>JAQQTP010000066.1:4770000-5095000 GCA_029884605.1 Ormosia emarginata | reverse complement strand
GCTAAAATAATACATTTTATCCTATTCCGTACCCATGAATGTCCAACATTTTAAATTTCATCTTGCTGGCCCAGATATCTGAAAAATTCAGGGAAAAATAATTAAAAATAAATAAAAAATAAATTGATGGGAAAGATCAATCAATATCAGAGGAAAGCCTATATATCCAACTCCAAAAATTGCAGACCACATCACTTTATGTGCAATTGATTTCCAATAACCAAAAAAATAAATAAAAAATAAAAAACACCGCAACAGAAGCCACAAGGCAACCACAACTACCCAAGTCAACCACAATGTTGCGGCATTTGTTTAAAAATAAAAAATTTTCACAATTGCAAACTTGAAAATATTTGATGACCATGTCGGCCACAACCCGCATAGAGTATTACAAAACTAAACAAGTTTCTATCATCTTCAACTTCAGCATTGTCCACTGAAAATATTGGTTCACCATTTTAAGACTACATAGAGAAACATGGAATTACTAACATTGCTATCTAGCTCCAAATCCATTAAACAATGACATGTTTGGTGTCCCATGATAACATAAATTAATGCTAACGAGAAATCACTTGTACAGTTGTATTCCAAGCTACCATGAAACCTTGGAAATTCTAACTATATTGCTTATATTGTCAAACGGAATGTATAATTTTGCTAGATCTGCATCAGATTTAAGCCAACTGATAAATTAAAATTGAATAACAATACAAGTAATTTAATAAAAATAATAACAGAAAGGAAAGCCTTGTGATTCACTTTATATACCAGTATGAAATTACATGTATTTTAGGAAATTTACTTGATTTCTGGTAAGGTGATACTATTCAGGTAAAAATAGTTTGGTGAACAATGACTTATTATTTTAGGGAATTACATACGACTAAAACCTTTCTACAAAAAGGACTGCTCCTTAATCATTCAACTTGAAACTTCAAGATAATGTAAATTATGTATCTGTATGTCTTACTGTAGAAGCTCTGCAATAGCAAACTGACAAACAGGGACAGGTTACGGCTTATAAAAATTATTCCCAATTTGTCCTACCTTGATCAGATGTGCAAAACTTACCACTATATATCAAAATTTCCATCCCAAGAGGGATTATTGGTCACCAAATTGTCATCTAATTACGCTTGGGGGTTCCATTTTGATTATTTTTCATAAGTAAGTAGAAGCACAATATGAAACATAAAAGAAATTTGATACAAATTTCTAGAAAACAAAACACCCATACCTCAAAGGCAAAAAATCCACCTGGTTTCAAGAATAAAGCAGCCCCATCACAAAGATGGAGAAGAGCATCCATGCCATCAATACCTCCATCTAATGCAACTCTAGGTTCGTGTCTACCAACTTCAGCTTGTAGACCAGAGATTTCTTTACTTGGTATATATGGTGGGTTACTTACAAGACCTGTAAGCTTTCCTTCCATATCCTTCAATGGTTCAAACCAAGATCCTTCCCTTAATTCAATTTTGTCCTACAGTGGACAATAAAGTGGTTCATATGGCCGGAAACAACATAAGTGGAAGCAGTAAAATATATTTTAAAGGGGGCAGGGGGAGAAATTATGTAGGACAATTATATGAAAATCATCAATTTTAAATTCTTTTGATTTTTCTGTTTTCTAAGTTAATATACTTCTCTTTTCTCACATAGATATAATATAATATAATATCTATTTCAACAAAAGGCTGGATTTCCATCCTCAGAAACATTTAAACCTTTAATGTTCCCTCACCTAAAACAATTCAAACAGTGAGTCTCTTCGGTCCTGTCTTTATATTACTTTACATCTAATTCAACTTTGAGCTTTGAATTTAAAAACAATCTCAGCTTCTTGCAAGATACATCAAAAGAAAGGCATACCAAAAATTAACAAAACTTTAAACATGGTTTGTGACTTGTGAAATTGGCCAAAAGGGATTTAAGTCACATGGTAGGCCAAAATTTGTCTTCCAGTTTCAGCATGTTCATAACGAATCAGTGGTCAGTGAAAACCATGGGTGAAGAAAATGGCCAGCCAAAAGGAATTCAAATCATGGGGGGTGAAAACTTGAATCTCTAACCTGTAAGCAATACCTCTGCACATTGTAAGCTGCAACAGCAACTGCCACAGGGCTTAAATCTGTGGCAATAACCCTCCCTCCACTTCCTAAAATCCCACCAATACCTATAGCAAGGGCACCACTTCCAGTCCCCAAATCAGCCCAGACCCCTCTTTTCAAATCCTCATTCTTTGACACCACATCAGACACAAAATCAACAATAAGTTCTGTCTCAGGTCTTGGAATCAAGACCCCTTCTTGGACACTCAACACCAAGTCCCTCCAATGCTCACATCCAACTATATACTGAAAAGGTCTCCTCTCTTCTATCCTTTGCTTCCACAGATTGTAAAGCTCCTCTATATCAGCCCTCATTTTCACCCTCTCATCATTCTCCACACCCATTTGGGAAAACAGTGACTGGTCTTCAACAGCATCCTCCATGAGCCACTTGAGCTCCCTGCACAAGATGCTTGAGTCTGGCCCATTATCTGACTGCACAAAAGTTGACCCAATTGAAGAAGCAACACTTTTGGCCCAATCATGCCATTTTTTGAGGTCACATAACTTGGTTGAGAAAATGGGTGGCCTCAAAAAGAGGGGAACTTGGGGTTTCAGAGGAGTGGGAGAAGATGATAGTGCTGAAGAGCAAAAGGGTCTACACAGACTGCTAAAAGAAGAAGATCTAAGGATTATAGGGATGCTAGAAGAACTATATACACTGCTTAAGCTTAGCTTCATTTCAAGAAAATCGAAAAGGCAGAAAATTTTATGTCTCTCTACTGCATAATCAATAATCAACTTCAATATATGCGTAATCCAACAAAGAAAAAAACTAAGAGTTACTCAAAAATTCAACTTTCGAGTTACCCATCATCATTTTGCTTTCAAATTCTCTACAAGGAGTTCAAATTCCAACTAAAGCATCGATTTTGAAGTTGATTTTCCCCTTAGCCGGGAACCAAAAGATGAAGGAAATATACAAAAAAGAGGGAAGTCGATAGAAAGTGAAAAATACGACAGGTGAACGGGATTATCTCATTTGAAAAATATTTTAGAAATAAAGAAGTGAATGCATTCTAATAAAATAAAAAAAAGTACAGAATCTTTTTGTATCCGTCAATACTGAGGTTAATACTTCCATGTTTGAATACAATTAAATTATCTTTTTTTTTAGCTTTTTTTTAGATAAAAATTGTTATAACAGTGTTTAGGGAATGTTTGGGAAAGATTATTCTCATCCTCCAATAACTTTTTTTTGAAAAAAAGCTGTTATAATAGTATTTAGGTATGTTAATTAAAATTAGTTTCAGCTTTTGCACAAAATTCAATACATTTTAACAGTTTTTTTTATGATGTTGAAATTTTAGCTTATAATTTTAGATTATAAATTATCATTTACACTTTGAGATGTAAATATCATTTTGTCCTTAATCAAATAATTTTTTTAACTATTTTATATCTATTTTAATAATTTAATGCATAAAAGCGATTTTTTTATATCATCCAAACATAACATTAACTTAAAATCATTTTTCAAATTAACATATCCAAACATGTCGATTATTGAAATAATCATATTTTCACAACTTGATTATTGAAATAATCGATTATTGAAATAATCGTTTTCACAAATTATTCAAAGATGCATTTCTTAATCATATTTGATAAAATCAATTTTAACTTTTTCACAAAATTTAATGTAAAATAAGTTTTTTTAAACTTTTTTTTATAATGCTGAAGATTAAAATTTATGATTATCTTATAAATTATTTTTTACATTTTGATATAAAAATATTATTTTGTCCTCAATCAAATAACTTTTTAAATTATTCTATATCTATTTTATAATTTAATGTATAAAAACAATTTTTTAATACCAACCAAACAAAATAGATTAATTTAAAATCGCTTTTCAGCTAACATATCTTAACATAAAAATGAATTGATTATAATCGATTATAACAAAAAAATTTATACTGATAATCGATTATTAAAATAATCAAAATTTTTACAATCAACCAAATACACACATTTTGTATTTGGAATAAATTTGTGAAAATTTAATTATTTTAATAATTAATTATTTTAATAAATAAGTTGTGAAAACTTGATTATTTTAATAATTGATTAATTTAATAATTAAGTTGTGAAAACTTGATTATTTCAATATATCGATTATGTTTTGATATATTAATTAAAAAATAATTTTAAATTAATATGTTTTTCATTTAGATGATATAAAAAGAATTATTTTTATATATTAAATTATTAAAATAAATATAAAATAATTTAAAAAATTATTTAATTAAAAATAAAATAATATTTACATATCAAAATAAAAAATAATTCCAATAACTTATTTCAAAATAGCTCAAATGATAACTTCTCTAAAAAAATTGTTGCTGTACATGAATTTAACATCAACAACTTTTGTTGAATTGCCCAAACACGTTGCTTGCACAAACCAACACCTTTTATGTAAAAAAAAGCTGTTAGATGCTCAAAACAATATGAAACAAACAGACTATGAAAAATTCTTAGATCGAATCTCCTATCTTATGCAAGAAATTAATTATTGATATATAAAAAGGTATATTAATACAGGGTGTTTTCTTTTGTACCCTGTTATTTGGAGGGGTTTAAGAACCTTTTCTAAGTGGACCAACTCATTTAAGTTGTGTCAAGTATTTTTCACCTCATTAAAGTAGTTTCTTATTTTTTTAAGGACTTGCCATATTTTTTTTTTACAAATTTGACACTTGAATTATTTAATAAAATTCAATAATTTTTTAGATTGAAATCTCCAAACAGAAATTCAATCATTTGATTAAAACCCTAAAACATTTATCCCCAAATTTTCCCCAATCTTAGAACCCTAACCCCTGCCATATTCATACGAACAAGGACTATCTCTCAACAGTTTAGAATTTCACCTTTGTTCGCGCCCTTGTACTAGTTCATCGCATTCCCAATATGCTAAAAAATAAATCACTGTTGTTTCTTATATTAAACCGAGTTGAAATTGTGATTTGTAGCTGGTTGATCGAATCAAGGACGCTATCCAGCTTCTCTTTGTTCAATCGGTACACAACAAACCAAAGTAGAAAGGGTCACGTGTAGAGATATGGTATCAAAGAACAAATTATACCTAACCATGAAACTACTAGGGCCAAATCCCAATCAATTTAGACTTAATAATTAACAACAGCAGAGTAACCTCACATTAAAATATGCATGACCTAACTATAAGCAAGTTGGTAAAAAACAACACAAGACTATTATTAGCAATAAGAAGATATACAAGTGGTAGTACAAATAATCTTTTTTTCCCTAGTGTTTCTAAAAAAATTGACACCACATTAAGTAAGCAAAAAGTATACTTCAAATCTAGTATCATGAACTTTTAATTTCATTTACTAACTATAAATTCTACGGCATTTTAAGTTAGTGGGGAGAACTAATGCATCGATATCATTTGAGCTATTCTTTATGAAGTACGAACACACCGTTTGTGAGGCGTGTCCTCGTGTCAGACACGTGTCCGACACAGACACACAGGAACATGCGTGTCTGAATGTATTTAATTTTAAAAATCATTTTTTCTGGCTCGGACACACTTGGACACGACATAGACATGGTGTGGACACGGTCTATTAATATTTTAAAAAAATAGTTTCCATGTAAGCCCGTAATGCACAAACTCAATCACATAGAATTATCATCACCCAGACACCGACCTTCAGGAAAAACCTACTCCTCAATACGATGTATACCATTTTGTCGTTCATGGCTTACATTGAGTAAAATGAAGTTAATCTTTAGATATTCCCTCTAGATAATTTTTTTAGATGCACATGTACTTCTACATGATTAGTTCTATTAAGAGAAGTTGGTTTATGAGATGTTTTAGAAAATGTTAATAAAAATTATGTTCCATATTTTTTGGGAGGGACTTACTAGGTAACAACTAGCAAATATTATCACATATGACATATATTTAAAATATTATAAATTTTCAAGCTTATAGAAATGATATTAATGAATTATGAATCTTTTTCTTAAATTTTGCAACTATATATATACATAATCCAAGTTCTTTAATTTACTTTGATATTAATTTTTATATATATATATATATATATATATATATATATATATATATATATATATATATATATATATATATATATATATATGTCGTGTTTGTATCCTATAGTTTTTTGAATTTCATGTGTCCCAGTGTGTTTGTATTGTGTCCCGTGTTCGTGTCTGTATCTGTGCGTCATAGGTTATTCCTCATCCTAAAATGGTTTCTAAAAAGGTGGATATTGTGCATAGGAAACATGGAAGTGTTATTTTATATCTCTAGGTGATTGCTAAACATTACTTGGCAAATTACAATTCAACAAAAGAGTTAGTTAACCTATACACATGCCACAAAGGTTAAGGAATTACATTCATTTCCCAAACAGCCCCTACAATATATGTTTTTCACTTTCAAACTACAAACACCTCAAAACCCATTTCAAATTTCTAATCACTCAAACCCCCTTCCAAAAACAAATGATTCTATATATTATTAAATAAGATATACATCTATGAAAAATCAGGAAGCATTGCGCAGACACTGGATTTGAGCATCATGGAGGAGCTCTACCATATCATGCTCTATGAGCACATTGGCATCAGTAGGAGACAGTAGGGCGTTGTCAATGATCCTTGAAGGATCAACCTTACTAGTCCACATTAACCCAAAAGAGAAATACAGTGGAGCGCCCTTTGAGATCATTGACCCCAGACCAGTTAGAACATCAGCAAAAGCAACTTCAACACCCGACCTCTTGCCTTTATGATCTATCTTGTTCTCAGCCCTCCTTTTTCAAGGTCGAAGAAGCTGTGCAGGGGAATCGGGTTCTGCCTCTTGGACTACAGGTGGAGGCGGAAGAACTACTACTAACACCGTTGGAGCAATCGTTGGGGCTCAGGATCTATAAGCTCTAGCTCTCCTGGCCGCCAAGCGATGGGTGAAGAGTTCAAGTCTGTCGGGGGGCGCCATGCTTTATGTAAAAAGAAAACAAGTGTTACAACACTTTAAAAAATTTGAAATGCAAATGAATCAGATGTATGCAGGATGAGATACATAGTAAAGCTTTTAAAGAATCACTAGGCTCATCAAGGATATCTTTACAGTAAATGGTCCCTCTTGTGTAGGCTTATTCCACAAGAAAATGTAGGACCTCGACCTCGCGCTCAAGGAGTTCAGAGATCAGAGTTTCAATCTCTTCAATCATTTGCTCCTATACAGCTTGAGTCCAGTATGACGAGGTTTGCCTCTAGTGCCCCCTCAATTATTAAGAAGTCTTTCTTAACATTTTTGAAGGACTCTTGGTATGACTTGAACCCTCTGCATCCGGCTTGTGCCCGCAAAGTAACCCATCCATTTTGGTGACTATTTCTGAAGGGTGAGAATCGGGTGAAGAGGAAGAAGATGGATCTGGCAGAGTAAAACCACTTAAAGAACTGAAAAATGAGCTCGAAAACCTAGATGAACCCCCATGCGTTTGGATGCAGCTGGGTTGGAGCCACATGCAGGTAGTTGAGGGCACCGATTTCGAACTTAGAGAACAGTAGCTGGACCCCAATCCTTGTGAAGAGTCCCTCATACATGTATATGAAGTGTTCGCCTTCTGTCTACATAGAGCAGACTTTTTTTTCCTTGAGCGGATGACATACTCCTTGTCCCTTAGCCCATCTGTGGTCAGTTGTAGATATTGTTGCTTTTCATAAGTATCCCTAGCGCTTATCACACTTGAAGGAGTGCTCAAGACCCCTCGATCAACCCATTAATATAGTATGACTTCACAGGGGAAGACGAACTCCCTATGCTTTGAAGATGCTGTCATCTGGGTTCGGACCATGGCATCACCTACAGAGGACGCAATTGTGTTAGTTTCATAGGACAATTCACTAAGATTTCTTAATTCTACCATGAGCTCAGAGAGTGGATGGGCTAGCCCTTGCCTTGCCATCTCTCTGGTACGATTCACTCTTCGGATTGCCTCCAACATCCACATCCTAGTCAACGAACTAGGACCACCATTAGAGTCCCCATAGTGGGATTGAAGCCTCTGCCGTGGCTGAGGCGATGGGGACGACAGAGCACTCACAATCTCTACAAATACACCACTATTCTGTATTATTTCCTCATTACCATTCCTTGATATTTTTGTTGGGAATTACGGGAATAAAAGCACAGCGAAAAAAGAATTCCCATTAAGGATCCATGCGAAAAAGGGGGTCATAATTCATGATTTTTCGAGTTTACTTCTTGAAGCCAGATGAAAAATGGTTAGTGCAAATCACTAGCATCGCAACAACGATGATCCCTCTACGTTATCCACACGAATAGACTCACAAACATCCAACGTTTGCAATCTTGGAGTCCTACGTCTCTGGCACAGTGCTAGCTGCAAAGAGAAGAGAAACATGTTACTATCTCACTCACTGTTTCTGTGAGGGTGCGGCTAGGGTTTGTGATGCACACACTTTAACAGCCCCTTAACAGTGCTATTTATAACAATGACTGTCTTATACGAGTGAGAGTAGCAACAGGGCTAGCTAAGCTACCTTGGACTCATCTGTTATGAGTTTGGCCCACGATAGAATCTCAGTTCAACTTGGATTCTCATTACTCCAATTCAGTTTGTTCTATATGTGTAACCCTATAGGTTTTCAGGACGTTGGCAATAATATTAAAATCCTATTTTAATATTACAAGCAGTGAGCGGTATCTAGCAACTCATTATTGCTACCCAAGTAATGAGAATGTCAGTGATTTGATATAACCTTTTCCGTGATCAATGATTTCGTGTAGTTTAGTCCCTTTGTCTAGATATCTAGATTGAACACAAGACATGAAATGTGTCACCTTTGTATAGTTCAATCTTTCATTTCCTAATACTCGAGTAGACTTAGTAATAACAAATGAGATCAATATCTCATATTGACTCATTTAAGCATGGACAAGCATTTTATAGTCTTACTCAATCAGGGGGCCCGAAGATATCATTTTTGTTATGTATGAGGGACAAATCCCATCTAGGTCACTCACATGCCTCTGCACGATTCGCGATATGTCCAATAATCAATTTTATAATCACCTTGTTACAGATGATGTTTGATGACATTAAAATATACAACTCCTCATATAGAAAACATAGTGATTTCAGGTCAAAGAACCACATACACCATTGTCACTTTGAGAATCATTTATGATACTCACGTAATGATCCATGCAACGTTCTCATAGTAGGTCAATCCAATACATCATTACTCTAATATGTACCCATGTGAATATTTGATATCTCATATCCATGACTCGTGAGATGTGATCATCAGTCTACGCACATACTAGTCTCAATGCATTATTGTTGTCCTAATTAACAATAATACTTGACTAAGGACATTTAAGAATAGTGTTTTGATTCTATCCAACAGGATCTCATGATCAAGTCATCTACTTGATGTCTTATGGCATTAAATTTACTATTCTAAGGACTTTATTATGTTTATTATAAATAACACAATAAATGAAATAACTCATGTATTAAATAAATAGTATAATACAATGTAAGTAAGTATGAACAAAATAAATTGGCCTCTGGGGCATACACTAACAATTTTTCCCTCACTAAATGATGTTTTCAAAAAGAAAAATGGGTGGAAAAGGAGAGTACCTTAGATTTAAAAGGTGAAAAGGGCTAAAAATCACCAACAATTGTCGCTGATACTCGCAGAAAATCACCTTGGTTCGCTGGAGAGGAAGATCAGAAATGCTAAAGAAGAAGAAAAATGGGAAGAGAAATCCCCCACTCCTATTTATAAACGAGGAAAACCTCCCTAACTGTTGTCATGAATAGGGGCATAAGTGTCTCTTCAACATTGTTTCGAAATTTGAAAACGGCTAATCATGACGTTAAGAATCGCAAACAGCAGCTTCTACTATTCTTCAACCACGTGGTGTACTGTTTCTGAACAAGAGTAGTTGAAAGGACAATGCTCAAATGTTCAGAATTAAAACAATGTGTGACGTTTCAGAAGGACATCCAATTCGAACCACAGGCTTTTATCAAGACATCATGGTAAAACCATAACATGGATCTCGGTTTTAAACTGAATTACACTCAATTGGATGGGCCCCACAAACAAATATGTATAGGGGCAACCTACTACGTATCCTTTGTCTTATAATCACATATTTTATACAATAAACTTTTTAGTCATTTATACTCTCAATGTACTTAATGATCTATTTTGGATCTTGGCCTTACTTGAGTTCTAAATGTCGATAACACCGAGGGCATACTTTGATTACATATCGTAGAGCTGGGACCTCGACCCTTTGGAAAAAAACATCACGAGATCATTTTTTATATGACTTGGATTCCTTTGTCCTATGCATGATATTGTCGTGTGCTCTAAATTGAACTCGGGTCATATCTTGTGACTTTTTTGGGTGATTCCAGAGCCATCAGACATCTAACTTTCATGAAGACCAAAAACGACAGAATCAATGAGTTAAGTAATGAATGATTTCGAAAACAAAGGATCTCAAATTCAATAATCTATCAAACCACTCCACCCACTAAACCACCTACTCTTAATCATTCTCCTTGTCAGTTTTGGATTAGAGGTTTATTATCTTGTTTATTGTTTTCCTTTGTTGTACCCTTATTCTTAAATTGACCCACTAAATTAAATTCATTACGCTTTCTCTTCTTCTCTCTTTCTTTCTTCTTATGGTATCTCAGATATTTATATGCACAATTAGATAAGTACATATACCATTATTTATTGTAGTTTCCAATAAATCTCTCATTAATGAATCTCTTTATTGTGTATATTGACGAACACTAATTTACAAATACCTCCTACATAAATAGGGAAATAAGTTATAATCGTATAACAATTTCATGGATTTTTGAGTTATAAAGATCTTAAATAATAACATTCAATTTAATTGATTTTGAATTACGATTCTTAATACTCAAGACGCTCTCTATAAATATCCTTGAGACAACCTCGCACTGCAATGTCTCAAAGGCATGCATCCAATACTTGCACACTATCATATCTCTTCATTCTTACCGAGTTTTGGATTAGAGGTTTAGAGTAACTAACCACTAGAATGGTATCGTATTTAATGCTCTTTATTTATGAGGAACAAATCTCTCATAGATACGAACACTAATTACCTCCTACATAAATAGGGAAATAAGTTATAGCAATTTCATGGATTTTGCTTATTAATAACATTCAATTCATATTGTACGTTCTTAACACTCATATGTTTCTACCTTCAACCACCTATTCAGATATCCCTCTGAATCTTGTTCAGAACACATACAAAGACTTGAGTTCGACCAAATCGTTGTTGCATAAATAATTGAATCCTCCGTCATGGCTAGAGAGGACTAAGTTTAAGCAGATATGGCGATGACATATATGGTCATGGCTGTGTTTGCTAGCTGATTAATAAAAGTTTGTTTATAAAAGCATACTAGGAGCATCAATTGTCGGATCTACCTGCGCTTTACCTTTTCTTACATCCCTCACTCTTCGCACTTAATTTGCCCTGTCTGTCATGTTTGGGTTATATATGACTAAGCTTGTGTTTTTCTTGGTTGCTTTCGCATACTTGGTTGTTGCATAAATGATTGAATCCTCCGTCATGGCTAGAGAGGACTCAGTTGAAGCATATATGGCGATGATATATATGGTCATGGCTGTGTTTGCTAGCTGATTAATAGAAGTTTGTTTATAAAAGCATACTAGGAGCATCAATTGCCGAACCTATATGCGCTTTACCTTTTCTTACATCCCTCCTTCTACGCACTTGATTTGCCCTGTCTGTCATGTTTGAGTTATATATGACTAAGCTTGTGTTTTTCTTGGTTGCTTTCGCATACTTGGGCTTGTGGAACACTATTATCTATACAAGAGCAATTGACAGTTTGAAGCCAGGTGATCAGCTCAAGGTGTATGAGTCTGAAATTAAGCTATGCTCTGCAACTACAAACTTCAATATATGTATTATATTGTATGAATTTTCTTGGACTTGGTGGCCGCGGTTACTTCGTAGTTTATGACTACAGAATTAATTATGCAGTATGGATTGCCAACCGGGATGAACCCCTTGTCATAGATATTGTTCCTGAAGCTGCTACTTTAACTTTGGACCATTCTGGTGTATTGAAAATAACACGCGAAAGTGGGGAACCAATAATCCTCTACTCTTCTGCTCAGCATGAAGATATCAACAACACAGCGGCCACCTTGTTGGATTCAGGAAACTTTGTCCTACAACAACTTTACCCCAATGGATCCAAGAGCGTGTTGTGGCAAAGCTTCGATTATCCCACCAACACATTGCTCCCGGGGATGAAGTTAGGTGTTGATCACAAAACAGGGTGGTCAATTGTTTCACGTTTTCTTGATGAAGTACCAGCTTCAGGTGCCTTCTCTCTTGAATGGGAACCTGACAGAAGGCAATTGGTCATACGGAGAAGAGATCAGGTTTATTGGGCAAGTGGGGAACTGAGAGACAAAAAATTTGAAAACATTCCAGAGGAAGTTCAGCATATGTATGATTTCAATATAGATGAAGACACTATCAAATTCACGGCTCGGAATGATCAATATTATCAACCTTGGATACTGAGCAGTGAGGGGGCGTTGTTTGATAGCTCAGAAAAGGAGATTGCAAGGGCTGATGAGTGTTATAGGAATAACGGTGATAGAGGATGCCAAAGATGGGTTGTGGCCACTTGCAGGCATGTGAATGAGAAATTTGACATCATATCTGCTAGAGTAAAATATGCAGATAATCTCAACGGCAGTGCTGATCCAGCTGCTAGTTCTACCACCACTGATTGCAAGGATGCTTGCTGGAGCAACTGTGATTGTGTCGGGTTCACCAATCTCTATGATAACGGAACGGGATGTTACTTTATTTATGGAACATGGGAGAATATTCAAGGTGGAGGTGACATCTTTCGCAAGCTAGACATAAAGACACCGAGTCTCCCAAAAACTTCAACAGATCAAAAAGGTGAGTCCATATTCCTTGAGCGCTTACCCTTAAAGAAATAATAACAACAATAACAAACAACTATTTAATAATAACTCTTTTAAAAATGTGAAAGCACGTGATTGAACTGTTTAACAAAATCAAATCTAAATGTAATTAGTATTTGGCTACATATATGTGTCATAACTGAGTATTTGTAATATTTTGATTTGTGAAATTTGTATAGGCAAGCCAATGGTGTGGAGAAGATGGAAATGGATTATTGCAGTCATTATTATCGCTCTATTCATAATCAGTGGGTGCATACTATGGCTAGTAAAAAAGAGAAGAGAACTCAAGCTTGAAGGTAGATACTTCATTAAGTGTAAATAGCATATATTTTTATGTGACACAAACCTTTGAATCTTAATGATCCTCTATGATATTTGAACTTTATTAGAGAAGAAAGGAACAAGGATGGAGCACACAATTCTTCAGTTAGAAAATTCTAACGGATTTGAGGATGTTAATAATAATCGAGATTCTATGAAGCATGGACATGAGTTAAGATTATTTAGTTATGCATCTATCATGGAAGCAACAAATGACTTCTCATCAACGAACAAGTTAGGAGAGGGGGGATTTGGACCTGTTTATAAGGTAACCTTGGAAACCCACTTCAACAAAATTATTTCTATAAGTTGACTTATATATCTAATAAAACAAATTTTTTATCTTCACTTTAGGGAATAATAATGCAGAAGGAAGTGGCAGTGAAGAGACTCTCAAGAAGTTCACGACAAGGAACAGTAGAATTCAAAAATGAGTTGAGGCTTGTATCTGAACTCCAACATATAAATCTTGTAAAACTACTTGGTTGCTGTGTTCATGGAGATGAGAGAATCTTAATTTATGAGTATATGCCTAACAAAAGCTTGGACTTCTTTTTATTTGGTTAGAAAGAAACATATACCATATATGCACTCTTTCTATTAATTACATCTACTTAATTTTATTGTTGTACCAATTGTTTGTATTTCTCATCCAAATTTGAAATTTTTCCTGTAAGATTCTAAACGAAGCAAGCAATTAGATTGGAAGAAACGTCTCAACATAATAGAAGGTATAGCTCAAGGATTACTTTATCTTCATAAATACTCGAGACTAAGAATAGTGCACAGGGATTTGAAAGCAAGTAACATACTCCTTGATGAATATATGAACCCCAAGATTTCTGATTTCGGTATGGCTAGAATTTTCATGCAAGAATCAGAAGAAAACACCACTAGGATTGTTGGCACATTGTGAGTACCATCACTTTCCTTACATTTATGCTGAAAGGCTATTATTTATTCCTTATTATATATGCTTTCTAGTTTTTAATCCATTTATGAACTATATAACTAACAATGTGTGTTTCTAAGCAGTGGCTACATGCCGCCAGAGTATGCCATGAATGGTGTTTTCTCTAGAAAATCAGATGTCTATGGTTTTGGAGTATTAATGCTTGAGATCGTGAGTGGTAGAAGAAATAATAGCTTCAACAATTCCTCAAACCCAATTAACATAGTGGGACATGTATGTTCAACCATTTTCTGACTCTCTTTTTTTTCCCTTTCTATCTAACTGCTTTTTGTGTGTCGACCATTAACATATGGTATGTAAAATTGGTTACCTCAGGCTTGGGAGCTTTGGAAAGAAGGCCTGGCACTAGAACTAGTGGATCCAACAATAAATGATTCAGTTGTCCAAGATCAGATGTTGAGATGCATTCATGTTGGTTTGCTTTGTGTAGAAGAATGTGCAGTTGATCGGCCCACCATGTCAGAGATTTTATCAATGTTATCAAATTCAAATGAAATACTTCCTTCGCTCAAGAAGCCAGCATTTTACTTTGGCGGAAGGGTCAATGCAGTAAATGAATCTTCTAACCATCCTAAAATTGATTCAATAAATGGAATGTCCATCTCTGATTTTTCTGCAAGATAGGGATATGGAATCAACAAATGACCTTATATATCTGGTTGTTTTCCAAAGAAATGTAAATGTGTAAATTACATGAGCTTGACAATTTGAGTTGATTTCGTACTAAGAAAGTCAGTTTGTTTACCTAATTTAATAAATGAACAAAACTTGACTCTAACATTTTTCCTTCAATCATTTTCTCTAACTCCTTTAATCACATTTCATTTGTTATTTTTAACTTCACTTAATTGAATTAATAAATATATGAAAGGTGATTAAAAGAGCTAGAGAAAAAAATTAAAAAGAAATAATTAGAGTCAAATTTTATTCTGTTAATGAAAATTCTACCAAAGAGAACAATGAATAACTAATAGTAATATTATAGGGGCCTTCCGGCAAGAGTCAATTCTTACTTCTTACTCTCTACAATGTTTTCTACGTATTCTTTTTATTGTGGAAAATATGTGCACACGGTCTATCTTTATCTACTTACATATAGACTAGGATTGCCTTGAAAAGTTACTAATAATATCATTCAGTGTGTGTTAGATTTATTTAAAAATAGAATAAAATATAGAAATTTAAATATATAATTAATAAGGTAAACTCCCAATTTCATCTTTAAAATGTTTTTGGAACTTCAACTTATATAGTTCTCGAAATATTAGTGAGATCAAATTGACCCATAAATAGTCAAATGATAATTTTTTATTATTGAATGACATCAATTTGGTCTCAATAAATTGTAACTATTTTGACTATTTTGATCATAAAAACATATCATTCAAAAACTGTTCACGATGGGGATGGGTTCGCAAAAAAAATATAAAAGAAAAATTGTCACCAAAGTTTACTTAACAAACTTATATTAACTTAATAACTCGTTATATTTATTTAATTTATTTAAGATTTATTACGCTCATATAAAAATTATTATGTGATTTTTTTATTTATATAAAATATATATTATTTTTAATTAAAATATATTATATATAATTAATTTTTTATTTTTTATTTTAATATTTATTTTAATAATAATTTTTTTAATATATATCAAACTCACTAATTAACCCAATCTAACCAACTCACTCAACTGATTTGGTGAACGGGTGAGATTCAAAAATATCCATCACTCACTCATCCCACGCATGAGACACCCTTATTCAACAGTATCCACAATCGAAATAAACTGGATAAGACAAAACAAAACAAAACAAATAGAGGGGAAGAGGAAAAGGCTCATCTGGAACGCAAACACGGGGAGAGAGGTGATGATGGTGTGCAACATCAAGGCGTCTGGTGGCTCAGACGATCGTGGGTGTCGTGGCGTTGTGGTGGAATCGGTGCAGCGGGGTGCCGGAGATTGACGGTAGTTTCAGATAAGGTGAGGCAGCAGCAGCGGTGGTGCTGGCTATGGGTTCGATGATGGGATTCAGGTTTGTGGTCGTTGGTGACGGCTGATTTCGCTGAGGCTATTGAGTCGTTTTCTGAGTTGATTCGATGCTTGAGTTCTGGGGATTTTGGGATTTTCTGTTGTGTGTTGATGGTTGTTTGTGTTGGTTGAGGAGGATGAGTGTCGGTTTGGTGATTTGTGTGTTGAGGTTGGGTGACAGCGGCTGTTTGGTGGCCTCTGTGAATGGTGTTGGGGCTGAGAATAGAAGTGCTTGGGGATGATTTCATGGCTACTGTATTGGGGTTGAGTTGATGTTTGTAGGTGGAAGTTAGAAACTTTGAGTGTTAAGAAGTAGTGTGTGTGTTTTCTCGGTTTTTTCTCTCCCTCTCGGTATTTAACATGAGCATGTATTATCTGTAAACAAAAACATATAAAGATTCCATGGAATTAAAATATCAATAAAATGCTTACTTATTAAAGGCATAATTTCTTAACACTAAGCAATTATAATATTGATTCAATGTCTTGCAAAATTTGTAAAAACAGTAACCTTTTTTTTTTGTAATTCACACTCCCAGTCATAATTTTCAATAGGACAAATAATAAATTTTCTAAATTAATGTGAATGATGAGAGGATTTAGTCTAAATAGAATAATTTTAATTCCCACCCATGGACCTATAGATTAAAGTCTACACTATTACTCCTATTAATTAAACTTATAGATATTTAATCTATATTAAATAGATCACTTAATTAATAATTGAGTTCAAGTACATCCCCATGAATTATAAAACTAAAAATCACAATTAATTATAATCCATAAAAATTATTCAATAATTCTAACATTTTTTAATTAAACAAAATTAATTGTGTGTGTCTATATATATATATAAAATAAACCAAAAGGTGTCTCCGAGTCGAAAGCCAGAGACTAATCCCTTCTGAAACGTAAAAATCATCAAAGTGAGTATTGTTTCTTCCAATAAAGCCTTTTTCCATACGCACGACATGGTTTGAACCTAGGACAGCGCGCGGGTCGTTTTATAATAGACCTCAATATTTAGGGATCATGATGGTCCTTAAGGTTGTAGCCGTTAGATATTAATTCAAAGAAAATAATGGTAAAAATTTATTACCAGTAACCTGATGAGTAAGTAAGTGTCCTAGACTTTATAATTATAAAATGGTCCTTGAATAAAAATGAATTTTAAATCTTAAATCCTTGTTCTGGCGACGTTGGCTCGTTGAGTGGTAGGCAGCAACAGGGTGGTGGAGGCTGGTTCGTGAGGTCTGGGTGTGGTGGCTCGTGCAGTAGCTCGCGGGTGGTGACGGTTGTGCGGAACAATGGCTTTGGTTTTGCAGTTGGGCGCGGGTTCAGGCGAGGACGGCAGTGTGCAATGGTTGTGCATGGCTAGGTGGAGCTGCTGGTGCGACTGGTGGCGCGGCTGCTGTTTGGGTTGCAGATCTAATGAGCACGGTGGCTCGTGGCTCAAATGGAGTGGTGGAGGGGATTTGTGGTAGTTGGGCTGCGATGGTTAACTTGTGTAGTGCATGTGGAGGGAAGGTTGGGCAGAGGTGGCTTGGATGGTGAGCTTCACTTGCAGTGGCAGAGGGTGTGATGGATCTAATGGCATGGTGGATCTGGTGCGTGGAGGGGCGAAGCTGCGGCTATGGTGGCTAGATTTGGTGCGTGGAAGGGCGCTGTGCCGTTTCATGGTGGCTGGGTTGCTGCTGCATTGAAGGTGGCGGGGTCTCACGGTGTGGTGGTTGGACGTGGTTACGGTGGCTGGCTGTCATTCTGGTTCTGGTTCTAGCCGGGTGGAGCTCTGGTCAGTGGCTTAGAGGTTTAGGATAGGTGATGGTGGTTGGTCATGGTGGCTGACGACAGAGATAATAGTGTTATGTGGTGGTGGTCAGCAGTTTTCTAACATGAAAAATTGTACAGAATTAGTGTAAAAATGTCAATAATTGAAGGGCTTTAAAACAATAAAAACTAAACTTTTATTACAAAATTTAAAACTTAGTATAATAGGTAAAATTAAAAGATCTATAAATAGACCTTTAACCAAAAGGTCCATATATATATATAAAAGTTCAGCACAATTAGTAAATATATATACATATATATATATATATATATATATATATATATATATATATATAAATTGGATTGCAAGGATATAATTAGTAAATAACAAATAATGATATTAGGGCTTCCTGGCAACTTGACAACGTAAAGTCAGTTCTTATTCTATACAAAAATGATGTTCTTATATCATTTTTTACAACACATCACTTTCCCATATCATTTTGAATGATTATGATTAGATGAGATAAAATGACAAAAAAATAATAATATGATTAATAATATGAGAAATAGTATAAAAGTAATGTGAAAAAAATATAATAAAAAAATCATAGTTGTTATACAAAAATGATTTTCATGTTTTCTGTTTATTGTGAAAAATATGTACATACATTATAAATGTAAAATAAGTGACATTAGTGTATATATTCGATCTTTTTCTAATTTTTTTTATTGATTTGTACAATTCAATTAGGGGCAATTTAGTATTCTAACATATATAGATAGTATTTTGGATCTATAAAAACAATTAATATTATTATTCAACTTTTAATTAAGAAACGATCTAATCTGCAATACATTCTATCCAACATCATTTCAATTAAGATAATTTTTTTTATTATCAATTTTTTGTTGTTGCTAGAATAGAAAACTTTATCCCTTACCATTGAGCGCGTAGAGCTGATAGGGGACTGTTCTAACTTAACCAAAGATCTTGGGTTTGAGCATTGTGTATGTAACTACGTTATAACTCGGTTGAGAGAGCTTTATTACCCTATGGAATTTTGTGTGACTCGAGAGATTAGTCTCTCACCTTCGCGTGAGAAGATACTCTAAGAAACAAATTTTTTTTTATCCCCAACTGATAATGATATGATATTTGGCGGCTTGAGAGAACCTGTTATGAGTGTTATAATTTAAATATCCTCTCATAAATTTCATCTTATGAAAATTGTTAGCGTCTTGTGTATAAAAAAAAAAAGAAGATAAATTTCTTCTTATTATTAATGAGCTTTAACTCAAATGGTATTTTTCAATTTTCATCAAAGATGAAGGTTTGTGATTTAATTCTCATCTCTTAAATCTAATAAAGTTAGTCTCCCCAACTATCTATCGAAAATATAAAAATAAAAAAGTTAATTTATACAACCAAAAATGTAGTTGCACTTACAACTTTGTTTAGAAAATTTTATTGTTTAACATGATAATTGATCAAATAAGATTTTACAATTTTCTCATTAAACTAATTAATTTGCGGATAATAAGTCTATTCCTTATCCTTGCTTAATCAGCAATAAGAAATTTTCAACTATATACTATGTTTTTTTCTTTAATTTTTGATAGGAGATCATCATTTTATGTGTTACAGCAAAATATAAACCAAAATGTTCTTATCATAGTTGGAATTAAAATTTACTTTTGAATTGAAGAGTTAATGTGAACGATTATCCCTACTTCTGGTAGGGTTTTTTCACCCTCTCTACTAGGGTTTTTTTGTTAGCCTCTACCTAGCTATACAAGGGCCTCACATATGCCATCTCCAGTTCATGCTGCTTCGCGGCTCCCTTCGGTGCATCACCTGCTGTGGGTGTGTCGTGCGCCGCCTAGGGTAATCGTGATGCCACCTTACAGCTTGGCCCGACTTTGTTGCGTTCTCTTAGGCAAGTCGTGCTCTGATTGTGGCAAGAATTGTGTTCGCCAAAGTCGCTTGTCTACCATCAAACCTACGTGCGACATCTCTATGTGAGCCGATCTAGGTGGGTGCATCATTGAACCTGTCTCTATTACTTGCGGTGCTGCTCCACCAGTGTCAACTCCATCATGTGCTTGCACCTTGATTGGTTGGTGCATTCTGCTTGGCATCGCGACTCTGCCACATCCTCGCTCTCTGGTTGGTTCGTGCATTCTACCTAGCGCCACCCTCGCCAACAGCTTGCTCATTTCTTTTGCCACTGTGCTCGACCCTATGGAGCCCCCCTTGTCCAGGCTAATCTTCCACCACCTGATGAGCTTGTGATCATTCTTTGACGACGAAGGTCTTGAACCAATTTCGTCCTCCGATCCCAGCCTTATGCCTAATAGACTTGGAGAAGGGATCAGGCTTACTTGAATATTCTGGGCTTCCCTGAGGCTCGCATGTCTCAAATACCTCCTACAACCTCTAAGATGGCAAGGCCAGTACTAGAAGTTGTTGGATTACCTACTGCACAAGACAAGGAGCTTCCTACTGTGTTGACCTCATCACAAGGTAGAAACGCTAGAGACACTATCTACTCAGTCAAAGGCATGAGCACCAATGAGGTTCAACCCCAACGTAGTGAAATCAATCAAATTGCTAAGAATCAAGAGCTACTGTGAAACCAAAAGGATAGTCTAGTCATAACGGGTGTTTCATTTCCTTCACCAGCTAGTCTGTTCAAAGATCCTCTACAATTCTGCATTGGGAAGGCAACAATCCAACTAGCTTCCACCAAAACTAACACGCACTTCAAGAAATCGGAGTCAAAATAGTCCATTATGAAATGTGTCCCCTCTCATATCAGTTCCTATTCAGCAGGCTCTTTTTGAGGAACGTGTGGTGAAGAAAAGAAGCTTGGATACTTAGGTCCGGAGGAGGGTAAGAAAGAAAAACGTTTTTCGTCTAACTAAATACTCTAATTTTCATCTACTGTATGCTTCCGTACGTATGTTTGTTGACTTTTTATATGCTAATATTTTCATTTCTCACTTTCATTTCCTTTTTTTTCATCAGAAACCTATACTGATTAACCATTTATTTTTAACGTATTAACCACTTATTCATTATTCAGAATTATAGTTGGATTCACCAGAAACCTATACTGATTAACCACTTATTCCTAATGTATTAACCAATTATTCATTATTCGAAATTCTTACTTAGATTCACCAGAAACTGATATAGATTAACCACTTATTTCTAATGTATTAACCAGTTAATTTGGATTCACCAATTAATGAGATTCAACAAAAACCTATATTGATTAATCACTTATTCTTAATATATTAACCAGTTATTCATTATTCAGAATTCTTAGTTGGATTCATCAGAAACCTATACTGATTAACTACTTATTCCTAACATATTAACAAGTTATTCATTATTGAGAATTTTTACATGGATTCACCAGAAACTGATATAGATTAACCATTTATTTTTAATGTATTAACCAGTTAATTTGGATTCACCAATTGATGAGATTCACCAGAAACTTATACTGATTAACCACTTATTCCTAATATATTAACCAGTTATTCATTATTTGGAATTCTTAGTTGAATTTACCAGAAATTTATACTGATTAATTACTTATTCCTAATGTATAAACCAGTTATTCATTATTCGGAATTCTTACTTAGATTCACCAGAACTATACTGATTAACCACTTATTCTTAATACATTAACTAGAAATCTTGTACTGTGTCTATAGTATCGCTGCGTGAACAGTTTCAGTTTCAAATTTTAAATTTCAAATTTCAAATTCTCTCGAGTGAATCAACAAAATACAAAAATGAATAAAAGTTGAAATCTTTTAAGTAGACAAATAGCACGACCGTATGTCCTCAGAGTTGCGCCCAAGGTGCACATAACTATGCTTTAAGGCTGCTTGTTGGAAGGTTTGGACAACGCTCCATTTCTATTGTACTTTGAATTTTGTTTTCCTCTTTATTCTTAATAATGAAAAAATATATATATTCTTATCAAAGTTTATCTTATAACTTTTTTTTTTTGACAATATTTATTTAATAAAAATAAATAAAAAATGAAAGTATGCCAAAACCAGAGAGGACCAACACAGAGCTGATGACTGAAAGAGAAAAGTTACTGTTTTCTAGCAATTAGATTAAGGGAAGAAACTAATAATATGTTAAATCTCTTAGTTTTTACAAATTAAAAGCATTTTTTGCTGGCTTAACATAACTTATATAAAGAGCTTGAGTTTGACCAAATATGTGGTGTACAAATTATTGAATTCTCTGTCATGGCAAGAAATGAATGTCTTAGCAAATAGATAGAAACATTTTTCATTGACTGAAGAAGGAAACAGAGTATAACTTATATCACGTAGTTGTAACTAATCACGCATAACTAGGTTGCATAACAAACTATATATTGCGCGTAGTATCAGATTACAAATAATTAGGCCTATGTATATGTTAACACCCCCCTCAAGTGGGACTATGGGCATTGCAAAGTCCCAACTTGCTAATGTATGAATGGAAAGAAGATGGATGAAGAGGTTTAGTAAAAAGGTTTGCAAGTTGAGCTGATGAAGGGACAGGTAGGAGATGAATGAGCCCTTTTTGAATCCTTTCCCGCACAACATGACAATCAATTTCTATGTGTTTAGTGCGTTCATGAAAAATTGGATTGTGTGCCAAGTATATGGCCGATCGATTATCATAGTAAACTAAGACAGGTTCTGTAAAAGGAAGGTGAAGATCTTGCATCAAGTACTGGATCTATTGAATTTCACAAGAAATGGCAGCTAATGCTCTATATTCGGCCTCCGAAGATGATCTGGATACTGCACTTTGCTTCTTTGATTTCCAAGACACCAAAGAGGAGCCAAGCAAAACACAAAATCTCGTAATAGATTTCCTTGAGTCTAGGCAATAACCCCTCTCAATAATAAAAACCACATGGTTTGAGGGTGGAATTTGCTATAAAGAATAGACCATATCTAGTTAGATAAATTTTTCAAGTACCTCAAAATTCGCATGGCAGCCATTGTGATGAGTGTCCAAAGGATGTGCAACAAAATTCAAATGTCATGGACAACAAAACATATATCCGCCTTGTATTGGTGAGATAAAGGAGGCGACCAATTAATCTTCTATATTTAGTTGCATCGAAAAGTGGTGTTCCTTTATCTTTTTGTAACTTAGTAGGCCGGGTCCATAGGGGATGAGGCGGGTTTTGCACCAAGAAGGCCAACTTTGTC
This sequence comes from Ormosia emarginata, assembly GCA_029884605.1. Classification (NCBI taxonomy): domain Eukaryota; kingdom Viridiplantae; phylum Streptophyta; class Magnoliopsida; order Fabales; family Fabaceae; genus Ormosia; species Ormosia emarginata. The sequence continues at coordinate 5,071,464 of JAQQTP010000066.1, read as the reverse complement.
GGATAGTAAGTCTAAAGTGTATTTTCTTTGATTAACAAGAATACCTAAGAACCTGAGGATCTAAAACTTCTAGACCAAGAAAAATATCTTAAAGGACCAAGATCTTTGATTTTAAATTGGTGATCCAAGTGTTGTTTCATTTTTATTTTTTCCTCCAAATTGTTGCCTTAGGACTATATCATCAACATAGATCAAAAGGGCGTCAAACGAAAGATGTTTTAGTCTTCTTAACAAATAAAGAATGATCTACGTGGTCGAGTATATTGGAGGTTGATTAAGGTAGTGGATAGTTTTGAATGCCATTGCCTACTTGCTCTGCTTCAATCCATAAAGAGATTTTCTTAACTTGCAAACTTGATTAGGAGATGTGGAAGTGAGGCCAAGAGGGAGAGTCATATACACTTTTTCATGCAACTCACCATGAAGAAATGCATTATTTACATCAAGCAGCTTTAAATGCCAGCCATGGTGGTTTATCGGATATGGTCAAAAGAATCCTTATAGTAGTTAGCTTAATCATCAAGAAAATGTCAAAGAAGTCTACACCCTCTGTTGAGTGTAGCCTTTATCCAACCAATCTAGTCTTGGATCTCTCACTTGACCCATCTGCATTATATTTGATCTTGTATACCCACTTACATCCTATGGGATGCTTCCAGGTGGAAGATTAACCAAAGTCAAGTTTCATGTTTTGCTCTATAAGCGTAAGTTCGGCAAGCCTTAGCTCTCACTTGAATAATCAAATTTACAGGCTTCGTGATAGGAATTTGGTTTAGTAAGGCCAGTGATAGTTAGGCAAAAAATTTTGTAAGTTGGAGAACATTTGTGATAAGAAATAACTGAAGAAAGAGGGTAATTGGAAGAACCTGTTTCAGTGAGATGAGGTTGGTGTTTGCTTTGTCGAAAGACCTCATACTAATGGTAGTCTACTTCTAGATAAGATGGTCTCCCAACAATCCTCCTAACCCCCCCTCAAACGTGTGAATGTCGGCGAGGAAGTGGTGATTCATGTTGTGACACATTTATAGGAATCTCAATTAAGGAATTAGAAGTTGTGAAATTTGGAACATCAGTATTGGAATCATGTGAAATAAGATCAGCTGAGCTAAAATCAGAAGGAGGCACAAGTATGGATGGGATGTTTTCAGTGACATTATCAATAGGAAAACAAGGTTGAGAAGTGGTTTCTATCTGAGTAAGTGTGATTTTAAAAGGGAAATGATCCTCGAAGAAAGTAACATTTCTTGAAACAAAGATAAATCTGGACTGGACATCATATAAGAGGTATCCTTTGGTACCCTCCTTGTAGCCTAGAAAAATTTATTTCTTGGATCTTGGACTGAATTTTGATCTATTTGCCTGTAATGTACTAGCATATGCTAAACACCCAAACACCTTCAAATGGTTTAAAAAGGGAGGCTTTTGATAAAGAATTTCAAAAGGAGATTTTTGATCTAACAAAGGAGTGCACAACCTGTTTATTATGTGGACTGAGTGTGTGATAGCATAACACCAAAGCTGTTTTGGCAGTTGTGCTTGAAAAACTAAAGCTCTACCAACATTCAAGATATGTTGATGTTTCCTCTCAACAATGCCATTTCGTTGAGGGGTTTCAACACAACTTGTTTGGTGTAGAATTCCTTTGCTAAGATAAAAATCTCTCATTTGAAATTCTTGACCATTATCACTTCTAATTATTTTTAATTTTGAATTGAACTGTGTTTCTATATAGGTAACAAAATTCATTATATGATTTCTGGTTTCAAATTTATTTTTCATCAAAATCACCCAAGTAAACCTAGAAAAGTCATCTACAACAGTGAGAAAATATTTGTATCCATCTATGGAGGTAGTAGCATATGGTCCCCATATGTCTACATGGATTAAGTCAAAAATCTGAAAAGTATGAGACTCACTTGTATTATATGGTAACCTCTTTTGTCTAGCATATTGACATACATCACATGGAATAGAAGGAAATGAAGGAATGTAGGAAAACTGTTTACACAAAGCTTTATGTCCAGAATTTGAGATATGTCCTAGTCTATTGTGCCACAATATAGAATCACTTGTATTATTAACAGAAACATTACAAATAGGATTGGAATGAACCACTTGCTACATAGTTTTTGCAGGAGAGATTAACACATAGAGTCCTTCATGTTGCTCAGCTGAACTAATCACTCTCTGACTGGAAATATGCTTAATGTGAAATTTGATTAGAATGGAAGATAAAACAACAATCCAGGTTTCTAACTAACTTGGCAACTTAAATCAAGTTCACATTAAAAGAAGGTACATATAATACATCTAGGAGAATTAATGATTCTGATAAATGTATTGTACCCGAATGTGATGCAAAAGTATGTGAACCATTTGGTAATGCAATAGGTAAATGTTTAATTTCATGAAAATTTGTGTAATTAGAGAGATGGCATGTTATGTGATCTGTAGCACCTGTGTCCAGGAGCCAATGATCACTATGTTTACCTGATTGGAGGTTAGAATCAGTGTTAAGGGCTGTTGATTGGACCAGATTGGTAGAATGAATGGTATTGGTGGAAACCTGGTTTGATTGTTGAACAAGAGCTAGTATGCTTTGATACTGTTCTGGAGTAAAAACACATCCTGGACCTTGATTAATCGACACATCAGTTGAGACATTTTCCACAGAATTAGTAGATGTTCCTACTACATTCACTGATCTAGCAACCTTAGACTTGTAGCCTGGAGGGAACCCATACTTTGGCCAAATAGCATGTCTACTTTGTGTGGTTATTCCTCCCACAGTGAGTACATAATTTTGTAGGACCTCCTTGTCCTCTGCCTCCATTATAGCGACCTCTTCCCCTACCAAAATTGCCTCTTCCTCTACCATATGAAGAATCTGAATTGTTCATAAAAACCTTTGATTCTGAACTAGGTTCGATAAAGAGGGGTGGATTCATCTGTCTCTCTTGTTGCACAACCAAAGAGAAGACCTTATTAATTGGGGGAAAAGGGTCCATCAACATGATTTGGGATCTAACATGAGCATATTGCTCATTTAGCCCCTTTAGGAACCTAATCACATAATCTTGGTCCTGTAGTTCTTGAACAATTGAATTGCACCACAGTTGCAGGGAATTGAACACTTACAGTATGGCGTTGGCTTGAAATTTTCTAACTTATCCCATAGGGATTTTAATTGTGTAAAGTAATCTGAGACAGTTAGGGTTCCCTGATGCATCTTGTATATATCTTCTTGGAGGTCAGAGATCTTGAATATGTCCCCTTGGGAGAATCTATCTCCGAGATCACTCCATGCTTCTGATGCATTGTCTATCCAAAGAATTGATTGCAATATAGAATCCGAAATGGACCTGTGAATCCACGCCAAAACCATGTTGTTACATCTCTCCCATGCTCCATGAGTTGGATCTGTCGTTAATGGAGGAATGATACTTCCATCTACAAGCTTTAGCTTGTTTTTCGACATTAGGGCTAACTTCATTGCCCTAGCCCATGAGTGGTAATTTTTGCCATTGAGAAGAGGAGTAACTAGTGGCTGAGATGGATTTTCATTCCCGTGAAGAAAAAATGGGTTTGAAGGATTGGTGAGAAAATCACCATTGGAGCTCTGGTTTGCCATCTTTCAAGAATGCAAGAATTGTATGTTCAAAGAGATGAATCAAATTAATAGAAAATTCAATCAACAGAGAAGAGAAACAGATCGTGATTTTGATGAAGAAAAGAAATGGGTTGTGAAATGGGATGAGAGAACGAAGAGATTGAAGGAATGTGAGGAATCGAGAAAATGCTCTATTCTTGGCAACCAAGTTGCCTAAGGACAAGAAAGCTGAAGGAGCTCGATACCATCTTAGCAAATAGATAGAAACATTTTTCATTGACTGAAGAAGGAAACAGAGTATAACTTATATCACGTAGTTGTAACTAACTGCATAACTAACTGCATAACAAACTAACTGTCTATCAATTACAAATAATTAGGCCTATGTATATGTTCGCCGAAAAAGGGATTGATTTTGAGGAGATCTTCTCATCGGTTGTTAAAATGTCTTCTATCCGAGTTGTTCTTGGTTTGGCGCGGCTCTTGACAGAATGAATCAAAAGAATATAAGGTGATGACATATAAGGATCATGGATGTATATTGAATAATAAAAGCTTGCTCCCTACTCTCTACTTTTCTCCTTTGTGGTCTGAAGCCTTGGTCACGCCATAATAGGTTGCATTTTTCTGTATATATATATTGAGCGTAGTACCAGATACATTAATCTTTGAGAAATTAAAAAATTTAAATATCAATTAAATTAGTCTCTGATAAGAATTAATGTAAGACTAATTTGATTGACATTTGAATTTCTTAAAAACTATGTTAGGGATTTTTATTTCTTATGGACTAATACGTCTCCTGTTAAATTTCTTAATTTCTTAAGATGAATTTGTGGTTTACTCATATATATATATATATATATATATATATATATATATATATATATATATATATATATATATATATGGCATATCTTTTTGAGAGAAATTTTTATCGTAAGAGGGTAAGAAGAGTAAATCTTGACTATACAATCATATATGAATGATCATGATTAAAAGTTATTTAAAGATCATGTGACCACTTAAAAAAGTTACATGCATTTATGTTCTAATATTGACCATTCATATAAGATCTAATGGTCAGCTGGATTCACTCCTCTCGCCTATTATAATAAACACTTTTTTTACCAGATACACTTCATATATATATAATATCACATGCATTTATATTCTAATCTTGACCAAGGTTGATGTAAAGATCTAATAATCGGTGAATTGAATTCACCTCTCACTGTTATAATAAACACTTCTCTTACCAGATAGTTCTCTCTCTCTCTCTCTCTCTCTCTCTCTCTCTCTCTCTCTCTCTATATATATATATATATATATATATATATATATATATATATATATATATATATATTGAGCATATCTAGTTAGATAAATTTTTATTATAAGAGTGTGAGAGAAGTAAATCTTGATCATGCAACTATACATAGATAGTTAAGATTAAAAGTTACTTAAATGTCATGTAACCACTTAAAAAAGTCACATGCATTTATGTTTTAATCTTGACCATTAATATAAGATCTAATAGTCAAAATTTACTCATATCACCTCTTATAATAAACACTTATCTCACCATATACGTTTCATATATATATATATATATACACACACACATCAACTTTGTATATATCGTATAGTCACTAAGGGGTGATATTAACAAGGTTATGAAAAATTACTAATACAGTGCTAAGGAGCACCTTAATTAAATTATTTCTACTGATATATATATCATAAAAATGGAATCCAAGTTTTGAGATTAATGCAAAAAACTGCTTTTTATTTTTATTTTTTCTTTTACAATATCCTTCTCTGTGTGCAAGTTGCTGTGTCTGTCACATGTTTTAGTTATGAGTAAGCTTGCGAATTTTCTGGTTGCCGTCGCATACTTAGTGTTATGGAGGGCCATTATCTATACAAGAGCTACAGAGACTTTGAACCCAGGTGAGGTAAGCTCTCGCCTATGCTCTGCAACTTCAACATATTGTTTGTATTTTGAAGGAATGGGCGATGACCAAAATTACTTGGTAACGTATGACAAAAGAGCTGATTCTGTGGTATGGATTGCCAACCGGGATGAACCAATATTGCCGAAGATACTGCAGCTTTAACTTTGAGCCATGGTGGTTTATCGGATATAGTACGGCCTAATGGGAAACCAATAATCCGCCTCTACTCTCCCAATCATCAAGAAGATACCAACAACACAGTGGCCACCTTGTTGGATTCAGGCAACTTTATCCTACAACAACTTAACTCTAATGGATCCAAAAGACCCTGTTGTGGCAAAGTTTTGATTATCCCACAGACACACTGCTCCCGAGGATGAAGTTAGGTGTTAATCACAACACAGGCAGCAACTGGTCAATTGTTTCATGTTTTCTTTATAAAGTACCAGCTTCAGGTGCCTTCTCACTTGAATGGGATCCCAAAAGAGGCCAATTGGTCATACGGAGAAGAGGCCAGGTTTATTGGGCAAGTGGGGAACTGAAAAATAACACATTTGTGAACATTCCAGAGGAAGCCCAGCGTATGTTTGAGTACTTCATTGTCTCCAATAAAGATGAAGACTCTATCACGTTCACAGCTTGGAATGATCAATTTTATGCCCCATGGAAACTAAATAACGGGCTTTTGTTCGATATGTCAGGAAATACTATTGCAAACGTTGGTAAGTGTTATGGGTACAACACTGATGGAGGATGCCAAAGATGGGACGTGCCCACCTGCAGGCAAGTTGGTGATGAATTTACCACCATATATGTTTAAGTAAACGATGCAGAGAAGATCAACGCCAGTATTGATTCATTTGTGAATGCCACCACTAGTGATTGCAAGGCTGCTTGCTAGAGTAATTGTGATTGTGGCTTCAACAACATCTATATCAACGGATCGGGATGTTACTTCATTAATGGAAATTCATTGCAATATATTCTGGATGCTCTCGGTGGTATAGCTTTCATGGTAGTTAATTAGGCGGTCATCGATTCCCCGAGCAACTTCACCAGATCACAAAAGTGAGTCTACCCTCGTTGCTTGCTCTTGCCCTTACTAGTTAGAACAATGTATATTAATCAAAACAATTCCAATTTTTTCACCACACTTTTTCTCATACCATTTTTTACACCACTATCACATATTATTAATTACAATATTTACATATAAATATTTTTCTCTCACTTAATTACAACAATTCAAATATGATATAAAAAGTAGTACAAGAAAAAAGTGACATGAGATAAATATTTTCCTAATCAAAATACTAAAAGTTTACAACTACGTTTAAGAAATTAAAGTGTTTTTTTCATTAAAAAAAAAGCAATTCTGAAACATGAACATTTATTTAGATAAGAATTTTTTTAAAGCATAATTAAAAAAAAAGTAATTTTTTTTTTTTTTAAAGTAAAAATGAGTTGCTTATCAAAATAATTAATTATGTAAAGATACATTAATAGAAGAAAGAGAAATTAAAAAATATTTTTTATAATTATATCTAAATGTAAAATAACTACTGCTTTTCATATAAACTTCTAAAAAATTAATTATTTATGCTATTTTATAATCACTTTTTTAAAAACTTATCTAAACATACCTTAAATTTGTTTTCCTTGTTACACATGCATCTACACCTAGTTACACGTTACAATCCACAGAGTCTTTTTGTATCATGAAATATGTGATGCTAGCTAAGTCATATATGATAATTATTCTATGCTCTTTCTTAATTTTAAATCCTATATAACTAATAAATTGTAATTGGTAGTTGGTGGCAATGACATATGTCATAATTGAGTATTTATAATATTCTGGAATTTGTGTAGACGATCCGGCGGAGTGGAGCAGAGAAGCTAATTCGAGTAGAAAGAAATGGAAATGAATTATTTCTGTCATTATTATCGCTCTATTCATAATTTGTGGATTCATATTTTGGCTAGTAAGAATGAGAAGAAAACTCATGTTAGAAGGTAGATACTTCATAAAGGTAAATATATTATATTTAATTTAAAGTGACAAACCTTCGAATTTTAATGTTCCTCTTTATGTGATATTCAAACTTAAGCAGAGAAGAAAAGAACAAGGGTGGAGTACACAATTCTACACTTAGAAAATTCTTATGGATATGAGGATGCTAATGAAAATCAATATACTATAAAGCATGTACATGATTTAAGACTCTTTAGCTATGCTTCTATCATGGAAGCTACAAATGGCTTCTCATCAACAAACAAGTTAGGAGAAGGAGGATTTCGACATGTTTATAAGGTGATATTGACAACTCAGTTCGACAAAATTACTTCGGCTGACTGATATATTTAATAAAAATAATAAATCTTTTATCTTTACTTTTGGGAATACTAATGCAAAAAAAGTGGCTATCAAGAGACTCTCAAAAAGTTCACGACAAGGAGTGAGAGAATTCAAAACTGAGTTGAGGCTTGTATCTGAACTCGAACACATGAATCTTGTACAACTACTTGGTTGTTGTATTCATGAAGAGGAGAGACTCTTAATTTATGAGTATATGTCAAACAAAAGCTTGGACTTCTTTTTATTTGGTAAGAAAGAAACATCTAGCTACCATATATACACACTTTCCAATAATATATATCCACTTAATTATTTTCGTGTTGTGCCAGTTATTTGTATTCTCATCCTCATTTGAAGTTTTTTCCTTTAAGATTCTACAAGAAGCAAGCTATTATAGATTGGAAGAAACGTCTCAACATAATTGAAGGTATAGCTCAAGGATTACTTTATCTCCATAAATACTCAAGATTGAGAATAGTGCATAGGGACTTGAAAGCAAGTAACATACTCCTTGATGTGAATCCCAAGATTTCTGATTTTGGTATGGCAAGAATTTTCATGGAAGAATATGAAGAAAACACCACTAGGATTGTTGGCACATAGTGAGTATACTTTGGCTACCATGTACTTTCCTTGCATTTGTGCTAAAAGGCTATTATCTGTTCATTATTTCATATGCTTGTTAATCCATTTGTGAGATGTATCTTGTAATATGTGTTGCCAAGCAGTGGGTACATGCTGCCTGAGTATGCCATGAGTGGTGTTTTCTCTAAAAAGTTAGATGTCTATAGTTTTGGAGTATTATTGCTTGAGATTGGGAGTGGTAGAAGAAATTACAGCTTCAACAACGCCTCCAACCCAATTAACTTCGTAGGACATGTATGTTAAACCATTTCTCAATCAACTAATTGTTTCTTTTATATCGTATTAATGTACTATTGTTTTGTGTCTAACTTGTGTTATGTAAACATTGATTACCTCAAGCTTGGGAACTTTGGAAAGAAGGCCAAGCACTAGAACTGGTGGATCCAGCAATACATGATTCAGTTGTCCAAAATCAGGTGCTTAGATGCATTCATGTAGGTTTGCTTTGTGTAGAAGAACTTGCAGTTGATCGGCCGACCATGTCAGAGATTTTATCATTGTTAGCAAATTCAATTGAAATACTTCCTTTGCTCAAGAAGCCAGCATTTTACTTCGGTAGAAGGGTCAATGCAGCAAATGAATCTCCTAAGCATAAAATTGATTCAATAAATGGCATGCCCATTTATGATTTTACTGCAAGATAGAGGTATGAAATTGACAAAAGACCTTCTGGTTGTTTCCCAAAGAAATGTAAATTCGCCAAGTACTAACTTGACAATTGATTTGACTTATCACTCAAATTCAGTAAATCAGTTTGGTTTCCTGATGTAATGAAAATTCTACCAAACAAATTGAGGAGTAAATAATAATAATAATAATAATAATAATAATAATAATAATAATAATAATAATAATAATAATAATAATAATAATAATAATAATAATAATAATAATAATAATAATAATAATAATAATAATAATAATAATAATAATAATAATAATAATAATAATAATAATAATAATAATAATAATATAATATAATATAATATAATATAATAATAATAATAATATATAATATAATATAATAATAATAATAATAATAATAATAATAATAATAATATATAATAATAATAATAATAATAATAATAATAATAATAATAATAATAATAATAATAATAATAATAATAATAATAATAATAATAATAATAATAATAATAATAATAATAATAATAATAATAATAATAATAATAATAATATAATAATAATAATAATAATAATAATAATAATAATAATAATATAATAATAATAATAATAATAATAATAATAATAATAATAATAATAATAATAATAATAATAATAATAATAATAATAATAATAATAATAATAATAATAATAATAATAATAATAATAATAATAATAATAATAATAATAATAATAATAATAATATAATAATAATAATAATAATATAATAATAATAATAATAATAATAATAATAATAATAATAATAATAATAATAATAATAATAATAATAATAATAATAATAATAATAATAATAATAATAATAATAATAATAATAATAATAATAATAATAATAATAATAATAATAATAATAATAATAATAATAATCATAATAATAATAATAATAATAATAATAATAATAATAATAATAATAATAATAATAATAATAATAATAATAATAATAATAATAATAATAATAATAATAATAATAATAATAATAATAATAATAATAATAATAATAATAATAATAATAATAATAATAATAATAATAATAATAATAATAATAATAATAATAATAATAATAATAATAATAATAATAATAATAATAATATAATAATAATAATAATAATAATAATAATAATAATAATAATAATAATAATAATAATAATAATAATAATAATAATAATAATAATAATAATAATAATAATAATAATAATAATAATAATAATAATAATAATAATAATAATAATAATAATAATAATATAATATAATATAATAATATAATAATAATAATAATAATAATAATAATAATAATAATAATAATAATAATAATAATAATAATAATAAAAAATAATAATAATAATAATGGCAACCGGTAGGCAACCGGTAGCTAAGAATCAGTTCTTACTCTACAATGATTTTCATGTTTTCTTTTTACTGTAGAAAATATGGGCACACAATATAATTGTATAAAAAAAAAAGGAAAAAAATTGGTATTCTTTTTTTTTTTTTGGTAATCATCAAAGGTATGACACCCAAAATCTAACATAAGCCCCCAATGAACAATACCATCAGCAACACGATTAGCTTCCCGAAAAAATTAATATTCTAATTGTATCTAGGATATCTAAATTTCAAATGCTACTATTACACTACTAGAATTTTTTGATTTGGAGACGAAACATATTCCGTTTTTAAATATTTAGAGATGAAATTAGAAATAAAAATTGTTCCGTCTCTAAAATTGGCGTCTCTAAATATTTAGAGACGGATCTCTAAATATTTAGAGACGGAAAATGAGTTTCGTCTCTAATTTAGAGACGGAAAAGATCCGTCTCTAACTAAAACAATTTCGTCTCTAATTAGAGACGACACTGTTCCGTCTCTAAAATTAGAGACGGATTTTTTCGTCTCTAAATCCGTCTCTAATTTTTTAAAAAATATTTAAAAAAATAGGCATCTAGTTGTGATTTGTCACAACTAGATGCCTTCATTTTATTTAAAAAATTATATTTTCCTATGCATATAATTATCCAAAATCAAAATTTATCAAAAATCACAATAAATCATCAATCATTATAATTATCCAAGTAACTATAAAAGATATCAAAATAGTTGAAAGTATATGAAATAGATACAATATCTTATGCATACCAATAATTGCTATTACATTTTGTAAGTAAATTTCTCTCTAACTTATACAATTACAAGTAATGCAACTCAAAGTTAAAAACAAATTCATCACATGCACCATAATATAGATAAAAAAGTAAATGATAAAAAATAAATTCATAAATGTTTCGTCCCCACAGAAAATCCAAAACCACTATACAAAGGTTTACTTTCTATTGTTGAGTGCACCCTAGATAAGTATATAGTAGTAAAACTACCTTCAAAGAAAACTGCCTCAATAACACAACATAGTAATAGGTTACAATCCACTACCTAGATGAGTTAAATAGCTGACTACAAAGTAGACAATCCAACCCCAATCATCCAAGTTTTCAGATAATAACTGGATGTTTCTAAACTAATCACTTAATCAGTCGTCAACTTGATTAAAAAAACATTGTTGTTGAATCAATATCTCCTAAACAAGAAAACAACACATCTATAGTGTGATATACATAATAGTTTACAATCATCAAAAGTTTAATTACCTACACTCACCTGTTCACGGCAAACAACTCTTGTTCATTTGTTTCCTTCATGTTTTTTTTTTCATTGGCAGGGTGAGGGAGAATAAGAAAATATGCAATAGAAACAGAAGGTAGCATTGACAACTAGGTAGACAAAGGAGACAGAATCAACCAAATGAAGAATTATACATAAATTAACAAAGGGAAGATAAATAATACAGGCATCATTACCTCTACTGTGTCCCACAAACTCCTTTATTGGTGTCATTATATTCCTCATATCCCAAAGCTGCATCAATATACTCATAAGGTCAACAAATAATAGCCCTCAACATAAATCGACACAATTAATCTGCAATGACTATACCCTCAGAGAAGGAGAACCATCTTCATCTGACGCTACAACAAGCTGCGTGGCAATATCAGGATTCCACTGCAAAACTGAGCACCGTCTTCTAACTGAATCTGAAATTAAAACTGTCAGTTCACATATGATACACAAGGTTACTATTAGATTTTTTGTTCAGAATATAATATCAGACTTCTTCAAAACAAAAGGCAAAATATGACCAACCAATTATTAGCAAGCAAGTTACCTTATCACTGGCTTTTGCTTCTTTAGGTCCCAGACCACTGAAAAGCAAATGACAACGATCTTTTAGCAAAGTTAAACTTGACTTATCATGTCCTTTACTTTAGGGAAGGTGGAAAACAGAACAGTTAAAAATTAGGGAGGGGAGTGAAAGTGGAGAAGATGGAAAAGTTTTCATTTGTTCCAAAATAATGACAACATGAACAATTATATCAGGTTATCTACTTGATGCACCTAATGCCAGGGGTAATAAAGATGGCAGTCGAGATAACCACTTTTAATGGATCATACGGAAACAGCAAAATTGAGGTACCAGTGAACCAGGAATAAAAGCTATACCAATTACCTAAAACGGAAAAATTAAATACTTACAAAATAAGAACCAGATGCCAACACCAGTCCGCTGATGGCAATGCTGAATCCATTTAGCCCAAGCCATTGTACACCTGCAGCATCATAAGAGGACAAACATATGTTTATAGTGAAGCCATATAATTATAATATTTTGTGTTAAAAAGAGCAAAGAAATCCAAAAACATCAACACTTCAATGAAGTATAGAGAAGACATAATTCTAATAAAAAAACCTTTGCTTGCATTTCAATCTTCCAAATGAATGTTGTGGAAATCATTTTTTTTATTCTTACCACTTGAAAGGAAGCAAAGATAATAAAATTATTCATTTCAAGAAACAATACAAAAACACAAAAGCAAATAAATAAGTTTATCCCAGCAATTTCAAACTAGCTACTTCAATTTTTGAACAATATATAAGATTAAACATATTAGGATATACTAGAGATACACTTAATAAAAGTTACGAACACCAAGCCAATATCAGTTAACCTTTTGAGCCTACTAAAAAAGGAAAACACATAATGCAGAGTCCTGTACTACCATGCTTCCTGAATCTATTATCAGTTTTCTTCATAGTTAACAATGGATACTGAATAGAATACATAAGGACATACATGTAAGTACCTTTGCTGACGCTACGACCCAGATTGTTGTCATTTCTTAGAGGATCCAAGATGTTCAAGTGCTTAGTGGGAAACTCATGGGTCATAGTCTCGGATGCCCTTGCTGGAGCAGAGCACATATCCCTGTAATTTCTCGAAACTCTTTACGAGCAAAAATCCACCCGATCACATTCTCAGCGTCTCTGCAACAAGCAAATGAATTGGGATTATCATGGGCTGAAGATTAAAATAAATAATCCCATCAAATCATGAATACATCCATTTGCTTATGCACTCTAATAACACTTAGCAACAATTTCGGGAAGAGAAGATAAGGCTTTTAGACCATCTATACTTGACATAATAATTGTCCCAATCAAATGTGTTGTAGTAGTCCAAAAATTGTATAGCACCTGCTAGTAGTAGCAGTTCAGTGGTTTTCTTTTTCATGTATATGTAAATAGAAAAGCAGAAAGGGTGCAAAGAAAATTGATAGAAGACTCAACTCACCTCAAGAGGATCACACAATGATGAATGAAAACAATTGATAATGTACAAGACTAGTATTTCAACTGCATAGGTTGATAATAGGCCATGGTGAGCACCAAGAATTCGGCTCTCATAATAGCACCAAGCTTTGATTAAGATAATACTGCGGTTTGCATCAATTACATCGTCCTGCTTCTTATTCCCTGGCGAATATTTGTTGAAAAAGGAAATAATTAAGTACTATGTTGCAGTCCAAAGCGCATACAATACAACCACCAGGCAACTAAAACGCATAACATAGCAGACTAATCTAATTATTAAGCAAGATTAGGTCCACGACATTGAATCATAATAAAATTCGCATGATAAATATCAAGAGAAAATTTTGAAGCAAGTGAAAATGGAGATAATTTTTGTTTTCTACATAGAGGAAAGGGTAAGGGAGGGATTTTTGAATTTGAGTTTCCTTACTCGGAAATAATCGCAATCCAATCCGCAGCCGCACTGAGGGGAGACGAAGAAGTTATCTAAGGGAAACGATGCGGAAGCGATGCCCACTGAGAAATCGAGTTCATCGCCGTTCCAAACCACCTCAAAGATGTTGACCCAGAAGAAGAGCACCTTCACACTTATTCCATTCAGGTCGGTGAGCCTGTCTTTCGATATGTAGCCCCTGATGGTCGATTTGTAACTCAGTTGGTACGAACCTTCAAGAGAGAAACTGCACGAACCGTTCAAGTATGCGCGGAATTTCCCGGTTGATTTGTCCAGTTCATAGCCCGTCACTCCTTTCGGGAGAAGGCCCTCCGGGAAGTGGTAGCCCGCCAGGACCTCGTAGGCCGTCGGGGGGGAGGAAGTGAGCGACGGCAGGAGGAGGAGATGGAGATGGAGATGCGTTGGCACAGGCTGAGATATAGAGCTGATATAGATGGAATTGAGATTCTTGTATCCAAATTAGGGATTTAGAATGTACAAATATTAGAGACGGAAACATCACTCCGTCTCTAACTTATAAAAAAAATTATTTATTAAATAATATATATTTTAGAGACGGAACACATTCGTTTGTAGTATATTTTGATTTTTTAAAAAAATATTTGACTAAATAGAGACGGAATTAAGACGGAAAATTCTGAAACGGATTAATTATGTCTCTAAATATATTTGACTTTTTAAAATAATACATTGACCAAATAGAGATGCAATTGAGAAGAAAATTCGAGACGGATAAATTCCGTCTCTAAATTCTCGTTCTAAGTTTTAAATTTTAGTTTTTCTCTCTAATTCATAAAATTCGTCTCTGATTGCCGTCTCTAATAGAGACAAAAATTTGTCCATCTCTAATTTTCGCCTCTAAATCAGAAATTTCTAATAGTGTTAAGAAAAGATAAATGCTAAATCTTACGAAAGAAATTTTGTAAAACGACACATGAATCAATAAAATGAAAGAATCATGTTTTCGTTTTATGAAGCAGATATTCTTTTTATTATAAAACTTGATTGCATTTTAATTTAAAACAAAAAAACGGACCAATAAAAACCATTCCTGAATTGTCGTGAAAGTCCATTTCATTATATCTAGCACTGCTCTTATGAAAATATATATTTTTTGTTGTTATTGGCAGTATTTAATTTTAAATTCTTTACACCAACAATTCAAAAAATTAATTCCTCCAAATGCACAAAGTACCAATTCCAACTATGGGCCCTTAAGATCACCTAAAGAGGGACCTACGTTGTGGCTCTCAAATGTGATTCCAACATTTCGTTTAATATGTTTGCAAAGATAGAACTAAATTCTAACACTGTATTTGCCGCCAGGGACAGTGCTGGACGTAGGAAAGGAAACACCAGCAAGCAGCGCTGCCACTACTGAGCAGGATTGGGACGTGTCCTTGAGCCACTCGCTACCGTCTCTAACGAGCTCTTTATGTGATTCCTTTGAAGATTTCCCCTGCGGTTTTCTCCATTTGGTTGCTTCTAATTGTGAAATGCTCTGGCACAAGTTCTTTGATATACTGTCCATGGAAGAATCAAAGGATGAATATATGTTTATGTTGTTGAGAAACATATCAAACTAGTTAATATTACTGTGTGTGACAATGCAAACGAATGACAAATAATGGTGGCAAAGACCAGTGAGAATGTGCTATCTGAAATCTTTAGTAGTATACTAGTATTTGAAGAGATTCATGGAAGTTGTACGAATTGTACTATATTTAGATAAAGGTCCATATTATACACTAAGCTAGTATTGGCTTGAGCCGCATAAGGTCAAGCTTGGAGTTGGACTTATGCTGACATCATAATTATATACCTGAAACCACTTGATATCCCACATCATTTGCAAGGCAGCCCCAGATATCTGCCAAGCCTTATCGCTTGGTGTATTCGCTGCCAAGTGTAATACAGTGTTCTCCTGGTCATCCACACCTAGAATTAGGTTATCTCAAATGTGATTCCAACACTTCATTTAGTATCTTTGTAAAGATAGAAGTGAATTCTAACACATAACGAAAGCTTCCCACACCAAATTGTCAACTCGATCGTCTGTCATAGCAAAAAACTCCTTCCTACTTTTAAACAAACACTACACGTACCCCGTTACACCATGAAGGGAAAAAGTTCACAGAAAGTGAGACATCGATTCTCATCCAAGTCTAGCGCTGCTACATAGTAATTAGAGACACAGTGGAAACCCTGGCGTGGGATTTCTACAAGGAAGAGAGGAAGGGCTTTTGGGAAGATTTTATGACAAGGCTTTTCATGGACAACTTGCATAATATAATAGGGTTTACATTTTGATGTTTTTCATTAATGCCTATGTATGTTACTGTAGAAAATCCACTTCTTCGTGTATACTTTTACGTAGAGTCGTAAAAATGAGTTAAGTTCGATGGGTCGACTCAAATAATCTGATAAAATAGATAAATTTAATTAACAAAATACTAACTCAAAACTAAAAATAGTTCGAATGAGTCAGCCCGATACGAGTCGGACCAATTCGGCCCGTTTACATTATATAAAAGTAGACATAGCTAACAAAATATCAGTTCAAATAACACATAACTCAATCTGACCCGATGCGAACTGGCTCAGCCCGTTTTGACAATAATACTTTTATGTCTTTGGTATATATTTCTTGTTATTCTTAAAACTCAATTGTCCTATGTTCACAATTCTTGAGAATTGAGAAGTAAAATGTCATTATAAGACTCCCACTATTTTCACACTTTTATACAGTTGGAAAATATGTACTAAAGTTTCTCACAATCAATCATAATATTTAAATAAAAAAAATGAGTTACAATTAAAATAAGAAGTGGAATTGATACTCATATATCAATAAAATTAATCTTAAAATGACTGAGAGCGGGAGAGAATTTTAGAAAGAGATAAAAAAATTTTAGAGAGGAAAACTTTTTAGAGTGAGAAAATTTTTTAGTGAGAGAAATTTTTTAAAAAGATTTTTTTTAGTTTTTTAAATTAATATTATCTATAAAAACATGCTAATTATATTAGTTTTTTAAATAAAAGAAAAAATTGTAAAAACATATTACAAACCCTTCATTTCCTTCCCCTCATATGTTTAAGACTCCGAAACACAAGAAATGATAAACCTCTCAATTCCCCTTTCCTTTGGGTTCCTTTCATTTTCTTTCCATCCAAACTTTCAAACACACCTTAAAAGTATGATTGGATGGAAGGTTTTAGAGGAGAAATGAAATGAAATGTTTATTTTTTATGTTAAATTAAAAGAATTATAAAATATTTATAAAAATGAATGAAAGATGATTAAAAAATTATATGATCAACTTTCATTTTATTCCTTCACTTAAAAAAAATCTCAAATATAGAGAAGGTTTATTCAAAATAAAAAATAAGTCATCATTTTCCTTTCTTTTCAAAACCATCCAAAACCCCAACTGCCCAAACACACCAAAGGAATTAATTCCTCTAAATTCACTAAGATTGCAAGTATGCGCCCTTAAGATCACGTAAAGAGAGACTTATGTTGTGGATCTCAAATCACATTATCGGCATGTCGTGGATCTCTTATTTTGTGGTTCACATAAATTGCAATTAGTCTTGAGTGAATTTGAACCACCTACTTTTATTCCCCTTTTGTTTAAAGTGAGTGTATTTGAATTTCTTCTCATTTGAAGGCTTTGCTTTCTACTTTGGAAAAGAAGGGCCACATATATAGAAGCATTCAAAAGCCACATGTGCAAATTAAATAACAACACCGTGCCTAACAAAACACTCAGCAATGCAACAAACTAGTTAAACAAATCAGATGCTGTTAACTCTGTTAATGCGTTTGTTGTAGTGTTGATTTCTCAAAAGTCAAAAGTCATCCAATAAAAAAATTATTCAATGGTGTACTATTGATTTTGAGTCAGTTGATTCAAAATTCCTTCTTCAATCAGAAAATTTGACATATGTTAATACATATCGAGCAACCACAGACTGCTGGTCCTGAATTTCCTTGAGTGTATCAAATATATTGTCTTTGTAAAAAGGTTTATGGAAAAGCTTTCATTTGACAGCGATGGGAATTGGTTAGGCATTTAGTATGTTTGCAAAGATAGAACTGAATTCTAACACTCTAATTTACATTTTGGTGCGTGTGTGTCTTTCAAACAGTTGAACTACCAAGAGCTATTAATTTGATGGTACTGGTAAATGGTTAGTGTGAGAATGATTGCTTAAATAAAAGATCAAATGAGTCCATTTATGTGTTTTAGTCTCTCAATTAATTCGTAATGCCATGTTATTTTTACATTTGGTGCACCGGCTACAACTACTAGAATTTAATAAATGAATTTGTAATAGCTATGGTTAATTTAAGACTTCATAGACTCTTTCACAAAATGGTAGAATAGAATCCTTTTATTATTCCTTGTCTGCACCCAACAAAGAAGGCCTAGATGCAATATGCCTCAGTTTTAAACGATTCCATTTTCGACCTTTTTTGTAGGACAATGCTATGAGGCATATCAGATGCCGTAAACTTTGCCTATTTGTTTGTTGCATAATGGTTTCTGAGTAGTAGAAGGAAAATGATTCCCTAAATATAGTTGAAGCCGGATAAGGAAACCACTGTGCAAATTTTGAGAAACCAGTTATTCACAATAGAAGTATCGAAAGGGCTCAGAGGTAAGTATCCGCAAGTAAATGAGCTAGTTTCAAAGACTTAGTGTTGATAGTGGGGACATGGAAAATGGATGGGTTGAAGATTTTAGATGCAGAGAAAATAGAGGATGGTTTGAAAATGTGACAAAGTGAAAATCAAAACCTTTCTATTTTTCACTTCTCTCTTACCCTAACTTGCAGGCAATGTTTATAATACTCCTATTGAGTATTTGAGCATGGATGCTCCAACTTAAAAAATTGGTAATAGCAGGTAAACAAACCTTTGATTTTATTTTATTTTTAATCTAAGTTTTGTGTAATCGTCGGCATCCACCCCACCCTTGTCTCCGGTGCCCTCCACAAGGCCGCCGTCAAAGCCGCTGACATCCTCGCTGCCATGGTCGTCTGGTGGTGGACGCTCGTCGGATCAGAGCGAAGGCCACGCCTTGCACAATGGCTGGGTAGTGGCGCGGCTACTCCTTGATGTGATCCAAAACGGGACGACAAGCCCGGAAAACCAAAAGAACGTGTCCACAACGGTGGAAGGCGGATCAAAGCTATGGCCGAAAGCGGTGGGGATTGTCGGAACTGTTTTGCGAGGAGGTATCGTCAGACACGTTGCAAAGAACGAGCAGGATGTAGTGGCGCGGATTATACAAAACTTGCAACAGAGGCGCGACGAAGCGGTTGTGCATGGCTTTTGGTTTTTGGTTTCTAGTTTCTGCAAGTGAGGTAAGGGTAGGGTTCTGGTTCTCTATTTTGGGTGAGATTGAAGATAGCAAGGGTGTTAGTTTGGTTTTGTGGTGGTTGCCGTTTGGAGGAGGGATGGTAGGGGTGATGGTGTTTGATTGGTAGTAGTTACTGTTTGGTTGGTGGTAGTTACAGAGATGATGGGAAAGGAGGAGAAAGGAAGGAGAGAGGAAGAGAAAGATAAGAAGAAAAAAAAGATTACATTTATCTATTTGCTCCTCGTACTTTGATGACATGTTAATAAGGTCATGAGTCGTAAAGCCTAAGAACCTTTGATACAAAATCAACTCATTTTTCTACAAAATTAATGGTGAAATTAAAATGGTGAAACATCCATACTCAAATACTCAATAAGAGTATTATAAACGTTGCCTAACTAGCAAGACACTATTAGCAAGCTCAATTTACTATGTTGACATGCAAACTCAACATAATGTCTCTTTCCATTTCCATAGAATTTAGAAATATTGTCAAAGATGTTTTAATTTATTAACCCAACCATCATAAACCCAAAATCAAACAAAAAAAACCTCCCTTTTATTTGTCTAATATTTTACATATCTCCCTTTATTTTCAAAGCTACACAATACGATTTTAACACTTAGACAGACACCCCTTGTATTTTGAAAAAATGTTATATATAAATCTAATTAAGCACAATAAGTTTAAAATTGATTAATAGAATCATTAACTAACTATTAATGACCTTAAATTAACATTTTTACCCTTAATTTTATTAGTGTTGTTTGTAATACTATTAAAATTAAGGGATAAAAATGTAATTACAGGTAGAAATTTAAGGATAAAAATGACATTTTAACCAAAAATTATTTAATATTATATGTAACATTGATGAGATTAAGGGTGAAAATGTTATTTCAGTGTCATTGATGGTTGGCTAATGACTCTGTTAGTCAGTACCTTTGTGGTTAGATCGATGGTTTGTGCTATGATAGTTGGTTTTCAGTGGTGGTTGCATGGTGGGTAGTGGCCTACTCGAGGAGGGACAGGCTTGGGTCCGCGCCAAAACTTGCAACAGAGGGCGCGACGGTTGATGGTTGGTTTTGGTCTAGTTTCTACCAGTAGTTACCGGCCTTCTCTTGGGTGAGATGGTGGTAGTTATTGCAGTAGATGTATGGGTTGGTGGTAAAGGGAGAAAGAAAGATTGGTGTTAATATAAATTCAGGTTCACGGTGAACACTATACATGGCAAACACACTATTAGATTTTATAATATGTATATATTTATAAATTTAAATTGTATTTTGAATAATGGATATATTGTCACGTATAGAGTTTATTGTGAACTTGAGTCTATATAAATTAGCATCACTCTAGTCAATTTTAGTCTTATTGCATTTAATTGAATTTATGTGTAACGTTTTTCCAAATTAGAAGGGTTGTTTGTGTAAGTATTAAGGAGGTTTAGTATTTTTTAAAATTATATATTAACATCCCTTGGTTGCTTTGGAATACATTTTTCTTGGGCTGTTTATTTGTGTTTCAACCATGTATTGGCTAAAAATAGTTGAATTCCAATGAAAACCTTATGTTATGTTTGGTGTGAAGAAATGAAATAACATTTCATATTCAATCCTGAAATTAAAGGATTCATGCATTTATTTTTTAATCCATATTGTATATTAACTTACTAAACTGTGAAATTGAAATAGGATTCAAATTCCAATTTTTCAATACTCATATTCATATTCCTATTCTTATTATAAGGAATTTCATTCTTTATATCAAATGTAACCTTATAGAATACTTCAAACAAAAGCAACAATAGCGGGTTATGGTTCTTAGCTCCACTAAACTTCGTCTACAGCCATAGATCACCACATTGATGTTGGCAAAGAATGAGTGACATAGGATGTGAACGATGAGAGAAACCCCCACATAAAATGTTCAGTTTTAGGTTTCTGTTTTTCCTTCTTATATAATGGGTCATAAATTGAGACAATGGGTACTATAAGAGATAATGAGCTATGTAACCTAAGCTCATTAGTTTTTAATATAAAAATTAAGAACAAAAATTGTACTAAGATCAAAGATCTAATAAGGAAAAAATTTAAATAAAAACACCAATTTTATATTTTGAATTAAAATTTATTTAAATAGAAGTTCTGATTTTAAAAGTATTATTGTTTATATATATGGAATGATTAAATTACACCTAAATTATACCGTAACATAAGTATATATATATATAAATATATATATATATATAAATGATCAAATTATACCAGTATAAGTCATATATATATGTAAACCTTATAGAATACTTCAAACAAAATCAACAATAGCAAGTTACAGTTCTTAACTCTGCTAAACTTCGTCTACAGCCATAGACCTATCAAAGATCTAATGAGGAAAAAAATTTAAATAAAAACACCTATTATATATTTTGAATTAAAATTGATTTAAATAGAAGTTCTGATTTTAAAAGTATTATTGTGTTAATATATAATTTATATTAGAAATAGGATCTTCCTTATAATACAATCCCACATTTTATATTTCTTCCTCTCTTGTTCAATACCAAATAGGATTTAAGAGTTTGACAACCTTGGAGAAGAGAGTTCCAACTCTGGTGATTTCACATATTCTTTTCTATTGTATCTAGTGAGTCTCAACTTACTCGTCAAAAATAGTTGAGTGTGACCTTTCGATCCAAGGCTTTAAAAAATGTTGTTCATGTTAGAAATTTTGGCACAAATCAAAAATATAAATGCTTATTTCATGAAGGTCATGAAGGTTTTGATGATAACAAAGTTAAGTAAAAAAGACCAAGTCCAGGAAGCTTAAATGAAATAGTTTATAAAACTTAAGATCTTTATGTAAGAAGCAATTTATGATATCTCAATTTTTTTTTAAAATGTTTTTGAAAAGATCATTATGAAAATCCTTGTTAGTTGGTGGTTGCTGTGTTGATAAATCTGGGTAGTTTTTCATAACAAAATGTTTTAACCTTGGATCTTAAAAATCATGTTTTGAATCTTTGAAAAATCCAAGTGTTCTTAGTTGTAAATATTTACCAAGTTATTTTGGGCTCCAAAAATGGTTCTAGGATGAATGTAATCTCCTACAAGAACTTAATAATCAATTACAAACATTTCAGAAAGCTTATAATCAATTACCACGAGTTGTAATCGATTACAAGCATACGGGAACTTGTTTTTCACAAGTCAAATTACCAAGCTTGGTAATCGATTACCACAATTGGTAATCGATTACCATGAACCCAGAAACACTCTTTTGAAAGTTGATAATCGATTACTGGTGTTAGTAATCGATTACCAAGTCATTTCCAGCACCCAACAAATGTTTTAAAAGTATGGTAATTGATTACCATATGTTGGTAATCAATTATCACCTATCTGACACTAGCAACGACTAGTTTCAGACACATTTAATGTTGCAACAACCACCACCAACGGATCTTTTTCATTGATGAATATAAATATAAGTCTAGGGACACTTATTACTAACTATTGACAATCTGAAAACTCATTCCCAAACATTTAATACATGAATCAATTCTTTCATTCTTTTTGCTCTGTTTTTCAATATCTTAAGATATCTTTGAGAGAGTTTCATAAAATTTCAATTTGTATTATCTGCTCTTTAAGAGAGCTTATTTCAATTCAATCTATTTGTAAACACTTAAGAGGGTGAATGATCTCTTGAGAAACTAAGAGGCTTTTACATAAGAGGTGGATGTTCCTTGAAGTGTAGGAATAACTCAATTATTGTAAAGGTTTGTCAAGTACCTTGTGAAGCTTGAAAATAATAAAAATTCTTGGGTGGATGATCATAGGGACTAGACTTAGATCACAAGGGTGATTGAACCAGTATAAATATTTGTTGTAATCTTCTCAAACCTTATCTCTTTATTACATTCAATCTTATTTATTATTTTTGCATACTTGTTGCTTATTCTTCCATTCATGCATTCATTCTTTTTAAACTTGTGTGAGAAACTTTTATTGTCATAAATCCATTCACTTCTAAGAAAATAGCTTCAACAAAAATTAAATGGGATTTTTTTGTGAAAAGTTTTGAAAAACTAAATTCACCCCCCTCTTGAGTCTTGAAGCCACTTGGTAACAACAACAGTGCGTATTAGAGTGGTTAGAAATAAGGGTCTCTCCCTAGATATATAAAATAACTAAAATGGGTTAAACCTATCCACTATGGCAAACAAATTTACAGGAACCCATAAACAAAACTCACATATGAGTAGTGCTTTAACATCAACAAGCCCAATAATAATACTGATCACAATTTGAGCTAAACAAAAATGCTCTAATAATTTTGACATCTAATTAATCTGAGTTTTATAAAATTATAATATGATTTATGTTAATTCATAAAAAAATTTAACATTTTTCCACTTGGACAATATAAGTCATATTACATTATTTCAATAAGAAAACAATTCTCCAAATTAATCAAACAATATGTGGCCACAATATGATGTCAAAATCGAGCCAACACTCTTAACAACTAGTCCAAAATGAGACTTCGAGTATCTAAACAATGCAGAAAATCATACTCGAAAGAATACTAATATCATACATGCAAAATACTCATATCTTGGTGACCCAACAAAATGCGATATATGGGTAATGAGAAAGCACATCAAAATTGCATGTCAATATGTGATCAAGGTGCATTTCCCAATAAAATAGCCCAAGCATCCGCTCAAGATGCTTTATGAGATTTAACAAACATTTTAACACAATAATAAAATGAGTTTGGGTCTAAAATGTCTCCACAACATGTCATAATTTAAACAAACAAAATTGTGCAGATAATAATAACAATATAATTGTTTAAGGTGTCGAAACATAATAATAAAATGAGGTCACATTAAAATCACAAAACAAACTCTCACTAACCCAAAACATCAAAAAACCTCACTATACCCATAGTAGTTACATGATCAACAAAAACTTTAATAGCTAAACCTTTCGTTAGAGGGTTTGCAACCATAAGTTCTATAGGGATATACACGACATGAATCTGAAACTCCTGAATTTTTTTTTCTAACAAACATATATTTTTGTCAAAATACATTGAGCGCTTAGAGCTTTTATTAATTTGAGAGAAGCACACTATGACAACGTTATCACAATAGATAGTAAGAGGCTTGAAAATACTCTCAATAACATGAAATTTAGTAATCAAATTCTTCAACCATACCGCTTGACACATAGCCTCATAACAAACTATATACTCTGCCTCCATAGTGGAAGTAGTTGTAACTGTCTGTGATAGCAATATATTTCATTCATTTTATAATCCTCTCACTAGGCTTTTTAAGGTTCAGTTAGGCTTAATCAAGTTAGTTTTGTCATATTTTATGAAATTGAGCTTAATTGAATCATTGAAGAAATTATTGCTTAAATTATCATTAATTTGGGTAATTGCATTCTTAAATAAACTGGCTACAATTTGAGATGTAATTATCTGATAAGTTGAGATTAGATTAATTTCTTTCTTATGCTTAAATGATATATTTTTAAGTGATCATTAGTCTGTTTAACACTTTTCCAAGAAACAACTCCTCCTGCTAACATAAAGATATACCCTGATGTGGTCTTGTGGTCATCTGAACAGTTACCATAATCAGAATAAGAATAGCATATCACCTCAAGGTGATCCGATCTCCTATAAGTGAGCATATAATATTTGGTACCCTGTAAATACCTCATAACTCGTTTTGCAGCCTGCCAATGAGTCACACCAGGTTTGCTCAAGTATCTCCTAAGTACACAAATAATGAAAGCAATATTAAGACATGTACAAATTTGAGTATACATAATAGGGGTATAAGTTGGTTTGAGTAATCCAACCAACCCGACCAAACTGAACCGAACCAATTAGTTTGAGTATACTTAATGGTTCGGGCAAAATCCAAACCAATTGATGCTCAATTGGTTCGGTTCACGAGTTTAGGGTTTCAAACTCGTGAACCGAACCAAACCAAACTAATTTTTTTTTAAACTCGTTAAGATATCATATTAGATATCAGATATCATCAATCTCTTTCAATTTTTTCTTCCCAAATCCAAACCTAACCTCGTTCCATTCGCAGCACCCTCGCCGCTCACCACTCGCCATCGCCACTGGTTGCTCTCCCTCGCTGCGTCGC
This sequence comes from Ormosia emarginata, assembly GCA_029884605.1. Lineage (NCBI taxonomy): Eukaryota > Viridiplantae > Streptophyta > Magnoliopsida > Fabales > Fabaceae > Ormosia > Ormosia emarginata. Next base: position 5,045,490 of record JAQQTP010000066.1, on the reverse strand, counting down.
TCGCTCGCCCTTACCTCGTCGCCCCTCGCCGCCTCACCCCGTCGCTTGCCGGTAAGTCTTCAACTCTTTCTTCACCACAAACTATGTAATATCATGAAATGTTGCTTCACTGCAAACCTTGAATCGCATGTTCATTATAAATGCAGGTTCTGGATTCAGAATGCTGTGGAACATCGTAAAATCCTTCCTTGATCCTAAGACCACATAAAAAATTCAAGTGAGCATATAGACCTTATCCTAAATCTGCTTGTTTTGTCAAGCAAATAGAACTATGTAACCTAAAACTTATGATTTTTTCTGGTTCTTGGCAACAAGTATGATAGTAAATTGCTTGAAATAATTGATACAAGGTGAGTTCGTAAGTAAGTGATTGAATATTACAGTATCTAGTTTTCCTTATTTCACAAGTACTTTAGGTCCTTTTTTTTCATTACTCAATTTTCTTTCTCTGTTATGAAGTAAAGTCTTCCTATAACATTGACTAAAGGTTATTGAAAAGCTTCACCCATCCATTGGTTTTGCTATGCCAATGAGTTGCCTGAGTTTTTAGGAGGTACCTGTACCTGTGCTGATAAAGGAGGCTGTATGCTTTTCTGATAAGGGCCTATAGAATGATGCATAAATAATGAAGGTGGAGCTGCAATCCTTTTTTTTTTCATTTTCCTCTTATTTCCCTTGCTTCTCTATCTATGATTTTAGCTGATAATTTATGTTCCATATATGGATTCCCAAACTTATATATTGTGAAATTGCATATGGTTCAGAGTGGTGATCACAAATGTTCAAGAAAATCTGAGTCTCATGTCGTGGAAGAGAGAATAATTTTTGAGGTGAGATAACTTATTCTAAGCTCGTTGTTAATCTTTGGTAATACATTGGGCATTTGGCCCTTGATTTGGTTGTGCCTCTACAAATAATATACTTGTTCAAAATCATTTTGATTTTCTAATAACTCTTAGTGCTTTCTGTCATTAATGAACTTTTGAACTAATTAATGAGCATGTTTAGGGACACAAGACTTCCAAGTTAGAGGCAAATCTATAAGTATTTTTTATGTTAACACTCACTAAACTCAATTATTCAAATGATAAATACTAAAATTAAAAGAATACATAATGTAAACTGACCATGCATATGTCTTTCTCTTTTGTTTTTTTCATAAACATTATATATGTTCTATTTTATGTGACTGGATTTTAGATGTGGCCTTTTTCCTTTGGAACTCTATGCACCATTATGCCAATGTTGTGTAGTATTTTTTGGTAGTTTCATTTGGCCATAAGTTTATACAGACAACATTGTGTGAAGATCTTAGAGCACGTAGGTCCTTTGACTTCTGAGCTTATGTAGTTTGTAGGTCTATTGAGCTCGCTCATCATCAATTATCCTCCTGTTTTTTAGTTTTGAGTGCCCCTTGTTTCCTTAGTTCTAAGTTTCTGATAACATAAACTCCAGGTCCCTGCTACTAAACCTTCTAAGTTTGACGATTTTATCCCCATGGCAGAAAAAACTGCTTTGAAAAAGTTGATGAGGTTAACAAATTTGAAGCATGTGAACACCCAATTTTGACCGGACTTAAAAAAAAATAACAAAAATAAAAAAAGAAGACCAAAAAAAAGAGAAGAAAAAAAAACCAAAAAAATTAATTAAACTATCTGATCCATTTTTCTAGCCTTTTTCTTTGCCTAAACAGAATAAGCTCACTTTGTTTTTTTTTTTTTAAAAATTAATTAATTAATTAAACAACAAAAAAAAAGAAGAAGAAAAAGAAAAAGAAAACGAAACAAAAGATGAGAGTAACATGTTGTGTAGTGTTTCTGTTTTGAGTTAGGAATCAATTGTTTTTCTTCTTTCTTTATGTGGCTTTTCTTGTTTTTGGCCATGCAAACACAGAACTACCTACACTGTGCACTGCTGCACCACTCACGTTCCTTTACCCACTCACTTTCACTCACTTGCACCATTCACTTTTCACTACACACTGGTCTCTCACCAGCAGCACAAAATTTTTCTTTTTTTGGTTCCTCACGTTGCTGCATACGAGGGAGGGGATGCTGGGCTTTTGATTCTGATTTCACCATATCCCTCCATCACTGAGCTTACCAAAAAAATCACCAACTCACCTTGACTACACCACCATCAACCCGTAGCCCTCCACATCCACCACAACACCATAACTCATCTCCCTCTACCACTCAACACATTCCAACCTTCACTCCACCAGAACCTTCCAACTACCCCTCACGTAACCACAAGCTCCATAACCTATCAAGCTCTACCATAACCCAACCTCAAACACCCTTTACCCTCCAAGCAACTCACACACTAACCATAACCCACGGTTCTCACTTTTTGCACAGCACACACTCATACACACACACTCACGTAGAAAACGAAGGAGGGAGGACCCATAGAAGAGGACTTGATCATTTTTCCAGGGAGCAATCATAGAGAACAGGAAAAGGAGGGGTCTCACATAGAGCAACGAGGGGAGAGATCACAGGGGAGGAGGCCATATTTTTCGTTGGGGGAGGGGACTTTATTTGGAGGGGCTGATTCACGTATAGAGGAGGACATCACCCTTCACCGTTTTTTTGAACCTCCACACCTAGCCCTCTACACAGAAGACAGCAGCACCCTACTCACCTCCATCTCCATCTTCACTTCCATCTCACCCCTCAAGCTTCCATCTTCACCATTTCCAACCGTAACCATCCCCCAAGCAACCTCCATTCACCCTTCAACCCGTAGCAACCCCTCCACCAACCCAAAGAAGCCTCCAACAGAAACCAACCTCCATTCTCACCATCATTCTTCACACCATAACAACGTCCAAGCAACTCACACACTTTCACTACCCACACCCATGCACCACCAACCCTCCAACCGTGACTCAAACTCACCCATATTCAAACTCACCATAAACAACCACCTCTAAGCCACCACTACACCATATCCACTCCCTTCACACCCATCCAAACTCCAATCTCATCCTTTCACCACCATACAACCCTCTCCACACGAAACCGTGACCACCCAAGACCACAAACTTCACACCCATAATCGCAAGCCAACTCCACTACATTCACCACCCATTCACGTAATCATCAAGCTCTATCACCTTCACCTCCTTCCCTCACCACCTTACACCACTAACCTTAGCCCACCGAGTTAACTCGCTTTCAACATTACTTCCACCATCTTCCACCCAAAACAACCACTCCTCTCCTTCATCTTCAACCTCCACACCACAACACCATCAAGAACCCCTTCTCACCATCTCCCTCAAGCCACCACGTAGAACTCCCAAAACAGCCACCCAAACCGTGACCATCCACACCAAAGACACCTTCACTCCACCACGGCCCAAAGAGTAGCCCTACGTCCAAGCACTCACAAACCGTAGCAAGCAGCCTCCATTCCTTAGCCATTACTCGTCCTCTCGTTGAGCCCAGTGCGCTTCCCCGCTTCTTTGCTTCTTCCCGTTTTTATTTTCTTTGTTTCCTTTTTTTCCTTCTTCCTTTTTTGCTTTCCATGCATGCAGATTTCCCTTCCTTTATTTTCTTTATTATTATTATTTGTTTAATGATTTCGTGTTAAGTCATTTGGGTTTGTTCATGTTTTCTGTTTGCTTTATTAAATCATAGCTTTCTTTTATTTTATGTGTAAATATATATATGTTTGTTTGGGCTGTTGAAGGAATTAGCCCACTTTACGTGGGTTGGTTTTGTTTGAATAACAAATATGATAATAATAGTAAAGGAAGGATATGATTTGATTTGGCAATTAGTTTTTTTTTTTATGTAAAAAAGGGGTGACAATTTTTATAAATGATAAATATGTTTTTTCAGTTTTCTATTTGATAATTTTTTTTCCTTCTTTCTTGATAGTGTTTTTTTTATGTTAGGTCTTGTGAACAAATAAGAAGTTAAAAAAGGTATAAAAAAATAACAAATAAATAAATAAGATAAATAAATAAAATCTAAAAATTGTTAGAAAAAGTTAAAAAATAATAATGTTGTTTTGGGTTATTTGATTTATGATGTTTATATTTAATCTTTTTTATTTTAGTTATTTACTTGGCTCATGGAAATTTTATGTTTGTCCTTTTTTTTAAAAAATGATAATAATAAAAAGAATAAAAAATAAAAAGTCTTTTAATAAATGCAATGACTAATGATGTTGATTGAATAGTAGATGCTATCTTCAATGTCGGTTAGATCATAAGGATTTATTGAGTAGCCCAGTGCTACCTTAAATCCTGTGCAAAATTGATTTTGTTTTTTAAACAAAAATATCTTTCTTTTTTAAAAAATTAAAAACAACTAACCCATAATTTTTTTTCTACAGAACTACGTGACTTTGAGTTCCTCATTGCATCTGAGGAAACGTAGGAGCAGAATTTTCATTCTGTCAAGCCAAAAATTAAATTTTCATAATTTGATTCTTCTTTTATTTTATTTTTTTTTAAAATATAATAAAAATAAAATAAAAAAATAAAAAAATAAAAAAATAAAAAATGTTTTTAAAAGGGATAAAATAAATAAATTTGAGATTATCAAGTTTTTGCACAATTGACTTAAGATACCGTCTTAAGACGGATGTGTTAGGTGGCTTTGTGGGATTAAGTTTCCACTTCTTCCTTAACCATAATCGACTCCCGAATCCGATTTGGTTCCAAAGACCATTTTCCAAAAAGGTTTTCCAATTTTTCCTTAATTTAAATAAAATTGGTGGCGACTTCATATTTTAATTAATTTTTAAAATCACGTGAGCTGCTACTTCGCCACGATCTCGGTCGCGACAGATGGCGACTCCGCTGGGGAGACTTGGAGAGTCAAGCCTGTTATTGTTAGTTGTGCAAATTGTTAATAATCTCTGTTTATTTATTTTACCCATTTTGTCCTTGTTTTTGTTTCCTGATTTGTTTGTAAATAAATTTTATTTTATTTATTTTGTAAATATTTAATATCATGATTCTGAGTATATTTTCGACTTGTATGTAGTTTGTGATTAATTGTTTAAACCATAGGGTAGATGATTGCTGGTTGGTTGTTGTATATATGTTTTACAGGTTGGGGGTAATCTTTGGTCTTTTTAAATTTTTGGTACATGTTTGTATGCTCCCTCACACACGTCACTGCCACTTACCTCACACAATTTTTTTGGGCTCTATACCCGAGTCTGTGCGAACTCGAGGAATAGGAGGGGTCTTGATCTTTGTTATTGAGGGGCTTCATGCTCACTTGACATTGGTTGAGACACCACTCAGATTGTTACCAATATCATGGACTAATCATATTGAGAGGGTTTATCCCTACTTGTGATTAATTCATGAATTGGATCCTTGTCTTTCGAGATAAGGACAATCTGGGGACCATAACTTTTAGAGGTCTAGATCTGTCCTAAAAACCTTGCACTGGTAGATGGAACATAGTGGCTGTCAAAGTTAGAGTTATGACTTTATCTAACCTTTAAGTTTCACCTGATTAGGACACAAAGGGAGCGTACTCTTTCTTTATCTGTTCATTTCTCATATCATTCTTTTTTTTTTTGTAAAAAAAAAAATCATAAAAAGGAGAATATTTCATCTTGCATTTTCATATCATCTGCATGACATTCATAGCATTTTTCAAACAAAAGAGAAATAAAGAAAGGACATGCATTACCTTGCATTTGCATGACATTCTCAAAAAAATGAATGCATCATCTTACGGTTCTATGTCATTTTCTTGCATAAAGAAAAATAAGGAGGGCATGCATCAGCAAATCATGCATAATCCTTTGGGTTTACGACCCTATAAGGATTTCTCCATGTAGAATGTTAGGATACATTTTAGAGTTACCTCGATGAGGGGTACCCTTAGGACGCATTCTTCATTTTTGTTGGTTTGCTTACATTCTTCTTTTACTCTTTTGTAGGGTGAGTTTAGTTGGTAAAGTGGAAAGATTAGTGCTCATTCAATAGCAAGGAATGGAAGAGATAGGCCAAAGGAAAAACACCAGCAATGCCGTTGACCTCAAGAGGAATATGAAGATTACAGTAAATGGCAGTGATCTGAGGCGTGTGAAGGACATTACTCAACACATGACCCCTAAGGCTCAATCAGAGTTTTCAAGTAGTTATGGACAGATCCTAGATTTGTTGCGCATCCCTGTTGAAGAACCTGTTCTAAGTGGCCTGGCCCAGTTTTGGAATTGTTCTCTGAAATGTTTTGAGCTGCCCGACTTGGATATTGCATCGACCATAGAAGAATATGCCATCATGTTGAGACTCCCAATGAGAAAATACCCTAATGTTTATCTCTATGGAGGACATTATGCGTCAGAAGGAAAAATAACAGAACTCATAGGGGTTCAGACAAGTCAGTTAGGCGTGGAAAAGAGAGGAGGAACACGAGGATTGAAGAAGAGTTACCTGGAAGCACATCTTGAGCTACTAGCTCAACAAGGAAGGTGGGATCTCTTTAACAAAACATTGGCACTAACCATCTTTGGATTGGTGTTATTCCCATTCACCTCAGATGTGGTGGACCAAGCGGCAATGGATGCTTTCTTCAAGTTTGAGAATCATAGGTCAAATCCAATCCCTGCTATTCTTGCTGATACTTTCTTAACCATGGAGATTTGCCACAAAAAGGAGGGGTATGATCCGATGTTGCACACACATGTTGTATGTTTGGATCATGACGCACATGGATGTACACAATCGCCTGGGTCTCTTACCTGATCCGCTAAGAAATTTTGGTCGCATTCCAGTGAAGCAGCAGAAAGCCTATGAATGGAAAGATGAGTTCATAAAGATGGGATCAGACTCTTTCAAATGGGTTTGCTCATGGTATCATGGGGAAGAGATATTGCTCAGTTGTGATGACTTCTCTAACATTCCTTTAATGGGCGTGAGAGGTTGTGTATCGTTCTCACCGGTCCTTGTGCTTAGACAGCTCCAATGGACTCAGCACGTGCCTGACGAGACACAACTCAGATGATTTAGCTTTTTTTATGGGAAAGATGGAAGCACCACCAAGCAGGAGAAGGAGGTCAGGGACGCTTGGAAGAATATTCATAGGGTAGGAAGGAAGGAACTGGGAAAACATGTGGTAATTCCTACTCCCGAGTACCTGCAATGGAGAGTAACAAGGAAGGCACAAAATAGTACCCCTCAAGCAGTGTCAATTGATGAAAATCACTCCCAAATTATATCTCAAATAACCACACAGATAGAGAGGATGAAAGCACAGATGCAATTTTTGGAACAAGGGAAGGAAGCCGCTGAGTTAAAAGTCATCATTCACACAAGTCGATGCCAGAAGTTAGCCGACAAGATTGAAGACTTAAAGGATGCACAAGCTGATGCTGCTGAAGCCCCGAGCCGGGTAAAAAGGGCAAGAAGAGGAAAAGAGGTGGAATCAAATAAGACCACTTTAGAAATCCAAGAGCTACGAGTGAAAGTAAGCGCTCAAGAAGAATTGATAGAGAAGATTCTGCAAGAGAAAGAAGAATTGGAAGCGAATACTAGAGCACAAGACCAAAGGATGCAATCTTTACAAGAAGCTCTGATTGAGGTGAAACGACGCTCCGATCAAAAATAGGTTTTGGCTGCAGAATATTATAGTTCACTCAAGGAAGCAAACAAGAAAGCAAGGCGTTTAGAGTTGAAAGCTCAAGAACTAGAGCAAGAAAAGGAGCAATGGAGACTCGAAGCGCAGAGGCAACGACTGCAAAAAGAAGAAAGTGAAAGCGCGTGGCAATGGGCAGCTCAAAATGAAAGGGCTCAAAGGGAATATTGGATGAATAAATATGAGGACATGTCTAACAGCTTGCAGTATCACACTACGTAACTGGTTAATCGTTTTGATGAGGCAGACCTTCAGATTCGCATGAATCCCTTGCTACGACTACCACAGAAGATAGCCGAGTTTATGAAGTATTGTCGAGGTCTTGCTAAGGGTCTCAGGAAGAAACAAACAAAGTTGTTGATGTAATGTAGTTTACGTAACACTTCGAGGAGACTGAGACTTTGTATTGATTTTGGAATGAAATGAATGACCAATTCTGCGTTTTTGCTTTGAATGTTGATGTTATTGCTTTTCATTTAGGCACTATTCATTGAGGGGTGAATTCCCCCTTGAATAGGTTGTTAACCGTATTTTCGCCTTGAGACGATTTGTCCTTTAGCGAAAATACGGGAATCTCGGTATTTGGTGAAAGAATGATTGCATTGTTTAAAGATGGCACCATTAGTGAACTTGCTAATGCCCAAATCTGGGATCCTACCTTGCTATTGAATGACCATGTGAATCTCTCCACAATCGCCAAGCATCCTCACAATAGTGTTGATTTCTTTTTATTTCTTTATCTAATGTGCTTTTTGCTTTAATAAATCAATTTGGTTCAGGAATCATTGCGCGACCTAGGAAAGAAGAGACCAATCTAACCCGAGTTCACAATACCAGATCTCGGACCAGAATGGCTGCTGATAATTCCGAGACAGGAAGAAACTTGAGTAGGGAGGTCGATGAAATGACTGGGAGAATAAATGAGGTGTCAGAGAACCAAGCGAGGTTGGAAGCGATATTGCAAGATATAAGGGAGTCTCTCCATTTAATCAGTGAAAATAGAAATGCAAATGGGGTTGAAACGTATGCAAATGTGCCATCAGTGACTGCTCTGATCTTTTCAGCCATAACCTCAGGCATCGCTGCAGGAATCCACGAGCGACCACCTCAGACAGCATCAATAGTCATGCCCATTGAGGAAGGGTATCACGCTTTGGAAGGCGCTCATAATGAAATCCCTGGTTATGCGGGCCTTACTTGGGAACCACCTCATGTGTCTATTCCGGGGCACGTGACAATGCCTTATTCGGGGAATAGTCACGTCATAACTGAGAAGGATAAGATGAAAGAAGATTGGATGGAGAAAATAGAGGAACAGATCAAGGCAATAAAGGGCCCCAATGCGTATGGACCCTTGAGGATAGAGGAGTTATGTCCTACCACGGATGTAGTAATCCCCAACAACTTCAAGATTCCCGATTTTGTGAAGTATGACGGGAGCGGCAATCCTCGTTTTCATTTGATCAGTTATGGAACAAAGATGGCTGTTTGGTATAGGGATGATAAGTTCCTCATCAGTTTCTTCCATGAGAGTCTTACAGGTCCCGCCCTAGAATGGTATCTTCGCTTAGATCGCTCAAAGATCTCTCGTTGGACGAATTGGCTGACTTATTTATGGATCGCACAAATTCAATCTGGACGCAGCCCCAACCTGAGAACAGTTGAGTTCAATGCAGAAGGGTAATGAAGAACTGTTCAAGCAATATGCGCAGAGGTGGAGAGCCTTGGCGACTCAAGTCCAGCCCCCATTAACATTGTCTGAGATGTGCTCGTATTTCTTAGGGACCCTAGGAAACCCTTTTATTGGGGCGATGGCTGGGGCAGCCTGTAAGGATTTCGTAGATTTAATAACTTCTGGAGAAAGAATTGAAATATTGGCCAAAACTGAGAAGTTGCCAATGAGTAGCACAGAGAATACTACTTTCAAGAAAGGATTCCAGCCGAAGAAAAAGGAACCTGAGGTGAATTATATCCAACCTCAACAGAATCTCAAACCGCGATATAGCCCAAGCCATCAGCCATCATACAACCCCAACCCTCACTTTCCATACCAAACACTGCCACTGCCTCATTATCCATCCCACCAAGTTATACCGGTCGCAAACTTCACCCCAACACCACAATTCCAAGTTAACAACGTTCCCTCGCCACAACCATATACACCACCCGCCCAACTTATACCCGATACCCACCTGCACCTCCGCAGAATTACCCAAACCACTCACAACCTCGCCCGAACCCCCAAAACCAAAGCCGCTTTCGTCCTCAAAACCTTCCCCCCTTTCCAAGGTTATCCATTCCGAATGCAGACCTTTTCCAAAGGTTGTTTGATGCTCATCTTATTTCGGGAATTCCTGTGCGTCCATTAGAACCACCATTTCCATCGTGGTACAACCCGAACTCAACCTGCAAGTATCACATGGATATCCCAGGGCATTCAATTGAAGACTGTGAGTCTTTTAAGACCGCGGTAAGAAAATTAATTGCCTATGGGAAGCTTGATATCCAGGAAGAGGCTGGACCTAGTATCGTTAACAACCCAATTCCTAATCATGGTGGAAAGAATGTGGTGAATGCTTTAGAGGTGAAAGGGTCATCCATAAGAAAGGTCATGAGTTTGCGTACACCGATGGCAAGGATATTCGAAGGATTGAAGAAAGTTGGCTACAATATCACTGCACCAGCCGCCACGATGAAAGAAAAGGAAAAATATGATGCAAAGTCAAATTGTGCTTATCATTGTGGGGGGATGGGACATGATATTGAGAATTGTTGGGACTTCAAGGTTCGAGTCCAAGGGTTGCTTACTTTGGGAGTAATACATGTGAGACAAGGGTTAGCCTCCTCCGAAGAGGTTAATGTGATCGAACGCTTCGTGCTTAAGGTGCCACCTCTCAACCAAGTCTCGACGTCAGAGAAAGTAGTGGTAACAATCAAGAAGCCAGTGCCATTTGTTTATAATGACACTCATTCAGTACCGTGGAATTATGAAACTAAGGTAGAGACAAAAGGAGTGAGGGAAGAGACTTCGAAGGCTCGAATTGCTGAAGTACACAAAGATGAGGAGTTGGTGACTAACATAGTCAAGGTAGGGGGAATTACCAGGAGTGGGCGATGCTATGGCCCAGGAGAGTTAGAAAAGGAGAAAATTGTTAAGGAAGGGAGCAGGGAGGAAATGTCAAAAGAAGACGAGAGAGAGAAAGAAGGTGAAGAGGAGTTCCTGAAGATAATGAAGCAGAGCAAATATGATGTGATGGAACAGCTAAAAAAGACTCCGGCCAGGATATCTCTTTTGTCACTCTTCTTGACATCTGAGATGCATCGGAAGGCGCTATTAAAAATTCTAAATAAAGCCTATGTGAAGCGCGATGTTACTCCTGAAAGTGTGGTTAACATGGTAGACCCTGTGAAACGCGTTAACATGATCACATTCACTGATGAGGAGATCATCTCTCAATCTGAGAAGAACCCACAGGCCTTGCACATAACCCTCAAATGCAAATGGTACATAGTTGCAAAAGTTTTGATTGACGGGGGGTCTGCGTTGAATATCGTCCCTAAGTCAACTCTAACCTCGTTATCAATAAGTGAGGATGAACTGTCGCCACGAGAGATGGTGGTGCGAGCCTTTGATGGAAATAGGAGAGGCATTATGGGAGAGATAATGTTGCCGCTAGAGATTGGTCCAAGTAATTTTCAAGCGCTGTTTTAAGTCATGGACATGGAGCCTGGCTATACCATGCTACTGGGGAGACCATGGATCCATACCGCAGGTGCTGTTCCTTCCACCCTGCATCAAAGTGTTAAATATATTGAAAATGGGTCGATCATCACCATACATGGCGAGGAAGAGATTATGCTGTCAAAACCAGTTTCGGTGCCATATGTGGAGAGTGCAGAAAAGGAAGAGGAGAACCTGTGGCACAATTTCGAAGTAGTTGAGACTGGACTGAGTAAAGATGAATCTCTCACACCAAGTGCGAATCAGGTGGTGGCCCGGATCATGGCTAGTAGTGGATACCAGGAAGGAAAAGGTTTGGGCTCAACGCTGCAAGGTGCTCGGTCGCCAGTGTCACTCCCAGGAAAGTCAGACAAGTTTGGGATAGGGTACGAAGCATCTCTAGAGGAGCATATAAGGAGCATGACGCTTGGAGGAAAGGGTGACAAGGGCAAGATGAAACTTATTCCCCACTTAAGGGAAACATTCCCAGCACCGGCCGAGGTAATCATGCCTGACGAGGTCATTCACCCTCAATACCGCCTCACTATCAATACATTGCAGGAAGACAGCCAAGAAGAGCACAAAACAATTCGTCCCTTTGCTGATAAGGAGCTGCTGAAGAACTGGAAATCTGAACCAATTATTGATGTGATTGTTTCAAAGTAATTGTCCTGTCATTTTGTGAAACAGATGTTTAAGTTGTTTTGAACTTATGGTTTATGTTACTTGAGACATTGATTAAATGAATTTGCATGAATATTCAGCATTCTTTTTTTTGTCGTACCCTTTGACTTGTCCTTTCGCATTTATCAATTCTCTTTTTACATTTATGTACTATATTTTGTTCTTCCTTGGTCGTTCCTACTCTATTTTGCTTTTCCAACTCCACGCAAAATTGCTTTCCAGGGATCTGAGTTTCGCAGAAAGTTCGCCTCCTGAAAGGGACCTCGGAAACTCATCAATTGATTCTCTTGCAATGTTTGATAAAGAAGACCCTGGATCTGGGGAAGAGGAAGAAGTTGTTGAAAATTTTGCAAAATTACTGGAGTACTCAGATAAGGGATTTGTCTTGAATGGTGAGGAAGCAGAGGTTGTCAACATGGGGACAGAGGAAGAGAAAAAGGAATTGAAAGTAGTGGCAAACCCGGAGTTTGAAGAGATGATCATGCTATTCAAAGAGTATATGGATGTTTTTGCTTGGTCTTATCGGGATATGCCAGGGTTGGACCCAGAGATAGCATCGCACAAAATCTCACTATACCCGAATATTGAGGTAAAGAAACAAAAGTTGAGGAGGATGCATCCTGATATGTCTCTGAAGATCAAGGAAGAAGTGACTAAGCAGTTAGAAGCAGGGTTTGTGGAGGTGTCAAGACACCCAGAGTGGGTAGCTAATATCGTGCCAGTGCCTAAAAAGGATGGAAAAGTCAGAATGTGTGTGGACTGTAGAGATCTGAATAAGGCTAGCCCGAAGGATGATTTTCCACTCCCTCACATTGATGTTCTGGTTGATAACACTGCTAAGAATCACAGGTTCTCATTCATGGACGGATACTCAGGATACAATCAAATTCCCATGGATGTCAATGACAAAGAAAAGACTACTTTCATTACTCCTTGGGGAACGTTTTGTTACACAAAGGATGCCGTTTGGATTAAGGAATGCTGGGGCTACTTACCAGCGCGCTATGGTGGCACTGTTTCATGACATGATGCACAAGGAGATTGAGGTGTACGTGGATGATATAGTGGCCAAGTCTAAAGAAGGAGAAAGTCATGTGGCGGTTCTGTGTAAACTGTTTGAAAGATTCAGAAAGTACAAACTGAGGTTGAATCCTGCCAAATGTGTTTTCGGAGCATCTACTGGGAAATTACTCGGATTCATTGTTAGCAGAGAAGGAATAAAGGTGGATCCAGATAAAACGAAAGCAATACAAGAGATGTCTGCCCCTAAGACGGAGCGTGAAGTGCGAAGTTTTCTCGGGAGACTCAATTACATTGCTAGATTCATTGCTAACTTAACCAACACCTGTGAGCCTATATTCAAGTTGTTGAAGAAGCATCAACCAGGGAAATGGGATGAAGAATGTCAGGAAGCTTTTGACAAGATAAAGGCTTATTTAATGAATCCTCCTGTTTTTGTACCCCCTACGCCGGGTCGCCCTTTAATTTTGTACCTAACTGTATTGCCAACCTCGATGGGGGCAATGTTGGGACAACATGATGAATCGGAAAAAAAGGAGCAAGCAATTTACTATCTGAGTAAGAAGTTCAATGACTGTGAAGCTCGTTATATGGCTATTGAGAAGACTTGTTGTGCGCTGGTATGGACCTCAAAGCGGCTACGACAATACATACTCTATTACACCACGTGGTTGATCTCCCGAATAGACCCTCTGAAGTACATATTTGAAAGTCCTCATGTTTCATTAAGGGTTTCAAAGTGGCAAGTGATGCTATCAGAATTCGATATCAAGTACATGACTCGGAAATCCATCAAAGGAAGTGCGATTGCTGATCATTTAGCTGGAAACCCTCTTGAGGGTGGACAACTAGTGACATCTGAGTTCCCTGATGGAGAAATACTAATGGCAGAAGAAGGAGAAGAAGAAGAAGAACCTGGCTGGAAGATGTATTTTGATGGAGCGGTTAACATGCATGGTAGTGGCATAGGGGCCGTGGTTGTTTCACCAACTGGAAAACAATACCCAGTCGCTATCAAGCTGGAATTTGAGTGCACTAATAATGTTGCGGAGTATGAGGCCTGTGCTAATGGTTTACAAGTTGCAATTGACTTGGGGATCAAGCAGTTAAAAGTATTTGGAGACTCAGCACTCATCATTTATCAGGTGAATGGTGAATGGCAAACCAAAGATCTGAAATTGGTACCTTATCAAAAGTATTTGATCCAGTTAGTTGAGAAGTTTGAGGAGGTGACCTTCTCTCATTTGACCCGAGACAAGAATCAGTTTGCAGATGCCTTGGCCACCTTGGCTATAATGACCAAGTTGGACATTCATAATAATGTCCAACCCATCCAAGTGAAGACACACAGTGAGCTTGCGTATTGTGCTAATGTGGAAGGCGAGCCAGATGGTAAACCTTGGTATCATGATATCAAGTGGTATATTCAAAGATAGAGAATACCCAACAGGGGGGCAAGTGAGGTGAATAAGAAGACTATCCGCCGGTTGGCGATGACCTTTTTCTTGAATGGAGAGGTTTTGTACAAAAGGAGTCATGATGGTACTTTACTTAGATGCGTGGATGCTTGTGAAGTTCGTATAATCATGACTGAGGTCCATGAAGGAATCTGTGGAACTCATGCTAATGGTCATATGGTGGCTCAAAAAATTCTAAGGAGTGGTTATTATTGGTCCACAATGGAAACAGACTGCATAGATTATGTACGGAAGTGTCAAAAATGCCAGATGTTTGCAGACCGAGTCAACACACCTCCTTTCCCTTTGCATAATTTGGTATCTCCATGGCCTTTCTCAATGTGGGGAATAGATGTCATCGGACCCATTAATCCCAAAGCTTCCAATGGTCATCGCTTCATCCTAGTGGCGATTGACTATTTCACCAAGTGGGTAGAAGCTTCTTCTTATGCCAGCATCACTCAGAAAGTGTTTTTGAGATTCCTCAAAAGGGATATTGTCTCGTAGATATGGAATTCCAGAAAGGCTAATCACATATAATGGTACCAATCTCAATGGTGCTTTGAGATTAAAAAGTTTTGTGAAAATTTCAAAATTAAGCATCATAATTTAGCTCCTTACAGGCCTCAGATGAACGGTGCAGTTGAAGCAGCAAATAAGAATGTCAAGAAAATTGTTGCTAAGATGGTGGTGAACTACAAAGACTGGCATGAAATGTTACCCTATGCTCTGCATGCATATCGTACCAATATACGATCAAGCACTGGGGCAACGCCTTTCTCTTTGGTGTATGGGATGGAGGCTGTCTCTCCAATAGAAATCGAGATCCCTTCTCTAAGGGTTTTGATGGAAGCAGAGTTAGAGGAATCTGAATGGGTGAAGACTCGGCATGAGCAATTGAATATGATAGAAGAGAAGAGATTGACAGCTATTTGTCATGGGCAATTGTATCAAAGCAGAATGGCCAGAGCCTTCGACAAGAAAGTTCGTCCCAGGGAATTCCGTTCTGGCGATTTGGTTTTGAAAAAGATTCTCCATAACCGTAGCACTAGCCTCCATTCCTTAGCCACTACTCGTCCTCTGTTGAGCCCAGGTGCGCTTCCTGCTTCTTTGCTTCTTCTGGTTTTTATTTTCTTTGTTTCCTTTTTCCTTCTTCCTTTTTTGCTTTCCATGCATGCAGATTTCCCTTCCTTTATTTTCTTTATTATTATTATTTGTTTAATGATTTCAGGTTAAGCTGTTTGGGTTTGTTCATGTTTTCTGTTTGCTTTATTAAATCATAGCTTTCTTTTATTTTATGTGTAAATATATATATGTTTGTTTGGGCTGTTGAAGGAATTAGCCCACTTTACGTGGGTTGGTTTTGTTTGAATAACAAATATGATAATAATAGTAAAGGAAGGATATGATTTGATTTGGCAATTAGTTTTTTTTTTATGTAAAAAAGGGGTGACAATTTTTATAAATAATAAATATGTTTTTTTCAGTTTTCTATTTGATAATTTTTTTTCCTTCTTTCTTGATAGTGTTTTTTTTTGTTAGGTCTTGTGAACAAATAAGAAGTTAAAAAAGGTATAAAAAATAACAAATAAATAAATAAAAAAATAAATAAAATCTAAAAATTGTTAGAAAAAGTAAAAAAAATAATAATGTTGTTTTGGGTTATTTGATTTATGATGTTTATATTTAATCTTTTTTATTTTAGTTATTTACTTGGCTCATGGAAATTTTATGTTTGTCATTTTTTTAAAAAAATGATAATAATAAAAAAATAAAAAAATAAAAAGTCTTTTAATAAATGCAATGACTAATGATGTTGATTGAATAGCAGATGCTATCTTCAATGTCGGTTAGATCATAAGGATTTATTGAGTAGCCAATCTTCTGCTACCTTAAATCCTGCAAAAAATTGATTTTGATTTTTAAACAAAAATATCTTTCTTTTTAAAAAAATTAAAAACAACCAACCCATAATTTTTTTTTCTACGTAACTACGCGACTTTGAGTTCCTCATTGCACCTGAGGGTACGTAGCAGAATTTTCATTCTGTCAAGCCAAAAATTAAATTTTCATAATTTAGTTCTTCTTTTTTTAAAAAAATATAATAAAAATAAAAATAAAAATAAAATAAAAAACCAAAAAAAGTAAAAAAATAAAAAATGTTTTTAAAAGGGATAAAATAAATAAATTTGAGATTATCAAGTTTTTGTACAATTGATTTCTTAAGGTCTTGCCTCTTAAGACGGTGTGTTAAAAGTCTTGTGGGATTAAGTTTCCACCCTTCCTTAACCATAATCGACTCCCGAATCCGATTTGGTTCCAAAGACCATTTTCCAAAAAGGTTTTCCAATTTTTCCTTAATTTAAATAAAATTGGTGGCGACTCCATATTTTAATTAATTTTTAAAATCAAGTGAACTGCTACTTCGCCGCGATCTCGGTCGCGACAAAGCATCAAAAGGTAATTGATGGACAGAATTATATTTCTTTAAAGTTTTAACTTTATTCTATTACATATTCTAATAACCCTATGAAGAATGCAAAAAGGAAAAAGGTAAAAAATTAAGACACTCCATGATGCAATAAGCATGCTTAATAAGTCATGACATGGCTGATATACACAAAAATGTAAGTTCCCAAATTTTCAATGGCCTAATGGCCTTTGTTATGGGTATGGTCACCACGGTCATTGCTTGCCACTGCCCTTTCCCAAATTTTCAATGGCCTTTCGAGATCATATAATTGCTTTTCTTTCACATAGTCTTTTTTATCTTACAGAAACATCTCAGGATCATCATTAAGGGAATTTCTTGCACCAGAATTGGGGCAAATCACCTACTTGCAAGGACTGTATGTTTGTAATCATGAATTACTTTTTGTTTAATCATTGTTATTACCATGTGTCTTAGTTCCGAATATCATGGTTGAACCTAATCTCTGGTTCTTATGTTTGTAGAATTTTGCACGACAACAATCTCATTGGAACAATGCCTAAAGAGTTGTAGAATTTTGCATGTCAAGCTTTCAAGGGTGCCTCCAGAATAAAGACTTAAAGCAGTGGCCTTCTATGCAATGTGATATGTATGACATGACCTTTTTAGCATTCAAAATTGAAGGCATGAATTAGGATGTCTCTTCATAAACATCTCATAAAATTTGAATCATACAGAATTAAGATGTGTTAAAAAAATTAATGGTCAACCTGATCACCTAAACCAAACCAATCCATAGATGGTTGGTTCGGTTTGGTTCAGATTTAGCTATCAAAAAATAAAAAAAAAATCGAACTAATTGATTTTGATTTATTTTTCCCTAGGAACCGAACCAAACCACACACTTATACCCCTAATACATAAGGCTGCCAACAACGGAAGCATATGAGACCTCTATTTCAGCAACATCTTTATCATTTTGAGAACACTAGATATTAGAGAGTCTTTCACCCTTTTGAATAGGTGCAACACAAGGATTACAAGATTTTATATTAAATTTATTCAAAAATTCTTTCAATGTAGACTTTCTAAGACAAGCCAACAACACCACAAGATTTGTTACAATGAATCTCAATATCTAAAATGAAAGAGACATTACCAAGATCTTTTATGCCAGAGTATGTTATCAACATCTGCTTAGTCTTATACAAGAAATCAGCACCATTGTTGGCCAATAATATATCATCAACATACAACATAAGGATAAATAATTTGCTCATACTATTCCTCAATACATTGACATCTATCTAATGTAGCTCCAAATCGAAATAAGCAACCAAGACCATTGATTACGCCCAAAGAATAACGCGGTAATTGTAGCATAACTTTGGGATGTCGATTCCACAGATAAACAAAATAAAAGAATAGCTAAAGAAACAAAGAAACTAAAGAAAAATATTAAATGATTAATAGTAAATAAATATTAATTTTAAATGCAAATTAAAGTGAAGTAAAGTAAACAAATTTGATTTCAATCAGACAAGATGACTAAGGTTCAGAATCCACCAAGATTAATTTTAACGTTAACTATGTCAAATTATTATACCCAAATAATTTTACTCATGAACATCTAGCAGAAAACATGTGATCACGAAAGATCTATCAATAAAGCACTAAAAATAATAATTAAGTGTATGATAAAAATTTTTTAATTAATAGCAAATTATCAAATCATTAAATGTATTCATAATAAGAAACCACAATTGATATCCAACAATTATTACTAACATTCAGATAACACCAATAAATTACAAAATATGAGAAAAACATGTCTGAACTCATCTTAAAATTCATTCATATAATCTGATAGAAAAATAAAACAAATCATCAAGCACCATAAATCATTCCATCTAAATACTTCACAACACATTCATTCGATCTCATAACACTTACACCACTGTATCTCTTTTTCATTCATTAAAAAACACATTACTACCCTAGTATATCAACACTGAGTCCAAGAAAAAAACATCATGCATAATTATCTCTATCTTAACTCATTCCATTCAAACAAACATTCTCTCAAACAGATTATAGGCACACACTTAATCACTTTTTACTTGTCTCAAATTCTAAAACACTAATTGCTATTACAGGCCAACACAAGTTTAGATTTTCAATTCGTATAACATTCATAGTATCATATATGAGAAACCAAAATTTTACCCCAAATTTTTCTAAGAACAGAGCAAGGACCAGAAGAGGTAGACTTGCTTTTCCTTTCCCATGAGCCTGAGTTCTTCGGATGAAGCTACAACCACTCTTGTGTTGGGAAAGAAAGGAGTGTGTACACAGCGTAAATAACAACACACAAATGGGTAATAAAACCTTTTCCACTTGAAAGAATCTATGAGGAGCAAAATATACAGCCAACCAAAAATATCCACCAAAAGATATATTCAAGAATGTACAAAAATAAATAGACAAAAAGAATACACATAATTTTAACGTGAAAAACTCCCTTAATGTGAGAAGTAAAAATCATGGGACTTAGTCCAAAAAAATTTTCACTATAAAAATCAATGAATACAGCAGAGTGTTTCACAACAAATAAAGATATCACAATAACCTCTATTTACTACCAACAAAATAAAAATTAACAAAATAACAAAGTTTAAAACTCATAAAAAATATAAACAGCCGAATAAATAAAAATAGAAAAAATAAAATTCTAACCATATAAATAAAAATTTATGATGTAAGAAATAATATATTAAAAAATCATCAAAATCAAACCATAAATCATCACCTAATCTGAATACACATAATTATCTACGAAGAAACAGAAAAACAGATGCTAATGTTTAAAAAACCTGTCTCCTCTTTTCTTTTTAAACATTATGGTATAGCTCCACTTTGGTTGGACCTATTCAACATCTTGCTCTACCCCTCTTTCCCCAAAACTCTAATTTTTGTCCTTTTATCTGCTCTACTGTACTGATCTCCAATCTTCAAATCTCTCTCCAATCTCCAATACGTGCAAGTTAATCTAAACACCGCTTAGGCGATCAGTCATTGATTTATCTAATATAAAAATAAATCCAAAATGAAAGTATGCCAATAACAGGGGATCGAGAGAGAGATGATGAGTGAAAGCGAAATTAAAAGTGGTTACAATTTGAAAGCATTTGAATCCGGCTTAACAATAGCATAAGATATTTTAAAAGCTTGAGTTTGACCAAATGTTTGCCGCAGTTCAAATATTGTCTCCACGCGTAGAATGGAATGAGTCAAGTACAGGGAAATCATTCATGCACATTTTTTTCCACATTTTTGTTACACACTTAATTTTTTTAAAAAAAGAGAATATATTTTAAAAAAAATTTGTCCTGTTTTATTATTTAAAAACAATAGTGTAAAAATTATATGCAGAAAATAATAAGTAAATATCATATATATATATATATATAAAAGAATAAATTCAGAAAATATTTAATAAAAGAATTAAAATTAAAAATTACATTATCAAATTATATCATAATATCTACTAATAAAATTTATATTATAATATAAAAAATAATATATAATACATTTATCAAAGACAAATACGACATTCTTTCATATTATAAAATTCATTAATGATAAAATCTATATCAAACTTTTCAGTAATTATTTTTTCAATATAAGTAATTAGACAATCAATCAAAAAGTCATATTCCATCTTATTTTTGAATTTATTCTTCATAATATTCATAGCTAAAAATAATCTCTCAATAATAATAATTAAAATAAGAAGAATAAACACCAAGCGAATCATTAAAAAGTGTATTTATGATCAATTGTGTATTTGAAGCAAAAATAAAAGATTCATTGACTTGAACTTCAAAATTATGTGTAACTTTTCTCTTAAAATGTGCTTTTATTTTAGATTATTTTTTTATTATAATTTTTTTTATTCTCCTATATTATCATATATGACAAAATAAAATTAATATTAATAATTTAAGTATATTTAAAAGAACAAATAAATAAAAAATTAAATTAATTAAAACTAATGAAATTAACAGTATATTATAGAAATAAAAAAGCATAATAAAATATGTCTTTTACTTTCATTAAAGAGAAATCCTAATTGCATTTTTGTTTGGTCGTTTTTTCGTTTGTGGATCACACTCCCTTTGCTGAGATATGATCTTCTAAAATTTGTAGCACTAGCAGCACATGTTCTGGAATCTGAACCGCATGAGAATTAAAAAGAAAAATGGTCATTAATGTCAGCATCATCGAACGATTCAAAATTTCAAATCCCAATTAGCTAGTAATAGTATAATTTTGAATCCCAATTAGCTAGTAATAGTATATATAAATAGAGAAATGATTTTTTTTAATTTTTTTAATTATTAAATAAAAAATATTTTTTATGTTTTTAAAATATTAAATATATTTATTTTTTTATTTAATATTTTTTATTTAGTATTAAAATAATTATTAAAATAATTAAATAAAAAAATATAACATTATTCATATAAATTTAAATAATAGAAAAAAAATCCCTGTGATGTGACTGTGATAATTGGAATAGATAGTACATGTTTAGCTTCACGTTTGCCGTTGCAAACGTAAGTTAGAAATTCTTGAAGGAAGAGAAATGATGTTTGGCAAAAAAAAATTCCAGTTGCTTCAACTGAATTTTTACCCAAACGTCCGTTGAGTTGGAAGCAAGAAATTCTTATTTTGTGTTAAAATTGTTGTTCCAACTCACTTTTGAAATAAAATTTTCTAAATATAAATTACGTTACTATAAACTTACTTTCAACCAAATTTAAGTTTACAAACATACTTTCAACTAAACTTAAGTTTATCAATTACAATCCAAACACACATACTCATAGACAATAGTCAATAGTGCATCACGATCATGGGTCATTTTAACATGGACCCTTCAGTCAAGGGTCCATGCATGGTCCTTCTTTTATGAATCGTTAGATTCATAGAAAATGAAATCAACGGTTATAAATGATGACTGACTATCTGTTAATAAGGTAAACAATAAAAATGAAATATTTAAAAAAAACCCTTAATAAAACGAAAATTATTGTGACAACCCCCTTGCTGCAGAGTAGGTTGAGAGAATCACGAGCATTATCTTCTCCTCCTTCTCCAGTGTAAAATGGATTCTGCTGCAGAGTAGGGTTGAGACAATCACGAGCATTATCTTGTCGTCCTTCTCGTCAAAATCACGAGCAGCTTCCTCACAACCATCAGAAACTTCATCCAAGCGCAAAAGAGGAGTTTTCCTCCAAGAATGTAAGAGAATTTTTCCTGATTTTTAATATTTTAGACTAGTATCCCTACCTCTCTTCCTGATCTTCTTCTTGGATTGCTATAGTGCAACACATAATGTATGGCTTTGGAGATTATATTAATGTAATTGTTATTCCATCCTTTTTTTTCCTCTCATTTGTACAGATAATTTCTTTTCTCATGATTATGTTATTATTTAACTACATATCGATTATATTTTTAGATGTAAATTGTAAATATTTACTGTCTGTTTTGCACAATTTGTCTACTTTAAACGTGACTGTGTCTTCGTTGGCATTATTGATGATTATTTTGAAGGCTATTATACAGAGGAAATGATAGAATCCCAAGTGTGGGTTAATTTTCTGTCTTACAAAAGAAAACATCTTTATTTATCCTGATTCCTAAGTCCGGATTGCATGTCTGTTTGGTAATTGTGTATTGAGGGACTCTTAGTAATTCTCTTTGGCAGTTACAGAAGCTTTTAACTTGTCAGGTGGACTAGCTTGTTTTTGAGGAATTGATGCATGTAAGATTTCCCAAACTGGGTTTGTATTTATCAGCTTTGCTCTTTAGTAATATTTTAATTGTCTCTATGAATCAGTTTGGATAGCTTTTTTTTATTCTATTGATGCTTTTGGTGCAGTTAATCATCTAGATTACTTGGGAGTGCAGGTGGTTCTATTCTTTGTGATTTTTTTTATCATATAATTTAATATTATGGCATTGATGTTGAACTTTATATGTATATTTTACCTTATGTTGTGTTTCTCCATCTTTGGTTCTTCGAGTTTGGGATGTGCTGCTATTTGAAGGGAACCGTGTTATGCTATTTCGAACAACACTGGCTCTAATGGAATTATATGGTATTGAATATTGCTTTACTGTGTTTATGAGTCTGATCTGTGCTTTTATATATATATATATATATATATATATAAAGAACCATGTTATGCTATTTCGAATAGCACTGGCTCTAATGGAATTATATGGTATTCAACACCAACTGTTTCCTCATTCCAATTTTCTATATCTTCAACCCTTGAAGACATTGATTCAATAACCTGCACATACATACCAAGATATTGGTTAGGGGTTTCCATATCTTATTCATGCTACTATGTACTTATAACTAAATTTTCAAAAGCTTTGCAATTTTTTATAGCAGTTAAGTTGCTGAATGACCAAATGGACACACCTCACTATTATTATATATTTAAATGTTAGTTATTAAATATTCCCATAAGTATAAATATATATATATAACAAAAAGTGCTACATAATATAGATATGCAGTTCATAGATTTCATGCATGCAGTGATGTCAATTTTGGTATTTGCAGCAATTGCATTATTTGATCAGAATGTGGTAAACTGCTTCTTTCCCCCACCATCAAATGAGATACAGGAAATCCTTACAGCATTGCATGTGGGCATTGTCGTTTTCTGCAGCATGTTGTTTGTTGCATTTCCTACCAACAGACATGGAATTGGCTTCCCACTTTCAACAAACTTATAGTTAGGTTTAATTCAACTATATTTAATCAAATTATTTGGGTTCTTGTGCATTAATTCTTATGATACTTCATATCCAAGCCTAGTAAATTCTATTGAGTTGAATCTATTAAAGGCACAGGTCCTAATCCATTGCTTCATACTTCCATTAGTCTTTCAACCTAGCTGCCTTCAAAGCTGCTAACATCCATGTATATTCTACTGGTTTGTTGGCAATTATAATTATAGGTCCCTTTGCAAGAAAAAAATTGATTCAGGATACACAAACATCAATTCCTGTTCCTAAAAGAAGTGATGAGTGCTTGTGAGCCTTATTTGTTTATAAGGCTACATATATATTTTGAACGGAGGGCTCCACTTCATTTTCTTTACTTGATGAGAATTATACGAAATTGTTGTTTTTCTTGGTCTTTCTTAATGATTCTGATTCAGGTGGTACCACCAACTAGGGTGATTTATTGATTTTCATTTCCCCCATTGTGGAGATATAGTTTGCATTTTTTGCATCTTAATATGTTTTAATGTTAATATTGGCAATAATGGGAAGATAACGAGAGAAACAAATAGAAACGAGAAATTTTGGTCAATTCGGGTGCTCAAGTATTTTGATCCTGGAAATGAAATTGTCATAAAAAATGAGAAATGTCATAAAAGCATAATGCATGTGTTCTGCAATGTTCATAGGTAAATTCATTCAGTCCCTCACACACTGAGCACAGAAAATTCATTGTGTCCCCCTTAAATATGCCCATTTTGATTTACATTTGGCGATCTTACTAAAACAAACATCAGTGCAACTGCAGATCAATCTTGGGACAAAAACTAACCTCTGTCAATTGAAGCCACGGTTGGTGAAGATAGAGGTGAAGCAACAGCCCCAAATGTAGATCAACTCTGTTTTTCACAGCAGCTCCAATCAAAACACGAACCCCGCAACACTGACTCACCTCGTCGGTGTTTGCTTGAAGTGGTGGGAGTTTGCAGGTCAAATTGAAGCCACTACTTCTCCTCGGTGACTGGCTCCAAGCAGATGATATTACACTAACAAAAACCAAAGGTATTACAAAAACCAACCAAGGACTCATGTATAAATATAATTAGTTGAAGGATATAAAGACAATACAAAAATTTACCCATGATTATAGGTAAAGTCAAAGGTCCTATCATAGACCTTTGACCGTGAGGTTCATATTAAACCCACCCCACGATCATCGTCATTACTCATTCGTTACACACTCAAACTACTCCACGACCTCTCTGTCTCTACAAAGTGCAAACTCTGCTGATTACTCGACTGTTCACCCACTCTATCAGACGGCCATTACCTTATTTCTTTTTTTTATAATTTAAATTATTTTTTTATAATTATAAAGCTTTAATTACTTAATATTAACAATAAACTAATTATCAAAGTTTACTTAAAAATAAAATTAGTGAATTTTACTTATTTTTTTAAATTTTTTAACAAAATAACTTTTTAATATTAATACTTTGTTATCAAATAAGTTTTATTATTTACATTATAAATATTTAATAATTTTTTTGAGAGAACCATGGCCCATAAAGGTCTCTTTCCATCCGTTCCCGTATATATGAGATTATTCGTGATATATTTAATAAAAAAAAAATTATTATAAAATAAAATTTAATCATATAATTATATATAAATAATTAAAATTAAAAATTATTTAAAAATAATATTATTACTTTAAAAAATTATATATATTTATATTTTAATTTTAATTATTCATATAAAATCTAATTATCAAAATTAACTCCTGGTCACTCTTAATATGTTCCTGGCGCGCTTATATGTCCACCAAATATACATCCAACTTTTATCCACCGTATCTTCCGTACGTATATTTGTCTCTCTCCATTTTCTCGCTTATCTATATTTTGTTTTCCTCCTTTCTTCCCTCTATTTCTCATTTCTTTCTTTCTTTCATCTCTCATTTACATCTCCCTCTTCTCTCATATTGTCTCACTCACTAGGGTACCCACCCACGATTGTAATTCTTGTTCTCGTGTCCTCATTCTCTTTCCCCCATTTTCGTGCATCACTCAATCTCTTCACGTCACTCTGACTTTCACACGCACACGTGGGTTCGAGTTTTGTGGATTTTCTACAATTTCGGTAAGTATCCTCTACTTTTCTCCCCATAATATTTCGTGTTTTCTCGAGATGGACACTTGCAATTTCGTGACATGTTACGTATTATGCTCTCTCGTTTGGTGAGTTGTATTTTTTGTTGGGTACAAATCCATGAAATCTATTTTTGTTGGCTGTGTGTTGATTAGATGGGTAAATAGGAGAATGCTTGTTGGTTCATTCGTTGGTTTATTTGGTATATTTTGTTTCTGTTAGGAGGATTTAAAATGATTCATATAGCAGAAATGGTTGGTCCATTGACATGGGTTGTGGTTTGTGGTGAATCTAAAATTAACCTGGTTAATATGTTTGGAATAAGTGGTTAATCTTCACACGTTTCTGGTGAATCCAACAATGACTTTCTAACAGTAGGGGTAATTACTTACAAATGAACTACCAGTGGAATGGAGTTGGGATGGGTTATGGGCTGGTTCATATAGCAGAAATAGTTGGTCCATTGACATGGTTTGTGATTTGTGGTGAATCTAAAATTAACTGGTTAATATGTTTGGAATAAGTGGTTAATCTTCACACGTTTCTGGTGAATCCAACAATGACTTTCCAATAATGTGGATAATTACTTACAAATGAACTACTAGTGGAGTGCAGTTGGGATGAGTTATGGGCTGGTTCATATAGCAGAAATGGTTGGTCCATTTAGCATCCTTAATTTCTTACCTAAGCGTTGCTATAGAGGTAAAACATATCCTGTTTTAGAAGAGAAAGAGTAATGGCATGTTTTGAATGTTGTTTCTATACACTTTAAAATTGCCACTTAGCCATTTGAGACTTATTTGAGCACACGTGAAAGAAGATTAACATGACTACCATTGTACGCGATTTTGTTAACTAGATGATTTCATGCTATCTTTTAAGCTTTATTTCATCTCACAAAAGGTTAAGTGTGGCCTTTATAGAAGAGACCCATTCGAATGGGTCTCTATCCTCATTATCTATTGTCATTTGTATGTTTACTTTTCACTGCCATTTCTTAACTTTCATAATAAAATCTAGATGTTGGTGAAATACAAAATATGTTTGTAACATGACAGTAGATACTTGATAACTTACAGGTGTGTGTAGCAACCCAAAACTGAAGTTGATGGAGGGTTCAAATAATCTCAATACAGCCGAGGCTATTGATAATGTGGAAGAAGCATGTGAAAGTGACTTCATTATAAGTGATGCGTTGGATGGCGAGTTTGAAAGTTATGAACCAAAACGAGGGATGTTGTTTGCATCAGAAGATGATGTTAAAGAATTTTATAGGAAATATGCTTACCAAAAGGGGTTTGGTATTATAAATAGAACTTCAAAAAAAGGAGATGATGGTAAGGTAAATTACATTATGCTAGCTTGTTCAAGACAGGGAAAACATGTGTCAACAATACCAAACACTTTGAAGACACTTCCAACTAGAAGGACAAATTGTGAAGCAAAAATTACAAATCAAGAAGATGAGAGATGGACGATGGTTCATCAAGACAGCTATACTTGAACACTCTCATGAACTTAGCCCAACAAAGGCGAGAATGTTGAGAGTTAACAAGAATCTTAGCATGCACGTGAAGAGAACAATCCAAGTGAATGATGATGTAGGGGTGAGAATACATAAGACAGTTCGGTCTCTTGCTTATGAGGTGGGAGGTTACGAGAACTTATCATTTAATGAGCAAGATGCTAGAAATTATGTCAACAAGGAAAGACGTACAATTGGCAAGGAAGGTAATGGGAAGGCTTTGAAGAATTATTTTACAAGAATGCAAGAGGATAATAGTAATTTTTTCTACGATATTGACGTTGATGATGATTTTCATGTGCAAAATGTATTTTGGGCTGATGCTAGAAGTAGAGCCACCTATGAGTCATTTGGAGATGTTGTGACTTTTGACACAACATATTTGACAAATAAATATGATATGCCATTTGCTGCTTTTGTCGGTGTGAATCATCACGGCCAATCAGTTTTACTTGGATGTGGTCTAATTTCAGCTGAAGACACGGAGTCATTTGTGTGGCTATTTGAATCATGGCTTTGTTGCATGTCAGGTAAGGCACCTGATGGTATTGTCACGGACCAGTGCAGGGCCATGCAAAATGCTATTGAGATAGTCTTTCCAACTACTCGACATAGGTGGTGCCTATGGCATATAATGAAAAACATTCCTGAGAAGCTGAAAGGTTGCATTGAATATAACAATATAAAGAATGCAATGAAAGTAGTCAAGCATTTATACCCTAACAAAGTGGAAGATTTTGAAGAAAAGTGGTCTGCCTTCATCAAAGACTTTGAGCTAGAAGATAACAATTGGTTGAGTGGTTTGTACATGGAGAGGCATAGATGGGTACCAATTTTCTTGAAGAAGTATTTTTGGGTAGGGATGTCAACAACACAACGCAGTGAGAGCATACATGCTTTCTTTGATGGATATATCAACTCAAAGACAAGCCTGTAACAATTTGTGAAACAATATGATAATGCTCTGAGAAGCAATGCAGAAAAAGAATTTCAGGCAGATTTCAAGCGAATGGACTCCACCATTCAAATGGGTCAAACTCACCTATTGAAAGACAGTTTCAATTCGAATATACCCATGCAAAGTTCGTTGAGGTCCAAGCTGAATTCAGAGGAAGAATGGACTGTTTTGCGTCCATTAAGTGTGTGGAGGGAATGGTTTGTACTTACCATGTGAGGGCGGATATGGTAGTTGGAGGGATAACAAAGAATGCTATTTTTGAGGTGGTATTTTATCGTGACAATCACGATATTAGTTGCAATTGCTTGTTGTTTGAGTTTAGAGGAATTATGTGTAGACATTCACTTTGTGTTCTTGGTAATGAGATGGTTCAAGAAGTGCCGTCAAAGTATATTCTACGTAGATGGAGCAAAAACATTAGATGGAGACATGCATACATAAAGAGCAGTTACGATGTGACCTTGTTGAAGCCACAAATGCAAAGGTTTGATAAATTATGCAAGCATTTCTATGAGGTGGCGAAGTTGCTTCGCAGAGTTTGAGGATCTCACAGACGATCTCCACCGGGATTATGTGAATATAAAAGCAAGATGCAATCGATGGCTGCATCTAAGCAAGCTATTAGAACAACATGCAATGGTGATGACTCGTCAAAGGAAGTTAATTAAGGGCATTGAAACGGCTAACACTGGCATTCGTAGTCCATTACATGTACCTCGTAAAGGATGGCCACCAAGCAATAGAAAAATGTCTAAAGTTGATCGAGTAGTTTCTAATTTGAGAAAAAGGAAGCACCAAATGCCGTCAAACTTTGACAATTGATGTATGCATATATGCTTTTGCTAATTATAATTGTATGGGATGTTTTGGTTGTATATATGTTTTATTTAGACTGATTAGCGTCCCCTTTTATTTGTGCATTAAGTTACTTTATTATGAACATGTAGGAGTGCAATGTTGGAAGCTCGAGTCAGATGGATGGAAAGAAGTTGCGCATAGAGTCATCTATAGAAGTGAACAGCTGTGGAGAATGCCGTGATGATTGTACTATGGTGTGTCTATACACCAAAATTGTTTGTCATGTGTAATCATTGTTGAAATGTTTGTTAAGTTTTAAGCTACTTACATTTGAATTGTCATCTGTTTTAATGAAAGGATGTTTGGTATATTGTTGCTGAACAGTCCACAGCTATTGAGATGAGTGCAAATGTTGATGCACCAATGTGTGACGGTAGCTATTGGGTTTCGCAACTATCAAACAACTCATCAGCTGGTTTTTTATCATTATTAGAAGGAATTGATCATGATGTCAGTCAAAGGCTACAGGCATGTCCAACATATGCTGAACAAGTTCATTGTAATTATTGAAATTGACATTTTTATATGTTTTTTTCCAGGGTTGTCATAGTCAAATGTCATACACCAATTTTTTGGTTAGTGGTAATGCAGGCCAATTTGAAGATACTCAGGCTGGGAATCAGTGACATAGTACAAGTCTAAATTTGTATAAATTATATCGGGTAACTTCATGTACATGCTTCAAATTAGCACTAATCTAATCTACTGTTATTTTGCAGGTTGATTTCCTTTTTTTGGTATATAGGATAATTTACATGGTCAAAGTGTGCTGACAAATACCTATTAGCAAATTGGTGAATCTCATGTTCACACTGCGATTTTGTCTACAACAATTTTTGTGGCAACCATGAAAATAGATCTTAGTGGATCATCAGGAACTCACTTAAATAGTTTTTTTGTCCTTTTAAGTGGATTGTTTCTGTGCTATAGTTATTTATGGTTCGTATGTAATGTGTATAGAATACATGTAACTACACGTAGAGGGGGAGGATGTATATATTTTCTTTATGTAATGTGTATAGAATACATGTAACTACACGTAGAGGGGGAGGATGTATATATTTTCTTAGGGTGAATGGTAGGAATGTATCATTGCAATGCCACCATATTAGTGATGTACTAAATGGCTCTTTTGTAATTCAGGTGTATTTTTTATGTATTTTTTACTTGCAACTTTAAGAATAATTGAAGTTAAAAGAAATATCAAATCTACCCCTACCATTGGGAACTGAATTTTTGGATTATACAAATAGTGGGAGGGAATCTAGTTGAAAACCAATTAATAGTAGAGTGGACATGTGGAATGTTGTTTTTACCAAGTGAGAGTACAATGGCAGAAAACCATAGAAAAAAAAGGGTGAATCTCATAGTTTGTGGAGTTCAAAAATAAGTTGTTAATACACTACGCATAAGTGATTAATATGAACAAGTATCTGGTAAATACAAACAAATTTCCAACCGAAGGTTGGAAACTAGTTAGACACGAATCAGTAGTGGAGTGGACTAGTGTAATGTTGTTTTTGCCATGTTGGGGGTAGATTTACAGAAAAACCATTGAAAAAAATGGTGAATCTTATGGTTTGTGGAATTCAAAAATAAGTGGTTAATACACAACGCATAAGTGGTTAATATGAACAAGTATCTGGTGAATCCAAACAAATTTCCAACCGAAGGTTAGAAACTAGTTAGACACGAATCAATCGAATGAGTGGACTAGTGTAATGTTGTTTTTGCCATGTTGGGGGTAGAGTTGCGTAAAACCATTGAAAAAAATGGTGAATCTCATGGTTTGTGGAGTTCAAAAATAAGTGGTTAATACACTATGCATAAGTGGTTAATATGAACAAGTATCTGGTGAATCCAAACAAATTTTCAACTGAAGGTAGGAAACTGGTTAGACACGAATCACTAGTGGAATGAACTAGTGTAATATTATTTTTGCCATATTGGGGGTAGATTTGCAGAAAACCATTGAAAAAAATGATGAATTTCATGGTTTGTGGAGTTCAAAAATAAGTAGTTAATACACTACGCATAAGTGGTTAATATGAACAAGTATCTGGTGTATCCAAACAAATTTCTAACCGAAGGTTGGAAACTAGTTAGACATGAATCAAGATTGTGGAACTAAATAGTGTAATGTTGTTTTTGCCACGTGTTGGGGGTAGAGTTGCAGAAAAAGTGAATTTTTAGGATCGTTCACGCGATCACGAAAGTGAATGTCGCAAGACAAAAGTTTTTCTCGCTTAAAAAAAATTTCCAAAATTTTTTTTTATAAATTTTTTTTAAAAAAATATTTGTTTTTTTCAAAAAAAATTTTGATTTTTTTTGAAATATTTTTTTAAAAAAAATTTTGTCGAAATTTTTTTTTTTTTTGAATTTTTTTTTAAAAAAAATCGAATTTTTTTTAAAAAAATTTCAAAGTTTTTTTAAAAAAAATCGAATTTTTTTAAAAAAAATTTCAAATTTTTTTTTCAAATTTTTTTTTTTTAAAAAAATTCAAATCAAATATTTGATATTGTTCACGCAGATCATCACGAATCGTGATGCCAAGATAAAAGCTTTTATTTCAAAAAAATTTTTTTTTCAAAAAAAATTATTAAAAAATTTTTTTTTCAAAAAATATTATTTTTTCACAAAAAATTTAGTTTTTCGAAATTCTTTTTTTTTTTGAAAATTTTTTTTAAAATAAAATTTTTTATTCAAATCAAATTTTTTATTCCAAAAATTTTTTTCAAAAAAAATTATACTTTTTTCCAAAAAATTTTGTTTTTTTGAAAAAAATCGAAATTTATTTTTTGAAAAAATATTATTTTAATAAAAAATTTTTTTATTCAAATCAAATTATTAAAATCGCTTTCACGCCAGATTCACTTTCGTGATGCCACGGATAATTTTTTTTTTTTTTTGTCAAAAAAATTTTTTTCAAGAAAAATTTTTAGGAATCAAATAAGAATTATTTAGAATCGTTCACGCAAGATTCACTTTTGTGATGTCACAAGATAAATTTTGAAAAAAAGTATTTTTTCAAAAAATAATTTTTTATTTGAATTCTTAAAGCTGTTCACGCGGCATTCACTTTTGTTAGGCCGCGGCATTCACTTTTGTACAAGCATTTTACTCATAAGCTATATGCCATGTTGGGGGTAGAGTTGCAGAAAATCGTGGAAAAAAGCGTGAATCTCATGATTTGTGGAATTCAAAAATAAGTGGTTAATACACTATGCATAAGTGGTTAATATGAACAAGTATCTGGTGAATCCAAACAAATTTCCAACCGAAGGTTGGAAACTAGTTAGACACGAATCAGTAATGGAGTGGACTAGTGTAATGTTGTTTTTGCCATGTTGGGGGTAGAGTTGCAGAAAACCATTGAAATGTGGAGTTCAAAAATAAGTGGTTAATACACTATGCATAAGTGGTTAATATGAACAAGTATCTGGTGAATCCAACAAATTTCTAATTGAAGGTGGGAAACTGGTTAGACACGAATCAGTAGTGGAGTGGACTAATGTAATGTTGTTTTTGCCATGTTGGGGGTAGAGTTGCAGAACACCATTGAAAAAAATGGTGAATCTTATGGTTTATGGAGTTCAAAAATAAGTGGTTAATACACTACGCATAAGTGGTTAATATAAACAAGTATCTGGTGAATCCAAACAAGTTTCCAACCGAAGGTTGGAAACTAGTTAGACACGAATCAGTAGTGGAGTGGACTAGTGTAATGTTGTTTTTGCCATCTTGGGGGTAGAGTTGCAGAACACCATTGAAAAAAATGGTGAATCTTATGGTTTATGGAGTTCAAAAATAAGTGGTTAATACACTACGCATAAGTGGTTAATATAAACAAGTATCGGTGAATCCAAACAAGTTTCCAACCGAAGGTTGAAACTAGTTAGACACGAATCAAGAAGTGGAGTGGACTAGTGTAATGTTGTTTTTGCCATGTTGGGGGTAGAGTTACGTAAAACCATTAAAAAAATAGTGAATCTCATGGTTTGTGGAGTTCAAAAATAAGTGGTTAATACACTACGCATAAGTGGTTAATATGAACAAGTATCTGGTGCATCCAAACAAGTTTCCAACTGAAGGTGGGAAACTGGTTAGACACGAATCACTAGTGGAGTGAACTAGTGTAATGTTGTTTTTGTCATATTGGGGTAGATTTGCAGAAAACCATGGAAAAAAGAGTCAATCTCATGGTTTGTTGAGTTCAAAATTAAGTGATTAATACACTACGTATAAGTGGTTAATATGAACAAGTATCTGGTGCATCCAAACAAGTTTCCAACTGAAGGTGGGAAACTGGTTAGACACGAATCACTAGTGGAGTGAACTAGTGTAATGTTATTTTTGTCATATTGGGGTAGATTTGCAGAAAACCATGGAAAAAAGAGTCAATCTCATGGTTTGTTGAGTTCAAAATTAAGTGATTAATACACTACGCATAAGTGGTTAATATGAACAAGTATCTGGTGAATCCAAACAAATTTCCAACCGAAAGTTGAAAACTAGTTAGACACGAATCACTAGTAGAGTGGAATAGTGTAATGTTGTTTTTGTCATGTTGGGGGGTAGATTTGCGAAAAAACCATTGAAAAAAGGTGAATCTTATGATTTGTGGAGTTCAAAAATAAGTGGTTAATACACTACGCATAAGTGGTTAATATGAACAAGTATCTGGTGCATCCAAACAAATTTCCAACCGAAGGTTGGAAACTAGTTAGACATGAATCAGTAGTGGAGTGGACTAGTGTAATGTTGTTTTTGCCATGTTGGGGGTAGAGTTACAGAAAACCATTAAAAAAATGGTGAATCTCATGGTTTGTGGAGTTCAAAAATAAGTGGTTAATACACTACGCATAAGTGGTTAATATGAACAAGTATCTGGTGAATCCAAACAAATTTTCAACTCGAGGTGGGAAACTGGTTAGACACGAATCACTAGTGGAGTGAACTAGTGTAATGTTATTTTTGTCATATTGGGGTAGATTTGCAGAAAACCATGGAAAAAAGAGTCAATCTCATGGTTTGTTGAGTTCAAAATTAAGTGATTAATACACTACGCATAAGTGGTTAATATGAACAAGTATCTGGTGAATCTAAACAAATTTCCAACCGAAAGTTGAAAACTAGTTAGACACGAATCACTAGTAGAGTGGTCTAGTGTAATGTTGTTTTTGTCATGTTGGCGGTAGATTTGCAGAAAAACCATTGAAAAAAAGGTGAATCTTATGATTTGTGGAGTTCAAAAATAAGTGGTTAATACACTACGCATAAGTGGTTAATATGAACAAGTATCTGGTGCATCCAAACAAATTTCCAACCGAAGGTTGGAAACTAGTTAGACATGAATCAGTAGTGGAGTGGACTAGTGTAATGTTGTTTTTGCCATGTTGGGGGTAGAGTTGTAGAAAACCATTAAAAAAATGGTGAATCTCATGGTTTGTGGAGTTCAAAAATAAGTGGTTAATACACTACGCATAAGTGGTTAATATGAACAAGTATCTGGTGCATCCAAACAAGTTTCCAACTGAAGGTGGGAAACTGGTTAGACACGAATCACTAGTGGAGTGGACTAGTGTAATGTTATTTTTGTCATGTTTGGGGTAGATTTGCAGAAAACCATTGAAAAAAATGGCGAATCTCATAGTTTGTGGAGTTCAAAAATAAGTGGTTAATAGACTATGCATAAGTGGTTAATATGAATAATTATCTGGTTAATCATTGGATTAGTTCCCAATAACGGGGGCAGACTATTTAGGAATGAAGTACTAGCAGAAGTTTACACTTGTAATGTTGTTTTGAACACATTGGGTGTATTTTATCAAAAACCATGGACAAAGTGGTGAATCTCAAAGGCATCTATCAATGGCAACCATAACTTAATTAGACACATTACATGGTTAGAGCTATAATGCAAGCAAGCATAAGTTAATATTGGTTGACCAAACAATACAATGCAAACACCTTTTTAAATATGCATATACCTTTGTAAATATCTATACTTGAAAAGAGCCTAATAAAAAGTCTGCTATTTTAAACACAAAACATGAAAGATTTAGATTCATTCAGATTGTACTCAACATCTATCATTTACAATCAAACACCTACAAAAACAATGTGTATTAGCCATTCAAAGATAATAAAAATGCATAAGATTTGCAAAGCATACCAAGACATGTTGGAAAC
Source organism: Ormosia emarginata (assembly GCA_029884605.1). Classification (NCBI taxonomy): domain Eukaryota; kingdom Viridiplantae; phylum Streptophyta; class Magnoliopsida; order Fabales; family Fabaceae; genus Ormosia; species Ormosia emarginata. Next base: position 5,010,061 of record JAQQTP010000066.1, on the reverse strand, counting down.
CTTCAAACTTAGAATAACAAAGTAAAGGCATTTGCTTCATAATTTATGGGTTATCAAGTTGATCAAACCAATATATAAAACATAACTGCAAATAGTACGATACATAAATCGTGGAATAACGATCAATCTCATGCATATTGTTATTAAGCCTCAATAGAAGAACAAACTAAACTCGGAGCATGTAACATCCTAGGTTGAAAACCTAGTATTTCTAACATAAACCTGGTTAAACTGTATTATCTAGGTTACTATTAACTTATTTTTAATCTATTCCATAACATTTACATCAATAAATGATTATGGAGAGCCTTGAGAAAATAAGTATCTGCATAAACATATACAGTTTGTCAAAATTTACATAAAATCTTGTGTTCAATTAAATTACATGTTTATACATAATACACAAACATTAAACTAAGAAACATAAAAGTAATCCAAATTGTCAGTCTTGATCTTCTTCTTGCCATGGACAAGCTTTCACCTGGATTTACATGGCAACATGTGGGGTGAGAATTTACAATTCTCAGTAGTAATGTACCAATACCAGCATTTGTTTTATTCACAATGAATATAAACAAGCATAAATAACGTTAAGTAAATCTAAAACTGGCAATTAATTTACTACTTAAAACATCTTCAATAGAACAATAGCTAACCATCAAGTCATTACTCAATTCTCAAGGACCTAATACATTCACTCTCTAAGTGATGTTCCCAAGCAAGCTATACCTCTATATTAATTTAGATTTAGTACAATCAATGATATTATACAATTGCCCATACAATTGTAATTATCATTGAGCAAGCCACACAGATACACAAAGAATCACAAATACAATAGTACCAGGTAATGCAATGATGATATGAGGTATGATTACATTCAAACAAAGGTTCATAATAGTGTAATGTAATGTCATGAGATGTCATGAAACTCGACTATTCCCCTCTCTGTGATAGGGAGGCCTTCCCCTACCTTCTGGTATGTGGACTGTTCCACTTTTTAACTGTTCTTAGGAATAGCAAGTGTGAGTATGTATGAATGTGTGAAAACATGTAGTGTTATGTCTAACTCTTACATAATCACCACATAAAACTTGTCTTTGTACTACTAACTCTACCCCAACTCTATGAGAGCTTTCATGCACTATAACACTCTACTATTGCCAAACACACTTAACACACTAAGCACATCTGAAACATTAAACTTTATTTCAAACTTGTCCTTAATAATGAATAGCAATTGTACCTTTTTGTTATCCAACTAATATATATACAATCTCCCATTATTAGATAAAATTGTTAGAATACGTATAGCTATCTAAACATATATATATTCAAGTCAAGTTTTCAATATTTACTTTCTAATATAATAGTTTTCCAATGTAATTACTTTCCAATATATATATATATTCACGTTTTCACGTTTTTATATAACTATTATATATTCACTTTCTAACATGTATTCACGTTTTCATACATATCGAACACATTCACGGTTTTAATATATAAACAAGTTATTTGAATAGTCTTTATTTTATTATATTATTCAAGAATACGTAATAGCTATATGAAAATGTATTATATTACCTACATATCATAATATCACCGCCATCTTCATTCTAACAAAAACGCAGCCTTAAAAAAAAAAAAAAAAAAACCACTTTTCTTCCTCTAAAACTCAAAGGAAAACAAGCACCTAATCATATAACAAGCATCATTCATGATCCAACTATACTATCTTTAAGCCTAAAAGCTCAATAATCAAGCATAAAAATATTATTTAATCACTTAAATCCCTATGTAATGAGCTGCCAAAATATGTAGAAGAGAGGAAGAAAAGAAAGAGTACAACCAAGACAACAAACCCCCTACCTCAAGCTATGTGTTTGCCTTTGAAACCCCTCTCTATTTTCTCCTCTTTCCCTTCTTTTTTCCGCTGTCCTTGTGTGCTCTGTTTTTGTCTCCTCCTTGCTTTGTTTCTGCTGGAGAATGACGAGCAAAAAGTGAGAAAATTCTCACTTTAATAAGTAATAAGCCTCAACGGTAAATTAGTCTTATAATAAAACTTATATCTCTTAGGAACACTTTGATCTCATTGTTTCAAGTTTTCTAACCTCCTTCTTAAGTATTAGAATAAATACTAAGATTTATCTAATTACGAAATTCTTTATTTTCATTAATTTCTATATCTACACAAAGTTTTTTCAAAAGATTAAAATACTTACTCTCAGTGTGCTTAAAAATACCAAACGAACTCAGTTTACCTTCAAATTTTATCTACATCTTACTTAACCCATTTATGACTTAAAAATAACTAATCCATATTTATTTCTCTTATCTAGATAATTTATACTATTTTCTAAGTCATTTTAGGTTACTTTCCACATTCTGTGTTGCAGCAAAGTGTCTAAACTAACTCAATTTGTCATGAAACTTCACAGACATGTTAAACAAATATAAGGCTACCTCTAGAACCCTATACAAGCCTAACATGTTCTCAGAGATGTTACAGAGCACATATTCTGAACATTCATAGTCTATTAACCACTTAATTTTGAACTCACCCAATCCATGAGATTCACCATTTTTTTCATGATTTTCTGTCAATGTACTCCCAACTTAGTAAAAATAACACTACAAATGTTCACTCCACTAGTGATTCGTTTCTAACTGGTTTCCCACCACTATTTGGAAAAAAAATTGAATTAACCAGATACTTTTTCATATCAACCAGAAACTTGTTCATATTAACCACTTATTCATAGTGTATTAACCACTTAATTTTGAACTCACCAAATACATGAGTTTCACCCATTTTTCCATGGTTTTCTGCCAATCTACTCCCAACTTGGTAAAAATAACATTACACATGTCCACTCCATTAGTGATTCGTTTCTAACTAGTTTCCCCCCACTATTTGGAAATTTTGTTGTATTAACCAGATACTTATTCATATTAACCACTTATTCATAGTGTATTAACCACTTATTTTGGAATTCACCAAATAGTGAGATTCACTCTTTTTTGCATGATTTTCTGCCAATTTACCCACAACTTGTTAAAAACAACATTACATATGTTCATTTCACTATTAATTGGTTTCTAACAAGATTCCCCCCCATTATTTGGAACTTTTTTTTGCATTAACCAGATACTAGTTCATATTAACCACTTATTCATAGTGTATTAACCACTTATTTAAAAATTTTGTTGTATTAACCAGATACTTGTTCATATTAACCACTTATTCATAGTGTATTAACCACTTAATTTGAAACTCACCAAATAGTGAGATTCACCATTCTTTTTATGTTTTTCTGCCAATCTACCCTCAACTTGTTAAAAACAAGATGTAACATGTCTACTCCACTAGTGATTCGTTTCTAACTAGTTTCCCCCCCCCCACTATTTAGAACTTTTTTGGGATTAATCAAAAACATGTTCATATTAACCACTTATTTTTAGTGTATTAATCACTTATGGACAAGATTATTTCTCAACACATTCTGAGTTAATCAATAATAATAATCAAACAAATAAATCCCCCAACATTCTTTTATGACAGAATTAATCACCAACCAAAAAAATCCCCCAACTCCTCATCCATTTATTGTCAATTTCAACACTAATAAGCATACTATCTACCATTAATCACACATCAAATTTCAACTCATGAAATAAAAAAGGTCACAACATTAATATATAAAAATACCGCTAAAGGTTATGCCAAACAATACATTATAATCCAATCACACAGAGACTAAAATGTGACAAAAAATCCAATCACACAAGAAACTAAAATACTAAACTCCAATGATACCAAGGGTCACAACATTAATATATTATCACATTCTAAAATATTATGTATAGTAGAGAGAATGAGAGAGGGTACAGGTAATGTCTTCAGACGGTGGAGCACGGTGGTTCTGGGTACTAGGTCACAGTGGTTGGCGGGTCTAGTGTGGCGTACCTGGGTTGCTGATCCTGGTTTGCGGTTTGAGTAGAGGTTGAAGCTGTCTAGTGCTGGTTCGGTGGGCTTCTCTGTTTTGCGGCAGAACTTGATGGTGGTGGGAGTTTGGGGGAGACCGAGACCGAGCGTGAGTGAAATGGGAGAAACTGAGTGTCGGATGAGGGAGAGGAGAGACGAAGTGGAGGGTGGTGGAGTTTGGGAGAGACTGAGACCGAGAGTGAGGGGAAGGGGAGAAACCGAGAGTGAGGGGAAGAGGAGAAACCGAAAGTGTGAGAAGGAAGTAGAGAAACTTTTAAAATTTCAGAAAGAAAGAAAGATACGAGGAGTGCGAGAGAAAGGGAGGGAAGGAAAAGAAAAGAAATAAAGGAAGTGGTATACGGCCACGTGGTATACAGTGGAAATAAGTTGGAGCATAACGTTGAACAAGAGACTCAACTTACAAACCACCAATGACCCTTGTAAAGAACATACCACAACTTATACATTTTCATATTACGAACAAGAGATAAGACAAATTGTAATCAAGTTCAAAAATTTAGTTCACTTAACGAAGATGAGCATACAAGAACCAAGAGTGGCAAGACAATGAAAGTCAACCCAGACATTTTGTCAAGCAAATTGTTCCAATTCTAGGACAAACAAGACCATCAAATTCATTTAGAAGCAAATCATATTGTCATGGATCTTGAACCAAAATTATTGTGCCTCATATTTAAATAAAAAATTGGAGACATAACAGAACTTAAACACAAAACATGAAAGATTTAGATTCATTCAGATTGCACTCAACCTCTATCATTTGCAATCAAACACCCACAAAAACAATGTGTATTAGCCATTCAAAAGATTAAAAAAAAAATAATGCAGAAGATATGCAAATATACCAAAACATGTTGGAAACCTTCAAACTCAGAATAACAAAGTAAAGGCATGTGCTTCATAATTTATGGGTTATCAAGTTGATCAAAACAATATATAAAACATAACGGCAAATAGAACGATACATAAATCGTGGAATAACAATAAATCTCATGCATCTTGTTATTAAACCTCAAGAGAAGAACAAACTAAACTCAGAGCCCATATTCTGAACATTCATAATCATGTTGTCTGAGGCTAGAAATTAACTCAAGATTCAGGTAGTACCAAGAATTCCAAATTCAAGAGTATCATTGAGGAAGTTATACTCAAATTAACCCGCACTAAATCAAATTAGCAACTGCACTAATTAAATCAATCAACACTACTTTATAATATCAATACCAAAGGGTTATAGCAATTAGAAAATATAATCAATGGGTATCATGTGGGTATCTTGGAAGATCATAATATAGATCGTATGGTAGGAAAAGAAAAGTTCGCTATTGAGTATATCATAAAACATAAATCAAGTTTATGGAGAAAAAAAAGGCATATGAAAGAAGAAACTTACAATCTAGCACGGTTGCTAACAAACCAAATGACCTTGGTAGATCTCCGTGAAATTATTATATGAAAGGTCCCCGAAGAAAGGAAAGCATCCTTTATGAGGTTCTATACAATGAAATTTGAACAAAACAGTCAAAGCATCTGCATTTTTATTGTATAACTTTCTCACAACTCAACCATTAATTATATTTTAAAACAATCTCAAAGCATAGTTTTCAGTCATGGCCTTAAAATCAAATTGAAAGTTAGTCCTTTAATATGCATTTCCGAATGAAAGAAAAAAGTTCATTCACATATTTCAACCAAACTCCCATCCCTACACAATTTCCAACATGCATCAATCTCAGTTTCAAGGTTTTGCCTTGTGTAAACTAAAAAATGAAAGGAAGTATTAATCATACAAGTGCCCTAGTGAATAGGTTTGATAACTAATCACAGTAAAAGTCGAGCTTTAAGCTACGGACTCCACCGAAACAAAAAGGATTAGAAGAACAATCCATAGTCCACAATACAACACATTTAGGTAGTCTCAGCCACCCATTTAAACCCACATTTCGGGTTCTTCTAAAAATCAAAAAATAAAAAAGAATACAATGCAATGGAGGCTTCCCCTTACAAATTCCTCCTTCAAATCCTAAGTTCAAAATGTCGAGAACAAAACTCCATCCATTTGTCGGTTTAACAAAAAATTTCAGTATCACATATGAAAAGAGAATCATCGATGATGATTTAAACTCGGTTTGTACAACATTTTGAGAAACAAAAACTCAAAAACATAAAAGAAAAGATTTTTCAAACTCGGTTCAATATCCATCATTGATTTTTCAAAAGAAAAGATTTTTAAGAATAAAAAGATGAAGTAAACCATAGTCATGAGTTATAAGAGATGAAATAAGAAGAAAATGAGAGAGTTTTTATCTCCTCTTACCTTGAGAAGGCGTGGTTAACTAGAGTGAGAAAGTAGAATAAGGTTGATGAAGAGTCTTGCTTCCAGTTGGTGAGAGTGGAACCTAGATATTTTGTAGTCTTTAAAATCGATAACGAAATAAAGAAATGAGATGAGAGGGAGACGGGGAGCCGAGATTGAGAAGGGGAGACGAGGGGGCGAGATTGAGAGGGAGAGACGAGGAGACGAGATTGAGATGGGGAGACCAGATTGAGAGGGATTGAGAGTGAAATGGAAAAGAAAAAACCAAATGAGAAGCGGGAAATGAAATGAAAAATGTTGGACGCATACGGATGACTCAGCAAATATACATACGGTGGATAAAAGTTAGAGTATTTCGTTGGACGTCAAACGTTTTCTAAAATATGTTCCGTGGTTATCGCTGCGTTTTCTGATTGATAGAAGTTTCGTAACAAAGACCTGGTCGGTGCATAGTGCCCTACCTAATACCCAATCCTTTCACATTCATGCACTGAAGCCGAGTCATAAATGGCGTGCTGTTTATCTTAGATGGTACGTTTCAGCATCCACTAAGGCTCGATATTATTGACTAGGACTAATTCATTAAAAATTACCAATACAAAGCGTAAAGGAGCATCTTAATTAAATTATTTCCGATGGTATCGAAGTAGGAATCCATCTTCTCTCTATGCACTTTGCCGCGTCTGTCAATGAACAAGCTTGTGATTTTCGTGGTTGTTTTTGCATACTTAGGGTCGTGGAGTACTATTATCTATGCACGAGCCATTGACAGTTTGAAGCCAGGTGATCAGTTCAATGGGACAAGCTCTGGGATATGCTCTGCAACTTTAAAACACTGTATGAGGTTTCGTAATATGGGTGATGGCTACACTTACTTGGTAACGTATAACGCAACAGATGATTCAACTCAGTGGGTTGTATGGGTTGCCAACCGAGATGAACCCCTTACTACCTCTGCCATGGCCGATTCTGCTGCTTTAACTTTGGACCATTCAGGTGTATTGAAAATAACACGCCTAACTGAGGAACCAATAATCCTCTACTCATCAGCCCAGCCTCAAGATACCAAAAACACAGTGGCCACCTTGTTGGATTCAGGCAACTTTGTCCTACAACAACTTAACTCTAATGGATCCAAGACCCTGTTGTGGCAAAGTTTTGATTATCCCACGGACACACTGCTCCCGGGGATGAAGTTAGGTGTTAATCACAAAACAGGCAGCAACTCGTCAGTGGTTTCATATTTTCTTATGGCAGCACCAGCTTCAGGTGCCTTCTCACTTGAATGGGATCCCAAAAGAGGCCAATTGGTCATACGGAGAAGAGGCCAGGTTTATTGGGCAAGTGGGGAACTGAAAAATAACACATTCGTAAACATTCCAGAGGAAGCCCAGCGTATGTTTGAGTACTTCATTATCTCCAATAAAGATGAAGACTCTATCACGTTCACAGCTCGGAATGATCAATATTATGCCCCATGGAAACTGAGAAGTGACGGGCTTTTGTTCGATATGGCAGGAAATACTATTGCAAGCGTTGCTGAGTGTTATGGGTACAACACTGATGGAGGATGCCAAAGATGGGACGTGCCCACATGCAGGCAAGTAGGTGATAAATTTGCCACCATCAATGTTAAAGTAAATGATGCAGAGAAGATCAACGCCAGTATTGATTCATCTGTGAATTCAACCACTAGTGATTGCCAGGCTGCTTGCTGGAGTAACTGTGATTGTGTCGGCTTCAACAACCTCTATAACAACAGAACGGGATGTTCCTTCATTAATGGAAATTCATTGCAATATATTCGGGATGGTGGCGATACTATGTTTTTCATGGTAGATAGGAGGTCATCGAGTCCCCCATCAACTTCACCAGATCACAAAAGTGAGTCCACCCTCATTGCTTGCTCTTGCCTTTACTAGCTAGAACTACGCATATTAATAAAAATACTAAAAGTCTAAGAGTACGTTTCTTTATGTTTTTTTTTATAAGAAAAGTGCTTTTCATGAACTTTGTTTAGATAGGTTTTTTTTAATAAAAAAAGTAGAATTAAAAAAAAACAATTTCTTGTTTTTTATGAAAAGCAAGAATGAGTTGTTTATTAAAATAATTAATTATGAAAATATGTAATAAAAAAGAGAAATTATAAAGTATTTCTTTATAATTGTATTTAAATGTAAAATAACTTCTACTTTTCATAAAAAAATTTAAAAAATAAATTATTTATACAATCTTATAATCACTTTTTTTTTTATAAACTTATCCAAACATATTCTAAATTTGTTTTCCTAGTTACACATGCATCTACACCTAGCTAGTTATACATGTTAAAATCTGCATAGCCGAAATATCATGAATATGTGATGCTAGCTAAACCATATATGATAATTATTCAATGCTCTTTCTTAATTTTAAATGCTATAAAACTAAGAAATTGTAATTGGTAGTTGGTGGCAATGACATATGTCATAATTGAGTATTTATAATATTCTGGAATTTGTGTAGAAAATCCGGTGGAGAGCAAAGAAGCCAATTCGAGTAGAAAGAAATGGAAATGGATTATTCCTGTCATTATTATCGGCCTGTTCATAATTTGTGGATTCATATTTTGGCTAGTAAGAATGAGAAGAAAACTCATGCTAGAAGGTAGATATTTCATAAGGGTAAATATATTATATTTAATTTAAAGTGACAAACTTAATGTTCCTCTTTATGTGATATTCAAACTTAAGCAGAGAAGAAAGGAACAAGGGTGGAGCACACAATTCTACACTTAAAAAATTCTTATGGATATGAGGATGCTAATGAAAATCAAAATACTATAAAGCATGGACATGATTTAAGACTCTTCAGCTATGCTTCTATCGTGGAAGCTACAAATGGCTTCTCATCAACAAACAAGTTAGGAGAAGGTGGATTTGGACCTGTTTATAAGGTGACTTTACCCAGTTTGACAAAATTACTTCTATATATGGGTTAACTGATATATTTAATGAAATTAATAAATCATTTATCTTTATTTTAGGGAATACTAATGCAAAAAGAAATGGCTATCAAGAGACTCTCAAAAAGTTCTCGACAAGGAGTGGTAGAGTTCAAAACAGAGTTGAGGCTTGTATCTGAACTCCAACACATGAATCTTGTACAACTACTTGGTTGTTGTATTCATGAAGAGGAGAGACTCTTAATTTATGAGTATATGCCAAACAAAAGCTTGGACTTCTTTTTATTTGGTAAGAAAGAAACATCTAGCTACCATATATGCACACTTTCCACTAATATATGTCCACTTAATTATTTTCTTGTGCCAACTACTTGTATTTCTCTTCCTCATTTCAATTTTTTTCCTTAAAGATTCTACAAGAAGCAAGCTATTAGATTGGAAGAAACGTCTCAACATAATTGAAGGTATAGCTCAAGGATTACTTTATCTCCATAAATACTCAAGACTGAGAATAGTGCATAGGGACTTGAAAGCAAGTAACATACTCCTTGATGAGTATATGAATCCCAAGATTTCTGATTTTGGTATGGCAAGAATTTTTATGGAAGAATCTGAAGAAAACACCGCTAAGATTGTTGGCACATAGTGAGTATACTTTGGCTACCATCATTTTCCTTACATTTGTACTAAAAGGCTATTATTTATTCATTATTTCATATGCTTGTTAATATTTATGAGATGTATCTTGTAATATAATTATGTGTTGCCAAGCAGTGGGTACATGCCGCCTGAGTATGCCATGAGTGGTGTTTTCTCTAGAAAGTCGGATGTCTATAGTTTTGGAGTATTATTGCTTGAGATTGTGAGTGGTAGAAGAAATAATAGCTTCAGCAACGCCTCCAACCCAATTAACTTAGTAGGACATGTATGTTAAACCATTTCTCAGTCAACTAATTTTTTCTTTTATATCGTATTAATGTACTATTGTTTTGTGTGTCTAACTTGTGTTATGTAAACATTGATTACCTCAGACTTGGGAACTTTGGAAAGAAGGCCAAGCACTAGAACTGGTGGATCCAACAATACATGATTCAGTTGTCCAAGATCAGGTGCTTAGATGCATTCATGTAGGTTTGCTTTGTGTAGAAGAACTTGCAGTTGATCGGCCGACCATGTCAGAGATTTTGTCATTGTTAGCAAATTCAGTTGAAATACTTCCTTTGCTCAAGAGGCCAGCATTTTACTTCGGTAGAAGGGTCAATGCAGCAAATGAATCTCCTAAGCATAAAATTGATTCAATAAATGGCATGTCCATATCTGATTTTACTGCAAGATAGAGGTATGAAATTGACAAAAGACCTTCTGGTTGTTTCCCAAAGAAATGTAATTTCGCTAAGTATTAACTTGACAATTGATTTTTTTTTATCACCCAAATTCAGTAAATTAGTTTGTTTTCCTGATGTAATGAAAGTTCTACCAAACAAAGTGACGAGTAAATAATAATAATAATAATAATATAGGACTTTCGTGGCAACCGACAACAATGAATAAGTTCTTACTCGACAATGATTTTCATGTTTTCTTTTTATTGTGAAAAATATGGGCACACAAAATAAAATTTTTAAAAAATTGATATTCTTTTTTTTTTTGGGTAATCATCAAAGGTATGACATCCAAAATCTAACATATGGCCCCAACGAACAAGGCCATTAGAATCACAATTAGATTCCCGAAAAATTTGGTAATCTAATTGTATCTTAAATATCTAAATTTCAAATGCTACTATTATATATAGGAGATATATATAACTATACATTAATAATTAAAATTAAAATTACTTAAATATCATATAATCACTTAAATAAATTATATATATTTATATTTTAATCTTAAACATTTATATAAGATTCAATAATTAAAATTTACTCTTCTCATCTTTCACAATAAATATTTATCACACAAAATACGTTCTCTGTATGTATATTTGTTATTCGCTGTATTTAATTTTAAATTCTTAACACCAACACTTCAAAAAATTATTTTCTCCAGATGCACAAAGGGCCGATTCCAAATATGGGCCCTTAAGATCAGTAAAGTGGGACTTACGTTGTGGATCTCAAATGTGATTCCGACACTTCATTTAGTATGTTAAAGATAAAAATGAATTCTAACACTATATTTTACATTTTGGTGTGTGTGTTTTTCTCAAATAGTTGAACTACCAAGAGTTGTTTGGTGGTACAGGTAAGTGGTAAGTGTCGCCATCACTACAAGAAATTCATAATTTTATGAGAAAAATTTTCCTTCGTAATTAATTAGCAAGAGAAAACTAAACTCTCATTAAATTTTAAAAATAAATTCAATAAAAAAATAATAAGTAAATAGTAAATAAATTGCGAAGAATAATTTTTTTCGTTAAAATTAGCGAGTAAATTACGAGAGATAATTTTTTTCGCTAAAAAAAAATTCTCTTGCAAAATATATTAGTGAGAAAAAGTCTCTCACTAATGTAAGTAATTTTTTTGCGAGGGAATTAATGAGGGAATTCCCTCGCAAATCTCTTGCAAAATATGGTAAAAATTTACATTCCTATTTTCTTTTTTATACTTTCTCATCCATTCTTATTTCTCGTAAGTTTAAACAAAAACAAATTTGCAAACAAATATTGTGGGTTCTCATATTACATCTCAAGTTGCTGCTCCTACCCTAACTCATTTTCTCTTCCTCGTATTGCTGCTGCTACGCGTTTGAGGCTGTGGTTTTCAAAGGTATGCAAATCCCATTTCACATTCTTCCACTTAATCATTTTGGGGTTGTGGATTCGGGTTCCATAAGAGTGATGGGTGGCTGGTGGCGTAATGGCAACTGGACAACGAGCATTTCTTGTGGTCACCAGATGGCAATGGGTTAATCATTTTGGGGTTGTGGATTCGGGTTCCATAAGAGTTTCAAAGTGAGATGGGTGATTTATGGTGGCGTTTTTAGTTTGCATTTTGGTTGTTAAAATATGGGACAACGACATATCTTGGTGGTGGTCGTGTAAACACAATATTTGTTATTTCCTTTTATGTCTTTAGTCGAGATGGCAACCATTTTGCGTAGTGGTTTTGGGGCCGAGGTGCTATTATATTGTGTGTAGGTTGTATTAATTATTAATTATATATTATCAAATATAGCGAAGGAGGCTACATCTTGGGTGGTGGTTGGTCTTTTTATCCATTGATTTTTTCGAGTGGCGAGTCTGGGCAAAGGAGGCTACATCTTGGGTGGTGGTTGGCGGAACGACGAAGTAGTTTGAAGATGGGGTCGTGAGATGGTGGACATGGCAAAACTGACAGCTTGGTCGTAGGGGAACTCATCAGTGAGAATGGTGCCGTGAATACCCATTGACAGGTGCCGTGAATACCCATTGACAGCCAACTGTAGATTTTCCAGGAAGAGGTGAAACAAAGATCCATGTATTATTAGATTCCAAAGCAGTCATCTCATCAATCATTGCTTGTCGCCATCTTGGATGGGATAGTGCTTCCTGAACATTCTTAAGAATGGTAACATTCCAAAGCAAACACAAATGCATAATATGAAGGAGATAATCGATGGTAACTCGAAAAATTGTAAATCGAATTAGAATTGAGAGTAGAGCGTTTACCTTTACGGAGTGCAAAAGGTAGGTCAACGAAAGTGTCAGGTAGGACCACAGTAGGAGAAGCGATTGGAGCGGGACCTGAATCATGAGAATCAATAGTAGGTGTAATCTCGGGAACTTTAGGATTCTGGCGCTCATAAGTAATACCAAATCGACGTAACGTACGATCATCCGGTGACTGTGACAAAAAAAAGGGTATCCTCAAATAATGTAACATCTGCAAATACATAAAAGCGATGTATAGAGGGAGAATAACATTGATATCCCTTCTGAACTCGAGAATATTTAAGAAAGATACATTTAACAGTCCGAGCAGACAATTTATCACGACCAAGAGAGAGATCATGAACAAAACAAGTGGAACCAAACACAAGAAGGGGAACAACATAAAAGGATCTTTAGGAAATAAAAGAGAGTGAGAAATTTTATTACCCAAAATAGAAGATGACATTCAATTTACCAGATAATAAGCTGTAAGAACAGCGTCACCTGAAAACTTCAAGGGCATTTATTAAGAGAGTCCAAGCTGTATCAATAAGATGACGATGTTTGCACTCATCCACACCATTTTGTTATGGTGTGTGAGGACAACTGGACTGATGTATGATGCCATGAGAATTCAAAAAAGATTTAAAAGATACAGAAAAATATTTTTTTGCATTATCACTATGCAAAACATGAATTGTTTTTCCAAACTGATTCTTTATTTCGGAATAAACGGTTTGAAAAACATTAAATAACTCAGAATGATCTTTCATTAAAAATAACCAACTCAAAAAATCATCAATGAAAATAACATAATACCTATATCCTGAAACAGAAGGAATATGACTAGGACCCTAAACATCAGAATGAACAATATCAAAAGGAAACATAGTTTGACTATTGACACTACTAGGAAAAGATACTCTAACATATTTTTCAAGTTGACACGACTCACAATTCAAGGTCTTCAAATGTGAAAGACAAGGGACCATATGCTTTAACTTGTCCAAACTTGGATGACCCAAACGACGATGTAGGAGATCGACAGACTCTGAAACAACACATATGGTGGAAGAGGAAGGTTGAAGATAGTAGAGACCTCATGATTCAGATCCAGCTCCTCGTCTGTCCCGTACTCCGGTCCTGTATAAAAAAAGAATCAGAATTAAAGATTATGGAACAATTTAAAGTGCGAATAATTTGGCTGATTGAAATTAAATTAAAGGGACATCCAGATACAAACAAGACTAAATTTAAAGGTAAGGATAGAAGATGTGAAGCTTGACCAATACTAGTGGCCTGTGCCTTAGACCTATTGGCAAGAGTAATATTATGAGATGTTTTAGGGAATGACAATTTAGAGAAAAGAGAAGGATTACCAGCTAAGTGATCAAAAGCACCAGAGTCTAAAATTAAGGATCCAACAGATGTAGATTGAAAGAGACAAATTGTAGAATTACTGGTGTGAGCAACGATGGCCGAAGAAGAAGAAGCCTATTGAGTGACTTTAAACTGAAGATACTCCTTATACTCATTAGCAAAAAATAGATGATCTTTTTCGGACTTGATCTTGTGCTCAACAACTGGTTCAAGAAACTAAGCTTCATTGACAGTTTTATTCGAGAATCTATATAGAGAATAACACCAATCTTGAGTGTGTTCATCTCACTTATAGTAAGAACAGTGTAGATTACCTTTACCACCTCTGCCACGACCACTACCTCTACGACCACGGCTTCAGCCTCCTTGGTCAATTGAGTTTGAGACAAAAACTGAAGACTCAGATGTTGTTTGATAATCAAACTTCAAGGGAAGCTGTCAGAGAAAGAACTCGAAGCAAATAGTCAATTAGTTCCTCCACTGTAGGAATATTAGGATTTGTCAGAGTCTGATTCCGAACAGATTCAAAGTCTTGGTGGAGGCCATGAAGAACAAATACCATAAGTATGTTATCAAGCTTACTTGACATCTTTTGTACATCATCATTAACCAACATCAATTTAATCTCTTCACAAATGGATTTTGCTTTATTTAGATAGGAAGGCAAGTCAAGATCAGTCATCTGCATTGTCGCCAAACTATGAATTGTCTCATAAAGCTGTTGTATATCATTAGCATAAACAGTTTAAGCCTTCTTCCAAATTTTGTAACATGTCTTGTAAAGACGAAAATGCACCATTAATCTTGGTTCAATAGACTGCCACAACAACGATACAAGTCGATAATCTGTCCATTGCCACTCATCCTTCTCAGATTCAGCAAGGTCAGTAGCCTTTTAGTGAGATGGTTAGACAATCCTTGATCCATAAACATACCTCTACAACATTACGCTAATTCAAATAATTCTTACCATTCAATTTCTCAGTAGTAATGATGGGGGACCCGAAAAATGCGAAAGCAATCAGACTCTTCTTCTCTGGATTGAAGTCTCCCTTAGTAGATTCAGTCATGGAAGAGGTTCAGAAGAAAAAACAAAATGTACCCAGAAATAAAAAAGAAAACTCAAGCACACGAGATTCAAAGAGGGGTAGCACAATGACAGACCTATAAAGCAACACAGGGACAAAACAGAACCAGGAGAAGATGGCGAACACAATGGCAAAAGTAGTGACGTAAACAACGACTGGGAGGGTGGCGCGTGGATCACACCTGCTGGAGAATGAAGCTGCTGAAGACGACATATGAGAAGGCGTGACGACGACACTTGGATGGACGACCAGTCGACGACGTCTGAGGTGAACTTTGGACACCATACTATTAGCCATAGCAACCATCACCCAAGAGATGGAGTGAATTTGGTGATTACAAATTTTAATGCAACTTTGAGAAATTAAGCATTTTGAATCACTCAAGTAATAAATGCAGCGGAACATGTACAACAAAGGTACAACTATTATAGATTACTCAAATACAACTTGGGATGTATGATGAATTAAGCAAATAAGCTAGATATCAAGTTCATAGAATCAAATCACCAAGATGAAAAGATATGCAATAGATAAATATACTACACTAAATACTGAAATTAAAGAGTGTAGGGAAGAGAGAATCAAACTCAAGAATTTATCCTGATTCAACCACCAACCACTTGTGGCCTACATCCAGTCCCCAAGCTTAACTTGAGATTTTCTTTACTATCTCCTAGACTTCACGGGTGCTAGGAAAACCTTTGTACAAACAAGAGCACTCCTCACATCTTGGGATACTTCACCCTTGTGCTAGAGCCTCCAATTCTTCAAGCTTCACAAGTGTTTGATAACATTTACAATCAAGAGCACTCACAACACCTTTGGGATACCTTACCCTTTGTGTTTGAGTCTCACTACAAGGGATACCTCACCGATTTCTCTCTTGAAGGATACCTCACCCTCTTATAATGATTTCAAGGTGAATAGAAAGAATAGAAACTCTCACAATAGTAGATATACAACTTGAAGAACAAAGTATGAATGATAAGAAAACTCTCTCAAGAGTGGATAATACAAATTGAAGAACAAAGGAATAGAAGGATTTTGCAATAAAGAGCTCAAAATATGATTTTTGGTGATTCAAGGATCAAATCAAGTGTTCAAGAGGTGTATAAGCTTCATACAACACTTATATATAGAGCCCAAGTGATAAAATAGTTGTTGGTAGTGTTTAAAAATGATTTTTTTTATGAAAACTAGCCGTTTATAGTCGTTGGGAACGTTTCTAGGCACTTGGTAATCGATTACACACTTCTGGTAATCGATTATATGGCTTCTGTCAACGTTGTAATCGATTACAAGACTTGTGTAATCGATTACAACATTTTTGATTTTGAAAGTTGACTTTAAAAGGTCATAACTTCTTTATTTATTATCTGATTAAAGCGAATGACCACTCATTGGAAAGATCTTTGAGTTTATTTTCAAGTGAAATAAGTTTCAAAACAAAACTCAAAGTATTTTGAAAGATATGATCAAAAGAGTAATCAAAGGTCAGCTTTTCAAAACTCAAACTTAACTGTTTTTGAAAACTAACTTTAAATGGTCATAACTTCTTTATTTCTTATCCGTTTAAAGCAAATGACTACTCATTAGAAAGATATTTGAGTCTATTTTTATATGCAATAAGTGTCACAATAAAACTTAAAGTAGTTTGAAAGTTATGATCAAAAGGGTAACTAAATGTCAGTTTTGTAAAATACAAACTTGACTATTTTTCAAAGGTGTGAACTACCACCAAGATTATTTTTCCAAAAACAGTTTGTTGGACATTTAAACATGTTAGAACCATTTTTAAAGACTTAAAAACATATTTGAGTTCTTTTCTTGTAAAACCTCTATCTTTACATAGGAGAAAACTTAAAAGAAAAATATATCAATTCTAGTCCTTAGGCTTCTTGATGTAATCCAAGCTTCCACAAATTTCTTCTCTTCAAATCTTGTAAATTGCTTGGAACATCTTTATCATTCTCATTCTTCTTGAGTTGAGCATAGTTGTGATTTTTTGCTTTCTAGTTGCAATGCTCACTCTTGGTATTAGGACTATCTTATAAATTATTGCTCACTTAAAACAAGCATAGTTAGTCCAAATTCATAACCTAATATCTTAATATGCATGATTCATAAATGTATAACTTTAGTTAGTCTAACATACATATAAGAATGTTGCATATATCTCATTGCATGATTATGAAGTGAAGTATAACTAAATAAAGTACATAATCATGCATGATCTAATATATCTCTTTTAAACACATATATGTAACATTATCAATATTCTTTTGTGATGCATTTGTCATCTATAAAACACATCTATCAAGCATAAACATCATTCTTTTTGTCTTGTATTTGTCATCATCAA
Organism: Ormosia emarginata; assembly: GCA_029884605.1. Taxonomy (NCBI): domain Eukaryota; kingdom Viridiplantae; phylum Streptophyta; class Magnoliopsida; order Fabales; family Fabaceae; genus Ormosia; species Ormosia emarginata. Next base: position 4,992,330 of record JAQQTP010000066.1, on the reverse strand, counting down.
AACTTAACATATTAAACTATTGGGGAAAACCTATTTCCGCACATACAACTACAGACAATGGGTCATTGCTGACAGCAGCTGAAACCTAAAAGTAAGATAACAAGAATGAACCAGAAATCTTTGGTACCAACTTGAAGTTAAATCTGAATATTTCTCTCTGTATTAACATTGCAATATGATACTATAATATATATACACCTGACTATAAGATAGAAGATTAATTATCTATGCTAAGACCTAGAAGTGTAAATACAATGAATACATAGATACAATGAATAAAACTTCATCGTTCACACCATCCCCTTATTATGATTATAATCAACCATATTATATTCCTCACACCAAAATATAGAATTATTTTCTTATCCATATTGTATCTCATCGTACCAAATTATGAAATTGGAATAAGATTCAAATTCTAATTTTTCAATTCTCATTCATGTTCCTATTCTTATTATAAGGAATTATTTTTTGCACTGAACATAATCTTATAAAATACTTCAAACAAAAGCAACAATAGCGAGTTACGGTTCTTAACTCCACTAAACTTCATCTACAGCCACATACCACACCGATGTTGGCAAAGAATGAGTGACATATGATGGGAACAACGAGAGAAACCCCCCACATAAAATGTTCAGTTTTATGTTTTTGTTTTTCCTTCTTATATAATGGCTCATAAATTGAGACAATGGGTACTATAAAAGATTATCATTATTATTATTTTGATAAAATGGGTACTATAAGAGATAATGAGCTCTGTGACCTAAGCTCATTAATTATTAATATAAAAATTAAGAACAAAAAATGTACTAAGATCAATTAATAAGATAAAAATTAAATACAAACACTTATTATATATCTTGATAAAATATATTTAGAAAGAAGTTTTGATTTTAAAAGTATGATTGTGTTAAATATATATATATATAGTTGTCAAAATGGGTCAAAAATTAAATACAAACTTATTATATATCTTGAATTAAAATATATTTAAAAAGAAGTTTTGATTTTAAAAGTATTATTGTTTTATATATATATATATATAGTTGTCAAAATGGGTCAAAAATTAAATACAAACACCTATTATATATCTTGAATTAAAATATATTTAAAAAGAAGTTCTGATTTTAAAAGTATTATTGTGTTTATATATATATATATATATATATATATATATATATATATATATATATATATATATATATATATATAGTTATCAAAATAGGTTAAATTCGATAAGTTGACTGATAAACTTGTATTTTATAGCCATTAAATGGATGAATTATGATGATTTGATTGTGATTATTAATGAATTTTGAATGAATTCTTATCAATTATATTTGTTTGTGCAGAATAAGAGAGATTTAACACATTCGAAGTGAAAGCAAGCAAAGATATCTCATTTTCAAAGCAAAAGAGGGAAATTTTGGCTTAGATAGGGCCTTGTGTCAACTCAGAAGCAATTTAGGAGTTAGACACGATCTTGTCTAACGTGGGAAAAACTTCTGACTAGGAGACACGACCGTGTCTCCCCCCAGCGTTGAAGTTACACAATTCTGGCACTAGACACGACCCTGTCTTAACCTCATGAAGCTTTTGACTTTGAGACACGATCGTGTCTCAATGTCACACGACCATGTCTCACTTAAAATTCTGAAATGCTGTTTTCAAATGACATGGCCGTGTCGAAGAGGGACATGGCCATTGAGTCCCTCTGACGTGAAAAAAAGGAAAATTTTGCCCCCAAATTGTTATAAATTGGGTAAAAACACCAAACCTAAGGAGACTTTTGGCTAAAGACTTGTGTGACGGCAGGTTTTGAGAGGAGAAGCGCAATGATTCAAAGACGAAGGCTTTGAAGGCAAGAACAAGACTCTTTGAAGATCAACCATTGAAGTTATTTTCTCCATCTTCATCTTCTCATCTTCTCTTTTTGTTTATCAATCATGGTTGTTTCTTTAATCCTTGTTCTTGTTAGTGTTACGATTGCCATGAGTGGCTAAACCCCATTTTTTAGGATTAAGATGAAACTATTTATTTCCCTATTATGAATTGTTAATTTGATTCTTTGTTAATGAAATTATTGTTCTTGATTCATTCTTGGTATGCTTAATGTTTGTGGTATGTTGCGCACCATATTTACATGATCTTAGGCTTTAGGTTAAGGATCGAAAGATGAAATTTAATTACTTGATAATCCAAGAATTGAACTTAGGAATTGAGACCTATACATAGGCTTAAATCTTTCGAAGGTTAAACAATTGTCATGAATCTTAATGGGTTAAAACTTGGATTAATTGCTATGAGAATAAGATTAGTGAAGTTTTAGCACATTTTTAGTGCCAAGAAATTGAGCTTTAAATAATTTAGGACAAATCACCTTCAAGAACATAATTGAACATTAACAAAGATATGAATACAATTTATCGTAAGGGATAATGTAGTGGATTTCGAATCCGAGGCCTTTTAATCGTTGTTGAATCTCATCTTTTCTAGTTTCAATTGTTTACTTTATTGCTTTGTTCTTCGTTTAATTTTAATTGAACCTTTTCTATCGATTTCATTCGCTTAAATAATCAAAATAATCGTAAGAGTTAGTAATCAATCGATCCTGGTGAGAACGATCTTATTTTACTACTTATACGACCCGTGCACTTACGAAAAATTCATAACACTGGTCCGAATAGCACATCAAAATGTATGGATTAGACTAACAAAAGTGAATACAAAATTAAAAATAACTCGAATTAGTCTGACTCGCTTTGACAACACTACATAGGGTTAAGCTGGACTAATAAAATAGTCCAACCTAACTCGATCCAAATGAGTTAGGCCGAATAGTTTTGACAGCTATATATATATATATATATATATATATATATATATATATATATATATATATATATATATATATATATATAATTTTATATTAGAAATAGGATCTTCGTTATAATACAATCCCACATTTTATATTTCTTCCTCCCTTGTTCAATCCCAAATAGGATTTAAGAGTTTGACAACCTTGGAGAAGAGAATTCCAACTCTGGTGATTTCACATATTCTTTTCTATTGTATCTAGTTTGTCTCAACTTACTAGTAAAAAACAGTTGAGCGTGACCTATCGATTCAAGGCTTTAAAAAATGTTGTTCAATCTATTTTACCATTCACATTAATAAACTGCAATTATTTGCATAAAGTTGTATCGGCAATCACCTTGATTTAATCACAATTCTTACTTTCAGGGTAAAGGTTATCTTTTACAAAAAAAATTCTTATCAAGACACTATTTTTGCTCTCAAATCAATAGTTATTATGTATAAATATATTTTTAAAAAATTTGTGTATATTTATAACATAATCTACACAACTTTACACATATAACAATTGATTTATGCGTCTATATAGGTGGTGCTTACCTGATAATTTCTCATTACTACGTTCCATTGTTGCCAACTTTTTTTTTTCTTGTAGACTCCATGTTCTACTTAAGTAAATCTTTTTTCTAAATAAATATAACCCACAAAACATATATAAACAACCGGAGACATTTAATATGTTCTTGAAATGTTTTGGAGCACCGGTATTCCACGGGTTTTTACTTATTATAATCGGTCAACTGATTTTTTTTAAAATTTTTTATTACTATATATATAAATATTACTAGTTGAAATCTACAAAATTTTCTATATGTAGAGTCATCTATAGTAAAAGGGTAAAATTAGTCTAAATTTCCTGTGTGTGAGTTTATTTATGTGTAAATATTAACAATTAAAGTTTATAAAATTTTTTGTATATAAAATATGAACTATACATATTACTTGTTAATAACAAGTAATTAATCACATCCATTTATTTATTTTAATATTATATCTATAATTACATATTATGAAATATCGGTGCTTCATATATTTTTAAGAGCATTTAAAACATTTCCATATCGAATATTAAATGATACGTGTAGAGTGTGTTTAATAAATAAAAATAAAAATGATTTGATTTGATTTAATTTGAATTGATTTGATTTGATTTAAAATTAAATTTGTGTTTGGAACTTTAAAAAAAATAGGATTTGAATTGATTTATAAATCAAATTTTGTGTTTGGAATTCATTAAAATAAGAAATAATTTGATTTGATTTTATTATTTTACATTTTAATCCTTATGAGAGGTGGTTAGAGGTAGTTATTAAGAAAATATCATTTTAAATCAAATCAAATCCTAACAAATTCTATCAAAATTTTTTCTAAAAAACAAAAGAATGAAATCCATGCATTTTAAAATCAAATCATTTCTTATTTTTTAACATTTCAAATACAAAATTTAATTAAATTTAATTTACAAATCAAATCATTTCCTATTTTATTACATTCCAAACACACTCGTAGAGAACTTGGGAATTTCTATGTTTTCTAGTAGTTCCATTCATTAAAATGATGACAGTGTCTTTCACTGATTGATCAAGTTAAAAAAGTACTTTGCTCCTGTCTCTACTTTTGTGTTCAATAAAGGTTGCAGCATAGGTGATAAGATGGTAGTGGTAGCTAGCTACCATTAGAGTAGCGAAGAGCTTGCTACCTTGCTTATTTTAAAAACTAGCTAGATTTGTTATTGAGTTGTCCTAGCAAAAGTCACCATTTATTGTAGTAAATTTAAAATGGCCATCGTAGTTATGTTCGCATGCTTGTGGATGTTGACAACCACTCATGCTGTGGAGAGACATTTTAAAGCAAGGAGAGATGCTTGATCACTCAAGTAGACTATGCTGATTGCTCAGCAAAGCATTGATTCTGTCTGCAATTTGAAGCACTTCGACCAGACCCCACCCACACTTAGCCATTCGAAACATGCACCCCTGTGGGAGCCAGATATGTAGATTGGATTGCCAACCGCAATGACCCTATTATCAACGATCCTGGAATTCTAACATTGAACCACTCAGGTGCTTTGATAATCACCCGTCAAGTTGGGAAGCCCATAACCCTGTACTTCCCCGTTCGAGCTACCAACAAAACTGTTGCTACCACCCTTTTGGATTCTGGAAACTTGATCCTACAAGAATTGCATGCCAGTGGATCTGTTAAACATGTGATATGGCAAAGTTTTGATCATCCTTCAGATGTACTGCTACCTGGCATGAAATTAGGGGTTAATCACAAGACTGGTCAGTCATGGTCGGTTGTGGCATCAGTTTCTACAGATAACCCAGCTTCAGGTTCCATTGCACTTGAATGGGAGCCAAATAAAGGCCAATTGATCATAAAGAGGCGAGGGAAGATTTATTGGACAAGTGGGCTACGAAGAAACAATGGATTTTTTTAGAACATTCCAGAGGAAGTACAGCGCATGTATAACTACATAATTGTCTCAAATAAGGATGAGGAGTCCTTCGGTTACGAAAGTCAAAATGATCAATCACAGTGGGTGCTGTTTGATAGTGGAAACTTACAGGATACAAGAAATGGTGATAATGCTCAAAGAAATGTTGATATTGCTCATGCTCAAACTTGTTATTTCTCCTACAACACCGAAGGAGGTTGTCAAATATGGGACCAACCCATGTATAGGCATTCTGGTGATAAATTTGAAGCTAAATTTGGATATTTTGATCACCAATCCTTTCCAGATGATTCTGCTGCAGAAGACAATAACATTACACTAACAGCAAGTGATTGTAAGGCTATTTGCTGGAACAATTGCAGCTGTGTTGGGTTCACAACTTATTTTCCCAATGACACAGGGTGTAAATATTATTATGGAGGTTGGATAACTACTATCCTGAAATCTGCTGGATCAAGTGTTTACATTCTTGTTAAGGCCCGCCGGGATTACAAAGGTATAGCTACTAGCTTCTGTTTAATTAATCTATGTGGTAACAGAGTGCCGCTTTGGAGAAATAATGGAGTGAGAAAATTTAAAAGACATCGAGACTTTAACATGGTTCAGCAAATTCACTTACGTCCATGGCCGGAGAGCAACGAGAAAATTTCACTATGTGACAAAAAGAGTATTACAAAAAATACTAACCAAATATTTCTCACAATCCAAAAACCATTTATACCCAAAGAACATTCTCACTAAAACACTCTTTGTAATACTCACTAATTCACTCAAGAATAAGAGAGCTTCTTCCTTACTTAGAAAGAAGATGGAAGAGCTTTTAGTTTTCTTCTCTCTTGGTGTATCTTACGGATTGCAAGAAGTTGGCTATTTATAGCCAAAGCCATATGAAAATGCTAAGCTATTATGTTTCCAGCATGCTCCACTATCATCAACAGAATTGTGACATTTCTTCCACCACAAAATGTGGTCATTTGTGTCTTTGGATTTTAGCCACACAAGTGGCTTTGTCTTTTAGCCATAATTGTTTGACAAATATGACATTATTGTTGGCTTAATCTCTTTTAGCTATTATTGTTGAAAAATCTCCACCTTGACTAAAAGATTCCATAGTTCTTTTTTCTTCAGTTGCTCCCAACTCAAGGTATCACTTACTAGAAACACCAATCAAGTCCAGACAATGTCTGAACTTGGTTGTTGGCACCGACTTGGTAACCATATCTGTTGGATTCTCCAGTGTTGAAATCTTCAAGATTTTAACATCACCTTGTGTTATCACATCTCTGATGAACTGCATCCTAACATCAATGTGTTTGGTCCTTTCGTGGTACATCTAATTTTTTGTTAGATGTATGACACTTTGGCTATCACAGTAGACTGTCGTATCTTGTGATGGTATCCCCAATTTGCCAACCAAACCTTGAAGCCAAAGAGCTTCTTTTACTGCTTCTGTAGTTGCAATGTACTTTGCCTCAGTGGTTGACGAAGCGATAATTGATTGCAATGATGCTTTCCAACTGACAGTACATCCATGAAGAGTGAAAACATATCCAGTCAAAGATCTTCTCTTGTCTAGATCTCCAGCATAATCTGAATCCACATATCCGACAACACACTTAGTATTGTCATTATGTTTTTCATAAACCAAGCCGACATTAGTAGTACCTTTCAAGTAGCGTAAAATCCATTTTACTGCTTGCCAATAGATTTTTCCTGGATCTCCCATGTACCTACTCACCACACTAACAGCGTGTGAAATATCTGGCCTAGTACACACCATAGCATACATGATACTACCAACAATACTAGCACATGGAACAAGAGACATTTGCTCCTTTTCTGCCTCAGATTGTGGTGACAACGCCGTCGAAAGTTTGAAGTGAGCTGTGAGTGGAGTACTGACAGGCTTTGAGCTTTGCATACCAAAGTCTTTCAGTACCCTTTCTATATACCCCTTTTGTGATAGAAATAACGTACCTGTTTTTCTATCCTTGTGAATTTCCATCCCCAATATTTTTTTTACAACTCCTAAATCCTTCATATCAAACTCTCCACTTAACTGAGCTTTTAAACTTTTGATTTCAGACATGCTTTTACAGGCGATCAACATATCATCAACATACAGTAGCAAATAGATGAATGACTCATCCGTGAGCTTCTTATAGTACACATAACTATCATACTTACTCCTACAATAGTCATTTCTAAGCATGAAAGTGTCAAACCGCTTATACTACTGTCTAGGAGTCTGTTTTAGGCCATACAGAGATTTTTATAAGAGATAAATGTGGTCTTCTTTACCTTAGACTTCAAATCCTTTTAGCTGGTTCATATATATTTGTTCTTCTAATTCTCCATACAAGAATGTTGTTTTGACATCCAGCTGTTCCAGTTCTAGATCAAACTGAGCTACGATGTCAAACAGGATTCAAATAGAACTATGTTTCACCACAGGAGAAAATACGTTATTGAAATCGATACCTTCTCTATGTATGAAGCCCCTGGCCACAAGTCATGCTTTAAACCTTGCATTTTCGGCTCCAGGAATTCCTTCCTTCTTCTTGAAGACCCATTTACTTCCTACAATCTTCTGATTCTCTGGCCTTTTGACTATCTCCCAAGTATGATTCTTGTGAAGAGATTCAATCACTTCAGTCATTGCAGTAATCCATTGAGCAGCATCCTTGCTATTGATACCTTATTGGCATAGTTGTCAATGTTACTTGCAACGTTTAGAGCATATGAGACTAAATCCTCATAGCCATACCTTTGGGGAGGTCCAACTTCTCTCCTTTGCCTATCTCTAGCTAGTTGATAATGTTGCAATTGTTTTGTTTTTTGTTCCTCAATAGGGTTTGATTCTTCTTCATCAACTAGATTTGGAGAGGTTTCTTTTGAAAGCTCCACCTCAAGCTCCACCTTATTCTCGGCACTAGTATTTTCTTTTTCTGTAGATGACCCCTCATTAGGTTTGAGCATCTCAGCTTCATTAAAGGTCACATCTCTGCTAATAATGCATTTTCTTGTATCTGGACACCATAGCTTGTATCCCTTCATGCCTTCAGGATATCCAAGAAAAATGCATTTCTTTGCCCTTGGCTCAAGTTTGCCATCATTGACATGAACATAAGCAGGACAACTGAAAATTCTTAGATTTTCGTAGTTAGCAGCAGTACTTGACCATATCTCTTCGGGAGTCTTAAAACTAATTGCCGAAGATGGACATTTGTTGACTAAGTAACAAGCTGTATTAACAGCTACCTTCAGCCCAAAACTCACTTGATAGCCCAACATTTGAAAGCATACACCTTACTCGCTCTATCAACGTTCTGTTCATCCGTTCTGCAAGCCCATTCTATTATGGAATGTCTCACAGTATGATGTCTGACAATACCATGATCCTCGCAGAACTTGTTGAATTCTCCTCCACAAAATTCAAAGCCATTGTCCGTTCTCAGTCGCTTGATCTGCTTCCCAGTCTGCTTTTCAATCAAAGTTTTCCACTGTTTGAATTGGACAAAGACTTCATCTTTGTGTTTTAAAATAAACACCCATACCTTCCTTGAATAATCATCAATGAAGGTTAACATATATCTGCAACCACCATGAGAGGGAACTTGGGAAGGACCCCATAGGTCTGAGTGAATATAATCCACCGTACCTTTCGTCCTGTGAATAGACGTACTAAACTTCACCCGAGACTATTTTCCAAAGACATAGTGCTCACAGAAGTCTAATTGTTCGGTCTTCTGGCCACAAAGCAATCATTGCTTACTTAACTCTATTAGACCCCTCTCACTGATATACCCAAGACGCATATGCCATAACTTGGTGACATCATCATCAGATGTTAATGATAAAACAGCAGTTCTGGTAACTGTATTCCCATCTAGCAAGTAGATGCCATTGACTTTCCTCCATTTCATTACGACAAGAGCACCTTTTGAGACCCGTATGACTCCACCTTCACCTTTGTAATTGTAGCCATTTGAGTCTAGTGTACCCAAGGAAATTAAGTTCTTCTTCAATTTTGGAACATGTCTAACATTCGTCAATGTTCTCACGACCCCATCAAACATCTTGATCTTTATCGTGCCTATACCAATGACCTTGTAGGTTTTGTTGTTGCCCAAAACCACTTTTCCTCCTTCTAAGGATTGGTAAGTTGTGAACCAATCCTTATGAGGGGACATATGGTCTGAACAGTCTGAATCAAGGATCCACTCATTACCTGAGTCAAGTTCAGAGATTGTAAGAACATCAGCACTATCGTAGCCTCCTGCTACTACAGCATCTCTAGAGTCAGAAGAATTTTTTTTCCCTTGCGCTCCGGACAATCCTTCTTGAAGTGCCCTTCTTTGTGACAATGAAAGCATTTTAGTTTACTATATTTGGATTTTGATTTAGATCTGCCTCTGTTGCCCTTGCTACTAGAGCCACCAGAACTTCTTTTTTCTGTTCTTCCTCTTGCCAATAAACTCTCCCCAGAGCCATCACTTCTATTTTCAAATACCTTTTTCTTTAACTCCTTAGAGTTCAATGCCGCCTTGACCTCCTCCGTGGTAAGAGTATCGCGGCCATACATCATAGTATCAATGAAGTTCTCATAGGAGTTTGGCAAAGAACACAATAGAATTATTGCTTGATCTTCATCCTCAATCTTGACATCTATATTTTTTAAATCAAGAATAATTCTATTAAATTCATCCAAGTGTTCTTTGATGGGTTTACCTCCTTGCATTTGAAGAGTGTATAGTTTCTTCTTCAAATAAGTTGGTTTGTGAGTGACTTGGTCATGTACAAGCTTTCTAGTTTCAACCATAATTTGGCAGCAGTGTCTTCTTCAAAAACTTCTCGCAAGACTTCATCTCCCAAGCACAATAGAATCGCACTATGTGCCTTTTCCAAAATCTCATCCTTCTCTCTATCTGATAGAGATTTCGGCAGAGCGTCCCTACCCATTAAGGCTTTTGCAAGACCTTGATGCACCAGCAGAACCCGCATCTTCAGCTGCCATAGACTGAAATCATTTTCACCATTAAATTTCTCCACATCAAATTTGGCAGTAGTCATCTCTTTCATACAAATGAATAGTACCGTATAGTGTAGTTATCTATGAATAGTGCAACAGGTAAATTCTCAGGAAAGAGAGGTGGGTCACCAATGGACACACTTAAATACCAAATCTTTCCTAGCTAGAATGTCCTTGGGCATGCACCGCCACACTACTACAATATGCACAGTACAATCAAACGTACAAGAAATGTTTTTAGCCAAACAACCAAAGAGTAATTCTTTTTTTATGTGGAAGATCAAACAACGTTATAACCACAGAGCATACTAAAAATTTCTTTGAAAAAATTTGTCACCCTCGTAACCAAGATCTCTGATACCAGTTTGTGGTAACAGAGTGCTGCTTTGAAGAAATAATGGAGTGAGAAAATTTAAAGTACATCGAGACTTTAACGTGGTTCAGAAAATTCACCTACATCCACGACTGGAAAGCAGCGAGAAAATTTCACTATGTGACAAAATTAGTATTACAAAAAACACTAGCCAAAATATTTCTCACAACCCAAAAACTATTTACACCAAAAGAACACTCTCACTAAAACACTCTTTGTAATACTCACTAATTCACTCAAGAATAAGAGAGCTTCTTCCTTACTTAGAAAGAAGATGGAAGAGCTTTTAGTTTTCTTCTCTCTTGGTGTATCTTACGGATTGCAAGAAGTTGGCTATTTATAGCCAAAGCCATATGAAAATGCTTGACTATTATGTGTGTGTTGGATTACAGTTGGTAAACTTAAGTTTAGTTGAAAGTGTGTTTGCAAATTTAAGTTTGGTTAAAAGTAAGTTTGTAGTAACGTAATTTATGTTTGGAAACTTTTGTTTAAAAAGTGAGTTTGATCAAATTACGAGTAACTTCAACACAAAAGTAAGAAAATCTTGCTTTTATGTGAACGTCCAAAAAAGCCATTGCCAAACGAAAAGGTGAAAATGCGTTGAAGATTGCTATCCAAACATATATGTTTCCAGCGTGCTCCACTATCATTAACAGAATTATGACATTTCTTCCACTAAAAAAAATGTGGTCATTTGTGTCTTTGGATTTTAGCCACACAAGTGGCTTTGTCTTTTAGCCATAATTGTTTGACAAATATGACATTATTGTTGGCTTAATCTCTTTTAGCCATTATTGTTGACAATCTATTTGTCAAACACAAACTGTACTTCGTTTATGAATGCTAAAGACATAAATCATTCACATGCCTTCACCTGATAACTTAATCTTTTAGGAGATTGGGTTCTTTATAACCAAGTGGTCAGGTTTGATCCTTCTCGCACACATTCTTCATATTTAAATTAAATTTCACTACAAGGTCAAGTTTGCAAGTGCATTATTCATGCTTCATTTAGAGATATCTCCTTATGCTTTTAGGAGTGACAATGGGCAAGCTAGTTTCGTATATCCTATCTATTTGTCAAAGACTAGACCTTCTTTTCAGTCTTGGACAACCCTTACAAAACAGAACTCAAGTAATAGACACATTCCAAAAATATCTATGAACAAGCTAGGACAAAGGTATACTCATAAAAAAATGAAAACAAAAGGTTAAGAAAAGCTGAAAATATAAGTGTTAACAAAAGTATCACTTTATCATTTGTCTCATTCTCACTTTTGAATCTACAATTCTGACGACGTAATCTTATGTTAGAATAGAATAAGTTTGACCAAAGTTAAGGAAAGCTTTGAACAAAGCCTCAAATGCTTCAAGCTCTACTTTCAAATTTTGGTCTCAGTTTGATCAAATTTCATAAGTAGTATAAAATCTCTGAACACATCTTATGTAGCACTAGAACCTAATGCAAGCACGTGTATATTTGAAAATGCTCGACATCCCATTTGGTTTTTAAAAGAAGTATTTATTCAATAGTTTGTGTGGCATTAAAAACATTAAGCATGCTATAGGAAGTGAAAAGTAATTCACAATCCTGAATTCATATAAACAAAACCAGTCAGGATAAATATTATGAATTGTTAATATAATGCAGATATGAAGAATTGGATAAAAACTGGTGTTCCCATAGCAACTGCTGTTGTTGTATTTTATTATTATTATTATTATTATTATTATTATTATTATTAAAATATTTATTTTAAAGTCAAAACAATCTTTTATTCTTATCATTTTGTTGCTCGTTGGGTTTGTTAGATGATTTCCTCAATTTGTGATCTTGTTGTTGGAGTTCTCCTCTATCCAACCCAACAACCTTTAGTTTGTTAACAACGGTCATATTTCTTACCTCTATAAATACTACAGTTGGTGGCTTTTACGATACACATCAAATACACTTTTTTTTCTTTTTTTTCTTTTCCTTTGAAGTTCCCGTAAGCAATCCTATGAGTTGTTCTTGTGCCTTGCTATTTCGTGCAGAGCTAGCAAGAACTGGTTGTTGTATCCTATGGAGTATTAGCTATGAGACCATCTGCAATGAGTAATTTACTTATGGTGGCAAAATACTCTTAAGTTCAGTGCATTTGCACATCTCAACCAATATTTACGATAAGTTATTTTATTTATGTAATTTTAATTTTATCATCCATCTATTATTTTTATATTTTCTCAACAATCTTAAGAGTATTTTTGTGATGGATACTACTGTTATGCTTACTGTTACTAACGTTTTTTTTGTGTTACCGGGATAGAACTAACAACCCCTGAAAAACAATATCTGAGGAAAAATGAGGGGGTGCCAACCACAGGGATAAACATTGACGGTGCGTGGGCGTGGTTGAAGCAGGGCTCATAGCGACAACCAGATCTAGCAGTAGTGGCTTGCGTGGCTGTGTGGAACGGTGTGCATGGCTACTGGTCAGCAGAGCCGTGAGTTGCAGAATGCAGAAGACTTGTTTTTGCAAATGGAGGATGCGCGGCTACTGCGAGGATGGTGTGCGATTGGGTATGGCTGCGCGTGGGTAGACGGCGCGGCTGCTGCTTCGCGGATCTGGTGGTCCTCGGATGCGAGTCATGCGATGATGCGGTTCAGGGCGAAAGACGCGACGGCTTGCTGGAACAGTGGTTTGAGCGTGGCGGCTGGACCGTGGCGAAGCGGTGGTGGTGTGCGTCTGATCTGGTGGTTCGCGATGCGTGGGTTCTGGTCCCTGGTCTCTGCTGGCGGCGAACGGGTTAACGGAGGCACTGGTTTGGAGCGCGACAACTATTTGACGGTGGTTAGGCAAAGCTTGAGTTACTATGACGGTGCTCGGTTGTTGGTGGCTTCGACGCAGGGTCAAATGGCAGTGAGAGAGGATGGTGGCTCATAATGGAGGTGGCGGTTTAGGTGTTGGTTCATGGTGGTTCTGAATGGGGATCAATTGATGGTGGAGTTTGTGCTACTGCTGGGTGTTTTAGTCTTTGGCTTGCATGTTTGTATTTGAGTTTTTTGATACAGGGAATTAGGGTGTGTTTGTTTTTAGGTGGTGTTTTCAGGGTCTGAGTACATGGGGAAAGTGAGGGAAGCACATAAGGGATTGATATTCCAAAGGTGATTTGTGTTGAATAAAAGGGATTGCAATTGAAGGAAGATAATCTTCACCTAACCACGAGGCTCAAGTTCAATTGGGTGACATGCTACCTAAGGCCTATCTTACCCATTTTGATGCGTGAATTGAACTCTTTGGAGTGGTCTCCAATTTCAAGCCAGCCACTTTTTCAAGGTTTAATTCTGATTTCATTTACTTTGTCTCTTTGTGTTTCTGCTACCACGTAGAGCTTGCTTTGTGTCAAGATTGAGGTTTGCACTGTGCAACATCATTTGATGTTGTTGATTAACTTGAATGGATGTTTGGGTCACTACTGGCAGTGGCCGAATGAATTGTTGTTTTTTTTATTATTAGTTTTATTATTTTATAATAATATTTCAAAGTCATACGTTTGTCTTATTTAAATGTGAATATAATTTCGATCATTTAAGTGATGTTGATTGACTCATTTTTTTTTTTTATATAGAGAAATTATGAATGTTATGCTAATAAGTGTCGGGCCTCCTCCGTAATTGTGGGGGAAGCTATTCTTTCTATTTGTTGCACATGCTAAAAATTGATTGAGTAATACATACATAATCCTTATAATGGCTTATGTAGAGTTTGAAAATTAAAATAAAGCATTGAGTGCTTCATATAATGTCTTAATTATATCTCATATATCCTTATTGTTGTTGAGTTACTATTAACTTAGTTATGTGACATGCATAGTTAATTATATATGTATAGAGTGTGATAACTATGATGTAGATGTACATGATCAAGTATTTGATGAAGTTTGCTTGAATGAATTTCATGTCTCTATTACACTATGAGATTAGTTGAGATTGATGACACTATGGACTAAGAGTCATGGTGTTGAATTTGAGGTGTGGACATGATGATCATAATACTAAATAAATCTTTGATTCAAATTAGATTAAATCCACAAGTGGGTTTATTGTTAGCCTTAACGGAGGTGGTGTCGCTTGGAAGTCATCCAAGCAGACCTGTATAGCCAGATCCACAATAGAGGCTGAGTTTATTAACTTGGTAGGATCTAAGGTTGAGTAGCTAAGAATTTTTTTAGCAAATATTCCTTTATGGAAGAAACCTAAAGATCAGAGTCTGTGATTGCCAAAATGGCAAATATTAAGAGTAAACTAAAATGAAAAATAGTGACATATATATATATATATATATATATATATATATATATATATATATATATATATATATATATATATATATATATATGTCACATTTCTGTGAAGCATATGCTAAAAGATGGAATTAAATCCATTAATTATGTGAAGTCATAAGGTAATTTGGCCAATCCTCTGAGTAAGCCTTTGGGAAGGAACTTAATCAATACCACATCGAGGGGAATGGGACTTCAGCCACTTTGAAAATTAACAGTGATGGTAACCTAACTTTTGTGATTGGAAATCTCATGAAAAAGGTTCATATGGGTAATAACAAGTCATTTGTTAGTACTACTAGCACCTTATTTGTCCCTTCTTATGGTGTGAGAAGCATGAGAAGTGTTAGACTGCATTTATTGTGAAGATAAGCTAAATGCTTTTAATGAATTTTATATCCCTTATGGGCGGTGTATAAAGTGTAGTATATACATGATGAAATCACCTATATGAGTGTGGGGTAGAGCCACTCCTATGAGATGGTGACATATCTCTAGAGCACTTATAAACTACCAGGCACGTGCATGACCTATTAGCGCATAACTGCGTTGAACAACCTTGGATGAGAAGTTAATGTGAGTGATGAGATCACTGATTCACAAGTGGAATGAGGTTCATAGAGGTACTAATCTCACCGACATTCTTGTGAGTTATATCTTATTTACTCTATGTACTAGTTCATAATCCAAAAGACACTAGTGCTTATGCATTGAATTCTTAAGCTTATGAGAACTTTCTTTCTTGATTTTGAAATATGTGGGGGATTGTTGTATTTATTATTCTTATTATTATTATTATTATTATTATTATTATTATTATTATTATTAAAATATTTATTTCAAAGTCAAAACAATTTTTTATTCTTATCATTTTGTTTTTCGTTGGGTTTGTTGGATGATTTCCTCAATTTGTGATCTTGTTGTTGGAGCTCTCCTCTATCCAATCCAACAACCTTTAGTCAGTTAACAATGGTCATATTTCTTACCTCTATAAATACTACGATTGGTGGCTTTTACGATACACATCAAATACACTTT
This sequence comes from Ormosia emarginata, assembly GCA_029884605.1. Lineage (NCBI taxonomy): Eukaryota > Viridiplantae > Streptophyta > Magnoliopsida > Fabales > Fabaceae > Ormosia > Ormosia emarginata. The sequence goes on along the minus strand of JAQQTP010000066.1, from coordinate 4,976,223 downwards.
TTTTCTTTTTATTCTTTTCCTTTGACCCATAAGCAATCCTATGAGTTGTTCATGTGCCTTGCTATTTAGTGCAGAGCTAGCAAGAACTGGTTGTTGTATCTTGGGGAGTATTAACTATGAGACCATCTGCACTGAGTAATTTATTTATGATGGCAAAATACTCTTAAGTTCAATGCATTTACACGCCTCAACCAATATTTACGATAAGTTATTTTATTTATGTAATTTTAATTTTATTATCCATCTATTATTTCTATATTTTCTCAACAGTAATCATAATTAGCCTTGCCATTTTCTGCCTAAGGCTGAGGAGAAGAAAAGCTGCATTTCAAGGTAAATGCTTCTCAAAGTTTGTAAAGTGTGAATCATTGAGTTACGTTTCAAGAACTTTATTTTTCTTCGAAATCATAACCTTATTGTGTAACATTCATACCTAAACAGATAAGCGAAGCAAAATGGAGAATAACATGCCCAATTTGATGGCTTCTGATAGATGTAACAGTTTTATTGAACTTCAAAATGAAGTGAAGAAGTGGAATGATTTAAGAATTTTCAGTTATGCATCAATCATGGCAGCTACAAACAGGTTCTCACTAGAAAACAAGTTAGGAGAAGGGGGCTTTGGTCCTGTTTATAAGGTCGTTACTTGAAAACCTTTTAATCCTTTTGTAATGACTAGCATCTGAAAACAAACCAATAACTTGTTGAACATCATTTCAGGGACTGTTACCACAGGGAGAAGAAATAGCAATAAAAAGACTTTCGAAAAATTCAGCGCAAGGAGTCACTGAGTTTAAAAATGAGTTAACGCTCATATCTGAACTCCAACACATGAATCTTGTTCAGCTGTTGGGTTGCTGCATTCATGGAGAGGAGAGAATGCTAATCTATGAGTATATGCCTAACAAAAGCTTGGACTTCTTTTTATTTGGTGAGGAATTATTTTCCTCAGTAAAGCAAGAACTGATCTTGCATAGATAATCTTTTTTACGTTTATATTTTTGTGTTCTTCTTAAACACTAATTGTGTTCGTGTTTAAATTTTTATTTTCTTCTTAAACATTAATTATGTTCGTGTTTCTATTGGGAAGATTCTACCCGAAGTAAACTACTAGATTGGAAAAGACGTTTCAACATAATTGACGGCATTGCTCAAGGATTGATTTATCTCCATAAATATTCAAGACTAAGAGTAGTTCACAGAGACCTGAAAGCCAGTAACATTCTTCTTGATGAAACTTTGAATCCCAAAATTTCAGATTTTGGCATGGCCAGAATTTTCACACAAGAAGAATCAGATTTAAACACTAAAAGGATTGTCGGGACATAGTGAGTACACTAAATGCAGCCTACGATTTCTTCTACCAAATATTATGCAGTGGTTACATGTCACGTGAGTAAGCCATGGAGGGAATTTTCTCTATCAAATCAGATGTCTATGCTTTTGGAGTCTTACTGCTCGAAATTGTTAGTGGTAGAAGAAATAACAGCTTCAACAATGTCGAATGGCCACTCAATCTAGTAAGACTTGTATATTCTCCTGAGGCAATTTGATTACTATTATTTAGCCAAATTAAATAGGGAATTTCCCCTTATTCTTTCCGTTTGGCATCCAATATGTCAATGTTTTCTTCTGATGTCTTAGGTTTGGGAACTATGGAAACAAGGCCAGGGACTAGAATTAGTAGATCCAACTGTAAGAGAATCATGCATTCAAAATCAAGCATTAAGATGCATTCGTGTTGGTCTTCTATGTGTAGAAGAAAGTGCAGCTGATCGTCCAACCATGTCAGAGATAATACCCATGTTGACTAGTGAAAGTGCGGCACTTCCATTGCCTACAAGACCAGCGTTTTACCGTGGAAGAAAGCTCCATCAGGAATACAGCTCTCCTAATGATAATGAAACTTACTCAGTGAATGGTTTGACTATTTCTAACGTATGGGAAAGATAAATCTATAAATAAATGCATACTTTTGGAAGGCACCTTACCATTAATGTTTCTTTAAGATATGTTTGAACGGATGGTTTTGAAGGGAAAGAAAAATAAATACTTATCTTTTATTTTTAAATTAAGATTTTTATAAAATATTTATAAAAATAAATAAAAGATGACTGAAATCTTATATGATCATCTTTCATTTATTTATTCATTTAAAAAAAATTTAAATATAGTGTATGTTAACTCAAAATAAAGAATAAATCTTTCTTTTTCTTTCCCTCTAAAAACCTAACATCCAAACATTCCTTAAGTACTTGTCAATAAATTGCAGGTATTCAGATAATAAATGTTTCCTCTCTCCTTATTTGCTTCAACGATTAAATGTATTAGCATTTGAATCTCAAATATTTTGTCCAATTCCATCATTCAATCATCTAAATGCAGTTCAGATGACTTGTAGTTCAAGCTTGTCATCAAACAACTTACAAACAACTTAGCATCTTCAAATCAAGATGGGAAAGAAAGCATAGCACCAAGCACTTCTCCAGATTTGCTACCATTACTCCGCATGTTTACGCAGATCACAACAGGCAGCTGAGTGAGTGAGTGTATGTGAATGATACATTAGTGATTGCAAACTTGAAAAATGTGCGTGAGTGAGTGTGCGCGTGTTGTTGATGATGGAGCAGTGTCCCAGCAGGTTGTGGACTTGTGGTTGATGCCATGCGTAGAGCATTCAACATTACCTTAGATTCAAGACTGCAACTGCAAGCATGTCATACAAGAAAACAGAGGCTGAGAGCAGATATAGAAAACCTTACCTTACCTCAACTCAGCACCAGAATAAAGAGCAAATCCTCTCTGCTTCAACAGCCTAAAAGATCCCCTCCGTACGTGTGATAGAGAGTGAAACGATGTGAGAGTCTCTTCGAAAACATGAGAATTGCAGAGTGTGCAACAGAATTGGTATGTGAAAGAAGAAATTCTCAGGGAATGCTATGAAACCGAGAGAATGTAAGCTGATAATCAGGGAAAACTAGCTAAGAAAGTTCTCCGGTGATTACAAGCTAAAGGCATGCAGAGCACGTAAAACACAGAGAAAAAGTAGTGAAGAAGAAGATAATATTTTCATTGATGATTCCCTTTTTGTTACATCATGCTTTTCATACTCACACGTCCACCCAATAATGGGAAATATTAAAATAGGAAATAAACCAAATTACGGCTAAGCATACTCCTTCTACTTCAACTAGTAACAAATGGATAGAATGCTAACATAAGAAGTAAAAGATGGGCTAAGGCCCAAGAGTACCAAGTTGGCCAACAAATCCTTCCCCTCCGTAGGTCCTCAAGGGTTGAAATCGAGATACTTCGCAACAAATCATAGTAAAATTCCCATGTAGCACCTTCAATTGAATATTCTTCCACTTCACCAAAACCTTAGTGGCTAACACGACCACGTTTAACCATTTTGCGGTCTAAAATGGTTTCGGAGGAAGAAGTGATTCAGATATCACGTATGGGAGTGCGGGGTGTTGAGAAACAAAACAGTGGAGGTGTCACACACTTCTTCACCGAGAGACATGAAAAACATCATGGATTGCAGATCCAGGTGGAAGTTCCAGCTTGTAGGCCACAGAGCCAACTGTGTCCAATACCTTATAGGGGCCATAATACTTAGGAGAGAGCTTATGAGTAGTCCGATGGACCATGGAATGCTGCCTATAAGGTTGCAGCTTGAGATATACATAATCACCCAGCGAAATGATCTCTCACTCCTCTTTTTATCAACCAATTGCACCATCCTGTTTTGTGCTCGAGCCAAGTGAAACTTCAACAACTGTAGCATATCCTCTCTCTTTTGTAAACTCCTATCCACTGCCATAATCTTAGATTCACCAGGAAGGTAAGGCAAATGTAGTGGAGGTGGTTGCCCATAGAGGATTTCATAAGGTGTGGTATGAGTAGCTGTGTGGAAAGTAGTATTATACCACCATTCTGCTAAAGGTAACCATTTTGACCAAGAAGAAGGTCTCTCAAAGCACATACATCGAAGATAAGTTTCCAAACATTTATTAACCACATCTGTTTGCCCATCTGACTGGGGGTGATATGCAGTAGATTTGTACAAAGATACCCCTTGTAGTTGAAAAAAATTAGACCAGAATTGGCTAATAAAAATGGCATCCCTATCACTGACAATACTGTTTGGAAACCCATGTAGCTTAAAGATATTGTCCAGAAATAACTGAGCCACATCCATTGAAGTATATGGGTGTGATAAAGGGAGGAAATGAGCTGCTTTGCTCAGTTGGTCCACCACAACAAAAATAACATGCTTACCATGAGATGTAGGCAAGCCTTCTATAAAATCCATGCTAATATCCTCCCAAACTCTAGAAGGAATAGGAAGGGATTTAACAATGACTGTGTGACGCACTAGATCGGGTTTGCACCTTTGGCGTATCTCACAAGATCTTACATAATTCTGAATATCTTTGGACATACCCCTCCAATAAAACAGTGATTTAATTCTGGAGGTAGTTGCATCCCTACCAGAATGACCACCTAGAGAAGAGTTATGCAACCACTGCAGAATTTGTTGTTTAAGGGTAGGATTAAAGCCCACCACCAACTTTCCCAACCTTCTTAATTCTCCTCTCACCTAAGTAAACTTAGGGTGACTGTCTGGTTTAGACTGAATGTCATCAATTAATTATTGGAGTGAAGGATCTTGGCTCCATGAAGATTTTATAGCCTCATACAGTTCACCTGAAGCATTGGTAAATAAAAGGGATAATAGTTCAGAATGAGGTTTCCGTGATAGAGCATCACCTGCAACATTAAGTTTACCATCCTTATACTGAATATCAAAGTCAAAACCCATGAGTTTGGCCATCCAAACTTGTTGAAAAGGGGTATTTAGTCTCTGTTCTAGCAGGTATTTCAGACTTTTCTGGTCAGTTTTGATGGTGAAATGCTTGCTAGAGAGGTAAGAACCCCACTTTTGAACTGCATATATAACGCCTAATAACTCCCTTCATAAACCGGTAGAGCTTGGTGCTTAGGGCCCAAAGACTTGCGATGTAAGCAATAGGGTGCTGGTCTTGCATGAGAACAAAGACCTATACCATCCACGATACATCGGTTTCCACAACAAATGACTTAGAAAAATCAGGTAGCTTCAAAGACAAAGATAATGAGTGCTTGCTTAAGAGCATGAAATGCCGATAAGGAATTAAAGACCATTGGAAACTGTTTTTTTAGCATATCGGTCGAGTGGTTTAGCTATTTTGCCATAATCCTTCACAAAACGCCTATAACAACCTGTCTCGAGCCGCTTCAAATTGGTGGGTGGGGCCAATCTGACACGCTTGTATCTTGTCGAGATCGGTGGAAACACCATGCCCGGATATAAAATGTCCCAAGTATTCAATTCTTGCGGCCGGCCAAAGCAATTTTGCTCGCTTTAGGAATAAACCATGTTGTTGAAGCACCTGGAAAACAGTTTTGAGATGCTGGACATGCAGATCCAAAGTGGGACTGTATATAAGGATATCATCAAAAAATATGATGACAAATTTCCTTAAGTAATCATGGAAAATCACATTCATCCAGGCCGGAAAGAAGCAGGAGCATTTGTGAGCCCAAAAGGCATCACTAGATATTCAAAATGGCTAGAATGTGTCCTGAAAGCTGTTTTGTATTCCTCCCCGAATGCAACCTTAATTGGTGATACCCAGATCTAAGATCTAGTTTGGTATAAACTGTCGAACCTCCTAATTCATCCATAAGGTCTTCTAATAAAGGAATTGGAAATCTGTCTTTAATTGTTTGGCTATTTAGTTTTCTATAGTCCACACATAACCTCCAAGATCCATCGCGTTTTCCCACTAACACCTCATTAGTTGGTCCGTTTATTACCATCAATCGGCTTTCTTATCGGCTTTTTCTAAAGGATAGGGGATGCATATGGGCTATTACTATGCCGAATAATACCCTTGGCCAACATTTCATCTACCAAAGTGTCAATTATGGTCTTTTGTGATGCGGGATATCTGTAGTAGGGTCTTTGATTAACTAGTTCTCGAGCCCTCTTTTAGAGGGATTTTGTGATCAAAACCAGGTGGTCCAAGGCCATAAACACGACCCTTCTTAGGGGGTACACCTTGGGTTCTTCAAACAAATCACCAAATTCCAGTAGTAGTGCATCCACATTAACTGGGACCTGAAGCTCTATGGAATGAGTAGGTTCTAATTGACAGGAGTACAATTGAAAAGGTGTTTTAGGAGAACAAGGTTGTATAAAACATAGTTGTGCTCCCTGTTGGACTGCTTGACTAAATGATTTTCCATTCATGAGTCTAATTCCAGGAGTAGGTGCTCCCCTCAAGACAAATCTTTTCCCTGCCACCAAAAACTCCATTTGTAGCTTTTGGAAATCCCATATGATAGGTCCCAAAGTGGACAACCATTGAACCCCTAAGACCAAGTCACAACAACCCAAGGGTAAAACCATAACATCTGAAGTAAAGAGTGATTGTTGCAATTGCCAATGAAACCCTTTGCATACATATTGTGCGTTCAAGTGTGTGCCATCACCACCACATAACCCACGATAGTGGTGGGATTTTTTCCGCTTACACCCTAGTTTTTTTGCCAACTCTAATCCAAAAATCATGAGTACTACCACTGTCAATTAGTATGTGTAAGGGCCTTTTATTATGCATTCCAGTGACCCGCATGGTTTGATAAGTTGCTGCTCCTGATAAAGCATTCATAGACAGTTGAGGAATGGTTGTCTGAGCAACTAATGCTACTGTAGTAGGATCTACAGTATTAGGATTGGGATTTTCTCCTACTTCCTCCAGAATTTCATCCTCATCTAATTCCAGCACATACAACTGAGTCCTTTTATGCTTCAATTGATGGCTAGGGGTGAAAGGCTCATCACAAAACATGCATAACTCCTTTGCCCTCCTATCAGCCATTTCAGCCGCAGTATATGTTCTAGGAGTTTTACCAATGAGAGGTTTACTTGTATTTCTTGCAATACCAGCAGAACTGTTTGGGTAAGTGTTTTGGGAACTATTTGGGTAAGTGTTTTGGGAACTGTTTGGGTAAGTGGCAATTTTGTTTTGGGAAGTGTAGTTCAAAGAAGTAGGTTATTTGCTAAAGGGTTTGGACGATTGTGAATTAGGTTTAGATGCTTCATGTAAACGGGCTAAATTAGTTGCCTCGGTAACTGATGTGGGATGGAACATTCTAACATGCATTTGGGTTTGGTGTTCAAGTCCAGCCAAAAAAATACTGAGAGTGTGCTCTGAAGGTAGAGTTACCTGAGTGAAAGCCATCTCAAAAGCATCAATATACTCCTGCACCTTTCCAATTTGCTTGATCTGTATAAGTTCTGACAGAGGATCCTCATACACTGCCCCAAATCTTAGGGATATGTCAGTGATGTACTGCGGCCAGTCGGGGTACATGTGGAATCTGGACTTCATGTAATTCAGATGCCACTGTAGTGCCTGATCATCCAAATGCATAGATGCTAACCTGACCTTAGATTCAGGTGAAGTATTATCTAAAGCAAAAAACTGCTCACATTTGTATAGCCACTCCTTGACTCGAGACCCATTGAATCTTGGAAATTCAATTTTCGAGATTCTAGTAGCGTAGGAATTGGTTTGGGGTGGGGTTTGCGACTGATTCTGGGGGCTCCCTTGCAGGTCATTCTGTTCGGCATTGTGGAACGACTCACCCTGAGATCCTCCTTGCCTAACGAACATCTGCTTGAGCTCCGCAAGACAGGCATTCACATGATCGAACTTGGCTTGCATAGATGCGTTAGTCTCATTGATCTTATGAGTGAGAGATCTTTCCACCTCTTGGATGGAAGTTTGGTTTCGGGTAGAATCAGTCATCAATCTATTTCACAGTATCGGTAGCTTTGATACCAATTGAATTGGGAATTGGTATGTGAAAGAAGAAATTCTCAGGGAATGCTATGAAACCGAGAGAATGTAAGCTGATAATCAGGGAAAACTAGCTAAGAAAGTTCTCCGGTGATTACAAGCTAAAGGCATGCAGAGCACGTAAAACACAGAGAAAAAGTAGTGAAGAAAAAGATAGTATTTTCATTGATCATTCCCTTTCTGTTACATCATGCTTTTCATACTCACACGTCCACCCAATAATGAGAAATATTAAAATAGGAAATAAACCAAATTACAGCTAAGCATAACAGAATTTGTCTTCTTCTTCAACTAGTAACAAATGGATAGAATGCTAACATAAGAAGTAAAAGATGGGTTAAGGCCCAAGAGTACCAAGTTGGCCTGTAACAGAGTGTGATTATGAGGTGAGTGCTACGTGAAGACTGAAGAGAGAAAGTGTGAATGTGTACTGTCAGATAGTGCTCTCCTCAATAAAACCGTTATCCCACCAAATAGGAAGGTGATGTTGAATCGTTATAGATAGCTATTTACTGGCAGGACCATATAGCTATTCTTCCACGAAATATTTGCCTTTTGGTGAAAGGTTTTAGCCTGAAAGGATATCTCTTGATTTCTCACAAAGGATAAATATTTGCCTTTTGTCCATTCATGAAGACTTATGCAATACACGGATCTGCAGGATTCATTCAGTCCAAGCACAACAAGGTAACCTCTCTTCTCTCTACCTTATGACTAGAGGACCAAGGTCACATAGAATCATATATATCATCTTTTTCTCTTTACTCTAAGTTGTCTTTGGAATCAACTAAAGTCAGTAATGATTTGATTTGATGTTTTAAAACTCATTTTATATTTAGAATTTATTATAAAAATAATATTTGAATTGATTTAAAAATTAATTTTTATGTTTGTAACACGTTAAAATGAGAATTTGTTTTATTTTATTTTGTTGTAAATGAAATAAAATAGAAGATAAGGATAAATCAAAACAAAAGAAATCTAAATACTAAAAATCTAGTTATTTATGAACTAATTATGCCACCAAGTCTTTTTTTTTTTATAGAAAAACATATTATATATGACTTCAAACATAAATATAATAGGGAGAGAAGATTACATTTCTTCATAATGTATATGGATTATTACACCATTATTAAAAATAGTAAAAGTTATAACTACAAATCATACTATTGACCATTTATCATCCTTAATATCTAATAAATATAGTCATCTACCACATGCAAAATATGTATATTTTACAATAATTCTCATTGGATGGTTATACTTCTATGAATATGCATTGTTAAAACCTTACTAAAAAAATTTAGTGAAATAAAAACTTAGTAAAGGAAAAAGAGTACATTATTCATAGGTAGTGTATTTCTCCTAAAAAATACAATCAATCATAAAATGTCTTTAAGTTGACGCATTGTAACTCTTATAACTCTTAGACATTATTCTCCAATATTATTCATAGCACTCCCCTTTGGATGTTTATCAGGGATATACCTCATAACAAACTTACTAGGTAAAACCCAATGGGAAAAATATCCTAGTGAAGGACAAAAAGTACAATATCCTTTACATGGGAACTGTTTCATTAAAAACCTTATCAAAGAAAATCATGTAGGACGAAACCTTAATTGAGGAAAAAAGAGTACAATTTTTCTCTTCCTATTCGAAACATCACTTAAGATATATGAATTACAACATTGCAATTTTGTCTCCTTTTTAAGAGTTTTGGAGAAATATATTTTGTTAAGTCACTTTTGATATATCTTCTTTTCAGTTGGGATTTGTAAGCAATATTGTCTTTAGTTGGAATTTCCTTTTCATAAGATAATCCACAATATTTTGTAATATGATGAATCATAACTCTCAACTAGAAACATTCACGACTTCTTTCATGAATTACTGTAATTTCTGTATGATATAAAGAAATGACAACTATAGATTACTTTGTAGATCATCAATACCACCACATGTAAATAATAGTCTATTTGGAATCTGATTTTATTTGGATTAGATAAATATCCTATATTAGCATAATCAATTAGCTTGACATAGATTCATGTGAATACAATAATCTCATCAGTTGTGTCTCGAAGATATAAAAAAATAATATACTTAATTCCATCTATGTCTTTTGGTTGGTGATGAACTATATGTTGCTAATAAATTCATGAAAAAAATATTATATCAGGTCATGTAGTATTTAGCAATATGCATGTGTGCTTCTATAGCACTAAGGTATGATACTTCAAGACTAAGATCTTCGTTATCTTATTTAAATCTAATGATCTAACAAGCATTAGTGTACTCAATATATATATATATATATATATATATATATATATATATATATATATATATATATATAATTTATATGTACATATCACTTAAGAACTTGTTCTCTATAACATGATAGACAAAATTTAATTTGCTAAATGCTCGATCTACAGGCCGAGACAAAGTTTTGTCATTCAAAGATTTTTCATTTCAAATTCTTTAAATAGACACATAAGCAAATAAAGTACATTAAGAAATTTTGAAATAAATATATAATACATAAATAGTTGCTAAAGGAGGATGGATTAGAAGAAGTTAAATGAGTACAAATTCGGCTTGATCAGTTGAAACTTATTGAAGGAAAGATATTAGTTGCACTATGTCATGGTCAGCTTTACTAGAAGAGAATGATGAAAACCTATACAAAAAAGGTGCGTCCTCGAAAGTTTCAAGAAAGAGACCTAGTACTCAAGAAGATTCTTCTTATTCAAAAGGATCATCGAGGAAAATGAGTTCCAAACTAAGGGACCTTATGTAGTGAAAAAGACCTTCTCAGGAGGGGCTTTGATTCTCATAAACATGGATGGTGAGGATTTATCACTTCATGTAAATTCAGATGCAGTTAGAATGTATTATACTTAAAAAAAAAAGTGACTTGCTAGGTTGAAAACCTGAAAAGGTGACCTAGCAAAAGTTAGAGCGACCTGTTAGGTTGAAAACTCGAAAAGAGTGACCTAAGCAAAAGTTAAGGTAAAAAAAAATGGCTTGCTAGGTTGAAAACTTGAAAAAGCGATCTAGGCAAAAGTTAGAGCGACTCGCTAGGTTGAAAACTCGAAAAGAACAACCTAGGCAAAAGTTAGGGTAAAAAAAAAGGTTCTTAACACATCCAAAGAAGTGAAGTTGCCTCAAGTCAAAAACTGGGGCAGTTTGAGTTTATTACGGCCAAACTGGGGTAGACTGAATTTAAAATGCTTTGATACATAGAGATTTGGGCCAAATTGGGGCAATTTGAATATATGAAGTCTTGTCATAAAATGCTCTCAATGCGTGAAAACTAGGTCAAATCATATTCTTGGAAACAGACAAGGGTGTTTAAGGTTGTATACATGAGAAATTAGCATTGATCTTCCTAGAGAGCATCACTAGAAGAGTTGGAAGCTCCACTCCAACATTTCTTTTGTAAACATTTCAATTCTAATCCCTTTTGTACTTCTCTTCCTGTACTTTTCTTTCTTATAATGATAATCCCTTTTCGTCGCAACCTATTGTTGAGCCAATATGCATTTCTCATGATAGATCTATATTGAGATGTGAAACATGTGACAATATTGTAAAAACGTTTAGATTTGCTTTAACAATCTCAAAAGGTCATAGGAAACACGATGAATTTTCGATGAGAGTATTGATGGGAAAAAAAAGAATAACCAGGAAAATAAATGAATTTTGTTACTGTTCAACTTTGATCATGCTGTGGGAAAAAAGTCTTTAAGAGTTGTGAAACCAAGAATGACTCAACTAAAGTTCTGATGTGTCAAAATTATTTACCTAATTTGATTATGAGAATCTCTATAGTAGGACATCCATTGCATCATGCATCATCTTAGGCATCACATGCATTTACAAAAAGAAAAAAGAAAAACATCATTTCCTTTTAGTTCTTAGGTCCTCCCATCCATCGCTTTAAGTCTTTTGTCAAGTTTCGGTGGATACCTAACTCTGCAAACTTTTTACCTTTATTGCATTAAGTTTTCTGTCAAGTTTCAGCAGATATTCGACTCTGCAAGTTTTTTACCTTTGCTGCTTTAAGTTTTCTGTCAAGCTTTTTACCTTTTCTATTTTAAGTTTTCTATCAAGCTTTAACGGATACTGATAACTCCATAAAATGTAGTTATTTGTGTCCCATATTGGTGATATATTGATCCCTTGGTCCTTGTGCTTAGGCAAAATTAGAGGACTTTTCTCTTATTTTTTATTCAAATTCATATTGATGTATTCCTCTCCAATCTTGCTAAAACCCTGTCTATTCTTTGTTGAACTAAGTTGATTTACACTTATGATTAATTAGGTGACTTCTCTATAGCAGGATAAGTTCTAAAATGATAAAATGAAGCAAGTCAAGGCCTGGTATTGGAGGAGGGAGCTTAACATGCATTCCAGCTCATCACGCTGCAATGCAAGGTTTAGGTCGTCGCGGCGTCTCGCTCTCTGCCTGCTGCGCATAACAAAGACAGATGCTAGAGCACCGCGACGCAGAGGATGACATGCCGCGGTGCGAGTTTGTCAGCACTAGTTTCACTTAACCACGTAGGCATTCACGTCGCGGTGCAACAATGGTGACGCCGCGGCACGAGTTCATGGGCCTTGTCTATTAATACTGTTTCATCATATATTTTGAAGGAGGTTAGGTGGGAGATGAGACAGAGCGCAACAAGCACTGGTTTTTCGTCATTTTAAAGAGCTTTGAAGAGATTTGGAGATAAAACTACCATCAACCAAGGAGGATTAAGCATCCCCAGCTCACATTATCGTGTTTTCTCTCTTTTCTCTTTAATCCCTCTATTTTTAGGTCATAGGAATGGAGACTCTCTTAAGATTTTCATGTTTCATGGATAGTTAAGCTATTTTTAGGGACTCCTTTGGATCCTCCTATGTACATTAGTGACTTTATAACCTTTTAAGTCTATAATGATGATTGGTTTTGTTCATCCATGTTTCTCTTAATGCTCATAGGTGTTTGACCAACATTTATTGTGTTTTTTTATAAAATCTTTTGAACTAGACATAGGAATCTAGATTTTAGATCAAGGATGTGGGTGACGCATGTTTAATTTCATTCTAATGTTGAGTGAGTTAATTCGCTAATAGGATAAACATATATCTTTTGGCCATGTATAGCATTTGTTAAGAATCAACCTTAATGCATGGTGTTTGCTCTAGTTCTCATGGACACATAGTGAGCTAGGTAAATGACATAGGGTTAAATGACCTAGATATAGGCTTTTAGCTAATGTAGTTTCTTAAGCTAACAAAACTAGTTATCAAAGTTGCTTAAAGTGGTTATAAGTTGCCAAGTAAAGTAGTTGGTGAAGAAGGAGTCCCTATACTCTCATCATTGTCCTCCTCTCCTAGTTTATTGCTTTTTAGTCTTTAAGAATTGGCTACACAAAATCTTCATATTTGATATATGCTTGACTAAAATTCATTAAGCTATTGGTTAATATTTAGTAATTGATATTACCCATTATCCCTATGGAAATGATCTTTCTCATCATTGTATTACTTTCACGACCCACTTGCGATACATAAAAGGTCTAACAAGTTTTTGGCACCGTTACCAGGGATAATGACTAATTTCTATTTATTGACAAAATTAACATTAGTTTTAATTAGTTTTAATTCAAGTTTTCTCTTAGTTCATTTTAATTCAAATTTCGTTTTTTTATTATTTCAGGTACCAATACCATGGCTAGTTTTAATGATCATATGAGGCCCTTGAGGGAGTTCGCAACTCCTCATATGGATAATCTACAATCAAGCATAAGGCAACCTCCTATCCCAGCCATCAACTTTGAAATTAAACCAGCTATCATCCAAATGATCCAGATGTCAGTGTAATTTGATGGTTTGCCTAGTAAAGATCCAAACGCTCACTTATCAAATTTTCTGGAGATTTGTGACACATTCAAGCATAATGGAGTCTCTGAAGACGCTATTCGACTAAGGCTCTTTCCTTTTTCTCTTAGAGAAAGAGTCAAGAGTTGGCTACAATCTCTACCGGCAAGATCCATATGAAGCTACAGTGATGTCTATGGCAGATTTCTGAACAAATATTTCTCACCCTCCAAGACTGCAAAGATAGTGAATAACATTACCACCTTTACTCAAGTTGATTCTGAAACCTTGTATGTTGCATGGGAGAGATACAAGGATCTCTTGAGAATGTGCCCTCATCACGAGATTCCTCCATGACACCAAATCTATGCCTTCCATAAAGGGTTGCTTCCTCATCACTGTCCAATAGTGGATGCAGCTGCGGGTGGATCATTGCTTGGCAAATCCTTTGATGAGGCATTCCAACTTCTTCAAGATTTGGCAACGAATAGCTATCAGTGGTCTTCCCAAATAAATCTTCCAAAGAAGATGCTTGGAGTGCATGATATTGATGCAATTACCTCACTTTCTGCTCAAGTGGCTACAATTGCTAGCAAGTTGGATAGTTTGGGAGCAAGTCCTCATTCAAACCCCTTTGTGCTTTGTGAATGATGTGGTGATAATCATGCTACTGACATGTGCCCTTCTATCTTGGAGAATACATAGTATGTCGGGAACTATCGTCCACCACAAAACAATCCTTATTTGCATCAATATAATTCAGGATGGAGAAATCATCCAAACTCTTTACGGAGAGACAATCAAGGTGCATCATCTTCATCGGCGGGTAATGAATGACAACCATATCTTTCTGGTTCCCCTTCGTAGCCCGAACCTCCCATGCAAGTCAAGAAACCATCCCTTGAATATATGTTCATGCAGTTCATGGTCAAGTTCGATTCTTATATGTCAAAGATAGATGCTCATTTGGCCAAGAATGACGCCATATTTCAAAGCCAAACGACTTCAATAAGAGCACTGGAAACCCAAATAGGTCAGTTAGCAAATGCTATAAACAATAGGCCCTTAGGGATGTTCCCAAGTGACACTGTTAGTAATCCAAGAGGCGAGCCCAAGGACTCACCAGCCTGCAATGCCATTACCCTTAGAAGTGGAAATGACATAGAAGGGATCCCAAGACCAAACTGCTTATGGATGATGCCGAGGTCACACAAGATGAGGAGATTGTATACAAGGAAGACCAAGGAACCACGATTCTTGAGAAGAAGAAGGTTAACGACAAGAAGAAGGATGAGGAAAAGAAGAAGGAAGAAAGACCTCATACATTACCTCTACCTTTCCCCAACAGATTAGCTAAACAAAAGTTTGATGCCTAATTTCAAAAGTTTCAGGAAGTCTTCAGGAAGCTTCACATAAATATTCCATTTGCAGAGACATTAGAACAAATGCCAAGTTACGTGAAGTTCATGAAGGACATCCTATCCAAGAAGAGAAGACTGGGGGACTATGAAATGGTGGCACTCACTGAGGAATGAAGTGTCATTTTATAGAACAAGTTGCCTCCAAAGTTGAAAGACCCAGGAAGCTTTACCATACCATGCACAATCGAGAATCAATTCAGTGGTAAAGCTTTCTGTGATTTAAGGGCGAGCATTAACTTGATGCCTCTTTCAATCTTCTAATGGTTAGAACTGGGTGAATCTAAGCCAACCTCTGTGACCTTGCAATTAGCTGACAGCACTCTCACATATCCAAAGGGGGTCATCGAGGATGTTTTTGTAAAAGTGGACAAACTAATTTTTCCTGCAGACTTTGTCATCCTGGATATGGAGGAGGATCGCAATATGCCATCAATTCTAGGGAAGCCTTTCTTGGCAACTGGTAAGACCATGATAGATGTGCACAAAGGTGAGCTTACTATGCAAGTGAATAATGATAAGGTAACTTTTAATATTTACAAGGCCATAAAATTCTTTGGTGATCAAGAAGAATGCTCCTCTGTAAGTATACTCGATCAGGTAGTAACTGATGCATTTCATACTAATTTTCCTAATGATCTACTTGCTTTAACTTTGACATATCATGATGAGCATGTAGATAGGGATAACATTAGAGAATGTATTAAACTACTTGACACATCTGCTAAATTTTACAGGAAACTAAGCTTTGAGCCATTGTAAATCTCTTCCGACAAGCCTATGTTGCAACCCTCCATCATCTCTCCACCCAAATTGAAACTGAAACCATTGCCTGATCACTTGAAATATTCATATTTGGGAAAATTATCCTCACTGTCAGTTATCATTTCATCACTTTTATCGGAAGAGCAAGAATCCAAGCTGTTGAGAGTGCTGAGGCAGAACAAGAAAGCTCTAGGATGGACTATTGTTGGCATTAAAGGCATTAGTCTTATCATATGCATGCACAAAATTCTGCTGGAAGATGGTGCCAAACCATTCATTGAGTATCAAAGGCATCTGAACCCCATTATAAAGGAGGTGGTAAAAAAGGAGATCATCAAGTGGTTGGATAGGGGCATCATATACCCAATTTCAGACAGTACATGGGTAAGTCATGTCTAGTGTGTGCTAAAAAAGGGTGGAATGACGGTCGTTACTAATAAAAACAATGACTTGATTCCCACCAGAACAGTCACTAGGTAGCATATTTGCATGAACAATAGGAAGCTTAACACTGCGACAAGAAAGGATCATTTCCCTTTGCCATTCATTGATCAGATGCTGGACAGGTTCGCAGGGCGTGTATTTTACTGCTTTCTAGATGGATACTCGGGGTATAATCAGATTGTCATAGCCTCTGATGATCAAGAGAAGACAACATTCACTTGCTCCTATAGCACATATGCTTTTAGGAGGATGTCATTTGGCTTGTGTAATGCGCCAGCAACCTTCCAGAGATATATGTGGCAATTTTTACGGATATGGTAGAGAAGTTCTTGAAGGTCTTCATGGATGATTTCTCAGCCTTTGATGATTCTTTTGATGATTGCCTGAACAACTTGACTTTAGTTCTGCAAAGATGTGAAGAAACTAATTTAATACTTAATTAGGAGAAATGTCACTTCATGGTCCAAGAAGGTATAGTCCTTGGTCATAGAGTGTCAAGCAAGGGGATAGAGGTGGACAGAGCAAAAATAGAGGTGTCTACCGGAGATTCATAAAAGACTTCTCTAAGATTTCTAAGCCTCTTTGCAGCTTATTGGAGAAAGATACCCAATTTGACTTCGATGAATCTTGCCATGAGGCATTTCTAAAATTAAAAAAGAGACTTGTATCAGCTCCAATGATTACCACCCCTGATTGGGAGTTGCCCTTTGAACTAATGTATGTTGCTAGTGATTATGTTGTTGGTGCAGTTCTGGGGTAGAGAAAGGACAAGGTGTTTCACTTCATATACTATGCAAGCAAGACTCCCAATGATGCACAACTGAACTACACCACGATTGAAAAGGAACTGCTTGCGGTTGTTTTGGCATTCGACAAGTTCCGGGTATACTTAGTGGGTGCTAAAGTGATAGTCTATACTGACCACTCTGCAATTAAATACCTGGTGGCCAAGAGGGATGCAAAGCCATGGCTGATTCAATGGGTTCTACTGTTGCAAGAATTCAACTTGGAAATTCGTGATAAGAAAGAGGCTGAGAATTAAGTTGTTGACCACATTTCTAGATTGGAAAATGAGGAATATCAAGTTGAACCGATTACAATCAGAGAGACATTTCCCGATGAGCAACTCTTTGTTGTTACAGCCCAACCTGATCCTTAGTATGCTGACATTGTGAACTAGAGCTGGCAAAACGAGTTCAACCCGTTAAGTTGACCCGCCAACCCACTATTTTTAAGCGAGGTGGGTTTAATGTTTGAACTTATTTTCATTTTCTAACCCGCACAACCAGCCCTGTTTAACCCGCGGATTAAGCGGGGCGGGTGCGGGTCAACCCGTTGGGTTGTTATTTTTTTTTGAAACATTTTAATTTAGTTTTTTTTAACTCTTTTCTCGTTACTTTTTTTAGTCTTTTCTTTCCATTCCAGATCTGCATTTACTCTTTCCATGAGTGAGGACCATGACTCACTTTGTTTTGTCTCCTTTCATAATATTTTTTATTCTTTTATACATTTTTTTTTTTTTTTAGGTGGGTTAAGCAAGTTGACTTGTCAACCCACCCAAATTTTCTCATTTTATCATTTATGCAGGTCAACCCGCCAACCCGCAAACCCTCCCTAAAACGGTGTAGGTTGACTTTTCTAACCCATTTCTCAAAATGGGTCAACCCAACCCGCCCTGCATTTTGGCCGGTTGAGACGGTGCGGGGCAGGTTTGCCTGTTTTGCCACCTCTATTGTGAACTACCTAGTAAGTGGTGTGATGCCTCCGAATTTCACCTTTCGCCAGAGAAAGAAGTTCTTGCACAACATCCGGCATTATCTTTGGGATGAGTTTTTCTTGTTTAAATAATGCCCTGACCATATGTTAAGAAGGTGTGTTCCTTTGGAAGAAGTTGAACTAATTTTGAATCAATGCCATGCTGCCCCTTATGGAGGTCATTATAGTGGCGATAGGACAATAGTAAAAGTGTTCCAATCAGGCTTGTATTGGCCATCTCTCTTCAAGGATGCATACTTTCATATTAGTAAATGTGATAGATGTCATAAGTCAGGGAACATATTAAGGAAAAATGAGATGCCCCTCAATTTCATTCTTGAAGTTGAAATTTTTTATGTTTGGGGCATTAACTTCATAGGCCCCTTCATTCCTTCTTATGGGAACCTGTATATCCTTGTGGCGGTGGACTACATGTCCAAATGGGTGGAAGCAAGTGCATTTCCCACTAATGACTCTAAGGTGGTGATAAACTTCATGAAGAAATAAATTTTCACCCGTTTTGGCACTCCTAGGGCCATTATCAGTGATGGAGGGTCGCATTTCTGCAATAAGTATTTTGAGGCTCTTCTTGCCAAATATGGGGTGACTCACTGTATTGCCACCACCTACCATCCACAGACAAATGGACAAGCAGAAGTCTCCAACCGAAAAATCAAGCGGATACTTGAAAAGACTGTGTGTCCAACCCGAAAAGATTGGTCAAGATGACTTGATGATGCGTTATGGGCGTACAGAACTGCTTTTAAAAACACCATTTGTATGTCCCCATATAAGCTTGTGTTTGGAAAAGCTTGTCATTTACCCGTCGAGCTAGAGCATCATGCTTATTGGGCGATAAAGCAGTTGAATTTTAATTTGCAAGCTACCGGAGACAAAAGATTATTGCAGCTCAATGAACTTGACGAATTTAGGCTCCAAGCTTATGAGAATGCCAAGCTGTACAAGGAGAGATGAAGAGCTCGCATAACAAGAAGATTGTGCAGAAGACCTTAGAGCAAGGCCAACAAGTCCTCCTCTACAACTCCAGACTCAAGCTCTTTCCAGAAAATCTTAAATCTAGATGGTCAGGTCCATTCTAAGTGTTAAATGTGTTTACTCATGGGGCGATTGAAGCTACAGATCTTGATGGAAAATCATCCTTTAAGGTCAATGGCCAGCGCCTAAAGCCTTTCTTAGGAAAAGAATTTGATAGGAAAAAAACATCTGTCACATTGGCTAGCCCAACATGAACAGAGAAAGTCTTGCCTGGACTATAAAAAAGGGCCTTTTTTTAATTTAACCCACCCATGCTCCTAATTATTTCATTTTGAGTCTAGTGTTTAGATACTTTGATTTTGATGTTTCATGCTATTTTGGTTGCACATTTAATGATTTAATCAGCTGGACTATTTTTACAGGTGGTGGGGACTTTTGGGCAGCAGTGGTAGTTGCCATATCATTTTTGTTGCAGAATTCTGCAGACTGGCTTCTCACGCCGTGACGCACCAATACTACGCCGCAACGTTATAGGCTCTGTCTTATCAGGGTCTGATGCCTGAGAGTTTACCGTCGCGGTGCACCAATGTCACGCTGTGGCGTTTTGCTCTCAGACTGTGAGTACAACGTCGCGATGTACCAATTGCGTCGCGGCATTTGTTAAAAATAAAATAAAATAAAATAAAATAAAATAAAAGGGTGAAAAGTGCGCTCCACTGACAATTGCGCCGCGGCATGATGCTCATTGCTTTAATAAAAGAGAAATAAGGTTTGCGTTAAAACACAAACCATATTCCCTCTTTCTGGTTGTTTCTGCCTTCCCCTAACCTTCTTTCTATCTTACCATGTTGATTTCCTGCATTTTCTCTAAATCCTTACCCTGCTCTTTCTAGGTAACCCGTTCTCTCACTTTATATCTTTTATTTCACAATTTATTTTCCCTTTTATCTGATTTTTCTCCTTTTTTGAAGTTAATTTGGGTTAATTTATGTGAGATCATGTGCATTTTGGGTTGCTTTGGGTTGTATTCTGTGAGCTTTCAATGCTCTGGGGGTTAGCATTTTGAGTGCGTGACCTTCTGTTCAGAAGGCTCATGCGCACCGCGGTGTGCCTTAGTGGCGTCGTGGCATTCCTGGGTTGGTTTGCATACCGCGGCGCACCAAGTGCATGCGACGGCGTTCCCTTCCTTATTTGCTAGTTCCTGCAAGCTTTTAATCATGTTCTTCTTTTTGCTTTGGTGGCTATGCTTTTTCCTCTTTTTACCGTGCTTTACATATGCCACAATGCTTTGCACTTAAGTTAAATGCTTTGTCTTTTTGTTCGCATATTTCTTTGTTTTCACTGTGTATCTCTTTTTGCCAGCAACAAGTACTCTATTCCTGCTGTCATCATGCCTCTGAAATGTCAAAAGGGTGAGGCCAGCAAGCGCCGCACGAAGCATTCTCCCACTACTAAGTTTGATAGACAGAAATTCATTTCAGCAGCTATACAAGAGCGATATTGCAAACTGGTTTCTGATAGGGTAATTTCTGAAAGGGGATTCAGCTTCAAGAAGGCTATTCACCAAGAGTTCGAGCGGACCATCCAACACCACAAATGGAAGACATTTGTCAAACAACCAGTGTCTGCCATTCTACCTATTATTTGCGAGTTCTATGTAAATGCTACATTTGTTGACCCCCAGACTTTAAAAGTCACAGTGCGCAGTCGCCAAGTCTTCTTCTCTGTTGAGACCATAAGAGTAACCTTGGGATTATCTGCCCCAAAAATATGCGAATACACCAATTTCGTCCAAATGGGACCGGAGGAGGGAATTGACCTTGATGTTGTTACTGCTCGAATCTGCACCTCAAAGGCACAACTTGTGATGTGGAACCTTGGTGTCTAAGATCAGTGGCCAAGGTACTTCCCTCGTTCTTGCTTGACTTCAGAAGCCTGCGTGTGGTATCACTTCATTAGCACTCGGATCATCCCTTCTGCTAATATGTCCGAGGTGACTAGAGATCGGGCCATTATGATTTATTCCATTCTTAAGCACCGATCCATTGATGTTGCCCTGATCATCCATCAGCAGATAAAGAAGTCAATCGGGGAGTCCAAGAGCCTGTTCTTCCCTTTTCTCATCCACATGCTTTGCAATTAGCATCAAGTACAGTGGGGGCCTCATGAGGAGCTTGTTGATGTTAAATAGCCTCTTAATGACATAGTTCTTCAGCAGCTAAAACAAGCTCCAGGCACGACCCATGCTAGGCAACAACAGGCTAGGAGTGTTTCCAAGACGGCTCGTACTCCCCCACATGATGACTTGTGCAGTGAGCTTGCGTGCCTGACTGCCATGGAAGCTTATACTGTGGAGACAATCAAGTGGCTGGCGGAGCGCTTGCAAGTGTCCACCGATGACTTCCCCATCCCACACCTCCCTCCTCGAAATTATGTTGGACCCTCATACCAGCATCAGGATCCAATTCATGACAGAGCTAATGCACCAATGGCTGCTGCTGAGGAGGACGATGATGATGAAGAAGAGACTGCCACTGATGAACATGATGTGTAGTTGTGATGCATTCAGGGCATCTTCCTGTTGTTTTGCTCATTTTTCTGTCTTTTGTCCAGTGAGGACACTGTCTCCCTCTGGTTTGGGGAGGTGTCTAAAACTACTTTTATCTAATTTCTTATGTTTTGTATCTAATACTGATCTTTTAGTATCGAATTTGTATGTTAGTGCTTGGTTTTTGGTACATAGTGTTGCGGTGGTTGCCTAATGATGAATATGGATATGTCTGTCTTAGGTTTTATGTGAATCCATATATGATCCCTAATGCATGCTGAAACAATCTTGATTCTCTCTATGCATGATGATTTTCCCACTCGCATGATGTTTAGCCTTGAAAATGATTTGAGTGCTTGTTTAGATAATGTTTATGGGTTGTAAATATGAATGACTTCTTTTATTCTTGAAATTGTTTTGCAACTCTCTTGAGGCGAAATCCTAGATTTTGCATGACTGAGGATATGAGTAGGACATTCTTTGGACTGATTGAGCCTTTCAAGCTTACCCTTACATGGTAATATCCATAGGTCCCCTTTGAAGCTTTGTAATTGTTTGGTCTGATATATTTTTCATCACCTTCATCTTCCTAACCCCATTTAACCATTCTAATGCATGTGAAAACATTACATTTTTTCATCTACCATCATTGCTTGTTGAGTGCATATTATGACATTTCCTGACTTGAGTTACGTGGTTGGAGGTTATTAGTGCTTGTATCAACTTAGAAGGGATTTAACGGAACCATGAGTTGTGAAAGAAAGCGGTTAAGAAAAAAGAGAAGAAGAAAAAGAAAAAGGAAAGAAAAGAAAAATCCAAAACCAAAATCCAAAAGGCAAAACAAATGAAAGAGTGGTTCTAAAAAGTCTAGTTATTTCATTTTGCACGCCCTCCTTGTATCAATTAGTGACTCAAGTCTTGAAATGTCATGTTTATGTTTCTTGATATTTGTTTCTGATCCTTTCCCCTTTGTTCATTAGCCTTAACCATAGCCTTGCATTACAAGCTGTTTAAGTCCCTTTTGATCCTTAGTAGTATGCAATCTACATTAGTAGAGAGAGTTGAATTACAATCTTTTGGATTCTTTGATTCATATCCATGTTTATGCTCATAAGTTTATCCGAATGAGTGCGATTTGAATGGATAAAGTCTTGATTGCTTGATTGTGGGAATTTTGTCATGCATATTAGGAAGCTTTGATTATCACCATGACAATATGTAGGAACATGAGTGTGAGACATGGGTATTCTTTGAGGCTACATGCAATCATCGTATTGCTAGTTGTGAAATGACTGAAGTTGTAATCCATTTTTTTGTTGCTGATTGTATGTTGATGCATAATGTGCCTTTGCGAGTGTAATCATATTTTGTTTTGCTCAAAGACTAGCAAAAATTCAGGTTTGAGAGTGTGATAACTCCATAAAATGTAGTTATTTGTGTCTCATATTAGTGATATATTGATCCCTTGGTCCTTGTGCTTAGGCAAAATTAGAGGACTTTTTCGTCATTTTTTATTCAAACTCATATTGATGTATTCCTCTCCAATCTTGCTAAAACCATGTCTATTCTTTGTTGAATTAAGTTGATTTACACTTGTGATTAATTAGGCAACTTCTCTATGGCAGGATGGGTTCTAAACTGATAAAATGAATCAAGTCAAGGCCTAGTATTAGAGGAGGGAGCTTAGCATGCATTCCAACTCATCACACTGCGGCGCAAGGTTTAGCATGCTGCGGCGTCTCGCTCTCTGCCTGCTGCGCATACTGAAGACAGAGGCTAGAGCGTCGCGGCGCAAAGGATGACATGTCGCGGCGCGCGTTTGTCAGCACTGGTTTCACTTAACCACGTAGGCATTCACGCCGCGGCGCAACAATGGCGACGCCGCGGCGCGAGTTCGCGGGCCTTGTCTATTAATACTGTTTCATCAGATATTTTGAAGAGGTTAGGTGGGAGACGAGACAGAACGCAACAAGCACTGGTTTTTCGTCATTTTAGAGAGCTTTGAAGAGATTTGGAGAGAAAACCACCATCATCCAAAGAGGATTAAACATCCCCAGCTCACATTATTGTGTTTTCTCTATTTTCTCTTTAATTCCTCTATTTTTAGGTTATGGGAATGGAATCTCTCTTGAGATTTTTGTGTTTCGTGGATAGCTAAGTTGTTTTTAGGGATTCCTTTGGATCCTCCTATGTACATTGGTGACTTTGTAACCTTTTAAGTCTATAATGATGATTGGTTTTGTTCATCCATGTTTCTCTTAATGCTCATAGGTGTTTGGCCAACATTTATTGTGTTTTTGATAAAATCTTTTGAACTAGACATAGGAATCTAGATTTTAGATCATGGATGTGGGTGATGCATGTTTAATTTCATTCTAATGTTGAGTGAGTTAATTCGCTAATAGGATAGACATATACCTTTTGGTCATGTATAACATTTGTTAAGAATCAACCTTAATGCATGGTGTTTGCTCTAGTTCTCATGGACACATAGTGAGCTAGGTAAATGACATAGGGTTAAATGACCTAGATATAGGCTTTTAGCTAATGTAGTTTCTTAAGCTAACAAAACTAGTTATCAAAGTTGCTTAAAGTGGTTACAAGTTGCCAAGTAAAGTAGTTGGTGAAGAAGGAGTCCCTATGCTCTCATCACTGTCCTCCTCTCCCAGTTTATTGCTTTTTAGTCTTTAAGAATTGGCCACACAAAATCTTCACATTTGATATATGCTTGACTAAAATTTATTAAGCTATTGGTTAATATTTGGCAATTGATATTACCCATTATCCCTGTGGACACGATCTTTCTCATCATTGTATTACTTTCGCGACCCGTATACTTGCGGTACACAAAAGGTCTAACAGATACCCAACTCCACAAGCTTCCTCTTTAAGTTTTTTGTCAAGCTTCAGTAGACACCTAATTCAGCAAGCTTTTTATCTTTCTACCTTTTAGTTTTCTGTTAAGCTTCAGCTAAGACCCAACTCCGCAAATTTTTTACCCTTTTGCTTTAAGTTTTCTATTAAGTTTCATCGGATACTCGTCTCTGCAAGCTTTTTACCTTTAGGCAAGTAAGCTTTCTGTTAAGCTTTGACGGTTACCCGACTCTGCTAGCTTTTCACCTTTTTCTTGTTAAGTTTCGGCAGATACCTGACTCTGCAAGCATTTTACCTTTTCACTTTAAGCTTTCTGTCAAGTTTCGGCGGATACCTGACTTCAAGCTTTTTACCTTGTTCCTATTGAGATTTAGTGGATACCTGACTCCATAAGCTTCTTATATTCTTATCAAACTCCAATGGGTCTCTATACCCATTGCTTTTTAGGTTTCCAAGTCCCTATACCCATTTCCTTTCGGTCTTTGGGTCTATATACCTGTGGGCTTTACCTTTTGGGGTCTTTATACCCTACGTTTTTACCTCGTTTTAAGGCTCATTGTGTTTTGCATCAATCCACATAAGCAAATTTTCATAGACAAAATTGAATTAATTCATTTGCTTTCTATTTAGTTTAAATGTAAAGTAAAGGGGGACAACTGTTGATACTCAACTTTGTCCATAAAATTTTTATTTTTGTTACTTAATCAAGGTATGAATACCCAATTTTGTCTGGGTCATTAAAACCTTTTAATTCAGAATAAAACAAAAAATAAAAAAAAAAGAGAAAGGTAAAAAAAACAAAAAATTCTAAAACTTGAAAAAATAAATGAAAATCTAAAAAAAAAAAAAAAAATGAAAAAAGGAAAAAGAAGAAATTTGAAAAACTAAGGTGTCTAAATTTATTGTATCACTAAGTCCCACATCGGAGAAGTCATGCTCCTTCTCCTTCCTCATCCTATATAAAAGGTTGATTCTCAATTATTTTAGTATAAAAAAAAATTACATACTTGAGCTTAATACTAAACATAAGAGCTTGAGGACTTTAGTAAATTTTTTTCTTGCAAGTGAATTACTTTTCAAGGTTTGATTTGAAGAGAACATGTGTGGATTCATGCACCAACTTCTTTGAGCATAACAATTTTATACGCCTTGGAGGTAATAAGCTTTTTTTTTTTCCTTGTATTATTATTATTATTCTTTTATTATATGCACATATTATTCATTTTATCTTATTTATTTGTTAGTTTAGTTTATTTATTTATTTATTAATTTTTTTGTAAACTTTTTAATTTTAAAATTAATTCAAGAATAAAACAGGACTAGTTAAACTGTGACAACTTGTTAATCATGTAACTTTTAGAATCATTTAAGTTGTGATAAATTGATGATTCGAACCTTTTTCTAAACATAAAAAAAATAAATGAGTTTTAAAAAAAAACTTTTCAAAATTAAAAACAACCAACTCATAATTACTTTGAGTTCTTCACTGCACTCGATGATACATAGGAACAGAATCTCTATTTTGTCAAGTTAAAATTAAATTTTCATAATTTAGTTATTTTTTTCTTTTTAAAAGAGTAAAATAAATATATTTGAGATTATTAAAATTTGTACAAATAACTTAATGTACCATTCTTAGAACGGGCAATGTAATGTGCTAATATCTTCCCTACTTGTAATCGACTCCGAAATCCAAACATTTTTTTTTCAAAAGACCAATTTTCTTAATTAAAGAGTTTTTCTAATAGTTTCTCAATTTAAATAAACATTAGCCCATTTTGAAAAATTAATATTAAAATCTCATATTTTTTGTCGGGTGTCGTGGGATTGCTACACTTGACATGAGAAAAAAAGTATTGTTTGTTTCAAGAAAAAATGAAAAAAAGATAAAAAATAAAAAAAATCATAAAATTTTAAAATTTTATAATTTAATAGAGATAAAAAAGGAAAATAAATAAAAAAATAAATTTAGTATCATACTCAAAAAATATTCTTCTCACTTATAGGAGAAAATGGGAATTTGAAACCTTTTTTTTAAAAAATTACAAATTTATCCAAAAATATTTATATCGGGTATATTAAAAATGGGTTGAAATCTTTTACATACTTACATTTTCTTTCCTCTTCCTTTTCTACACAATCAAACAATCCAAACATTTTTTCAAAAGACTATTTTCTATCTTTCCTTTTTTTTTGATTTCCAATTTAAATAAATATTAAAATGTATTTTTTCTTTATTTTAAATGATCTCATATTTTTCTCTTCTCATTTTTTCTCTTCATCCAAACAAAGCATCTGAGTTGTTTATGATACGCCAACCTTGTTTGGCAAGAAGGGTCATGTTAAAAGTAGCAAATGACCTAAAACCCATACCACCCTTCCTTTTGGGTTTACATACTGAATCTTATTTGAGCCAATGGATTTTCCTTTCTCCTCCTTTGCTGCCCCACTAGAAATTACTAATCATAGATTCCAGTTTGTTACACAGCTCTTATGGTAGAAGGAAGCAACCCATAATGTAGTTAGGGATAGATTGAGATACTACCTTAATTAGAACTTCTTTCCATCTTTTAATAAAAACCTCTCCTTCCAACCTTTGAGCTTCTTCCATACTCTCTCTTGAACAAAATCAAATACCTATTTCTTGGATCTACCTACAAAAGTAGGAAGACCAAGGTATTTAGAATGGCTCTACACTGCCTTAATAATTATCCATCCTTGGATCTTGGTTTTTCTATTTGTTGGCACATTTCGACTAAAAGAGAGTTCTGATTTATCCAAATTTATGAGCTAGCCTGAAGCTCACTGGTAGGCTTTAAGGATTTTTTTAAGCTCCTCCATTTCAGATTTATTAGCTCTGGTAAAGAGAATATAGTCTTGTGCAAAGAAAATATGGGAAATCTCGGGTGTTGTTCTAGAAATTTTATAATGCTATGAATTGCTCTTCTTTGTTAGGCTCTCAGAATCAAGCCAGAAAGAACCTCCACACAAAGGATAAAGAGGTAAGGGGATAGTGGGTCTCCTTGCCTTTACCCTCTGCTAGGTTTGAAGGACTCATAAGGGCAGCCATTTAAAAGGACTGTGAAAGATATTGTAGATATACATCTCAATTCCTTTGCATACTAAAAGACGTAGAGAGTACATTAAATCTCACATATTTGATAATATTTATTTAACTAAAGTAAATCGAAAACGAAAGTATTCCAAACCAGAGAGGACCAACAGAGGTGATGAGTGAAAGAGAAAGGATGCTGACATCTAGCAATTAGATCAAGGGAAGAAACTACTATAATATCTTAAAGTCTTCCAGTTCTTGTTACAATTTAAAAGCATTCTACGCCGGCTTAACTTATGCATATAATCATATATATGGCGATGGAAGAAACTACTATAATATCTTAAAGTCTTCCAGTTCTTGTTACAATTTAAAAGCATTCTACGCCGGCTTAACATATGCATATATATGGCGACGACATATGTTGTCATGGCAATAAAGGAATGAGTCATGTATATATGGCGATGACAAATGTGGTCATTGCTGTATTTGTTTATTAATAAAAGTTTGTTAATAAGGACCTAATAAGTACATATATAATTTTAAATTGTGGTTGTAGTTGTAATTATATTACGTTTATTGTAATTATAGATAATTACTAAAAAATATGATTAATGTAATTGTAATTACAATTACAAAAATTATAATATTATGATTGTAATTACGGATACAATCACAATATAAAATTAATGGTGAATATTGATTGTCCTATCATGTCCTTTTCCTTTGTACACTTAAGCCAAGTCATAAATGGGTTGTATTTTTCTATATATATATATATATAGGGTGCATATTTAGTGGGAGGAGTTTTTATTGTGAAATGCCTTGACCAAGTCATAGTTAAGATTAAAAGGGTTGTATTTTTTTTAATTTTGACCATTCATATAAGATCTAATGTCAATATTTACTCCTCTCATCTCTTATAATAAAGTCTCCTCTCAGATCATATATATATATATATTGTCATATTCTACGTTTTGTAGCAGCTCACTAAGACACGGCATTGATTACGTCATATGAAATCTAATACAATGTAAAGGAGCATCTAATTTAAATTGTTTCTGTATCTTAAAATGCAACTCATGTATGCAGATTAATACAACAAAACTGCTTCTTTTCTTCTTGCTTTTACAAGATCCTTCTCTCTGCGCACTTTGCCGTGCCTTTCATGTTTGAGTTATGAGAAAGCTTGTGATTTTCGTGGTTGCTTTTGCATACTTAGGGTGGTGGAGTACTATTATCTATGCAAGAGCCATTGACAGTTTGAAGCCTGGTGATCAGTTCAATGGGACAAGCTCTGGGATATGCTCTGCAGCTTCAAAACACTGTATGTCGTTTCGTAATATGGGTGATGGCTACACTTACTTGGTAACGTATAACGCAACAGATGATTCAACTCGGTGGGTTGTATGGGTTGCCAACCGAGATGAACCCCTTACTACTGCCATGGCCGATTCTGCTGCTTTAACTTTGGACCATTCAGGTGTATTGAAAATAACACGCCTAACTGAGAAACCAATAATCCTCTACTCTTCAGCCCAGCCTCAAGATACCAACAACACAGTGGGCACCTTGTTGGATTCAGGCAACTTTGTCCTTCAACAACTTAACTCTAATGGATCCAAGACCCTGTTGTGGCAAAGTTTTGATTATCCCACGGACACACTGCTCCCGGGGATGAAGTTAGGTGTTAATCACAAAACAGGCAGCAACTGGTCAGTGGTTTCATATTTTACTCAGGAAGCACCACCTTCAGGTGCCTTCTCACTTGAATGGGATCCCAAAAGAGGCCAATTGGTCATACGGAGAAGAGGCCAGGTTTATTGGGCAAGTGGGGAACTGAAAAATAACACATTTGTAAACATTCCAGAGGAAGCCCAGCGTATGTTTGAGTACTTCATTATCTCCAATAAAGATGAAGACTCTATCACGTTCACAGCTCGGAATGATCAATATTATGCCCCATGGAGACTAAGTGACGGGAATTTGTTCGATATGGCAGGAAATACTATTGCAAACGTTGATAATTGTTATGGGTACAACACTGATGGAGGATGCCAAAGATGGGACGTGCCCACATGCAGGCAAGTAGGTGATAAATTTGCCACCATCACCGTTAAAGTAAATGATACAGAGAAAATCAACTCCAGTATTGATTCATCTGTGAATTCCACCACTAGTGATTGCCAGGCTGCTTGCTGGAGTACCTGTGATTGTGTCGGCTTCAACAACCTCTATAACAACAGAACGGGATGTTCCTTCATTAATGGAAATTCATCATTGCAATTTAATCAGGATGCTCTCGGTACTATGTTTTTCATGCTAGATAGGAAGTCATCGAGTCCCCCAGCAACTTCACCAGATCACAGAAGTGAGTCCACCCTCATTGCTTGCTCTTGCCCTTACTAGCTAGAACAATGCATATTAATCAAAATACTAAAAGTCTAAGAGTACGTTTCTTTATGTTTTTTTATAAGAAAAATGCTTTTCATTAACATTTGTTTAGATAAGATTTTTAATAAAAAAAAAGTAGAATTAAAGAAAAAACAATTTCCTGCTTTTTTTTAAAAGTAAGAATGAATTGTTTATCAAAATAATTAATTATGAAAAGATGTAATAGAAAAGAGAGAAATTAAAAAGTATTTTTTATAATTATATTTAAACGTAAAATAACTCTTTTCATAAAAAATTTTTTTTTAAAAAATCAGTTATTTATAATATCTTGTAATCACTTTTTTTTTTTTTATAAACTTATCCAAACATATACCCTAAATTTGTTTTCCTAGTTACACATGCATCTACACCTAGTTACACATGGTAAAATCCGCACAGCCTTTCTGTATCATGAAATATGTGATGCTAGCTAAACCATATATGATAATTATTTGATCCTCTTTCTTAATTTTAAATCCAATAAAACTAATAAATTGTAATTGATAGTTGGTGGCAATGACATATGTCATAATTGAGTATTGAGTATTTATAATATTCTGGAATTTGTGTAGACAATCCGGTGGAGAGCAGAGAAGCCAACTCGAGTAGAAAGAAATGGAAATGGATTATTCCTGTCATTATTATTGGCCTATTCATAATTTGTGGATTCATATTTTGGCTAGTAAGAATGAGAAGAAAACTCATGCTAGAAGGTAGATACTTCATTAGGGTAAATAGATTATATTTAATTTAAAGTGACAAACGTTTGAATTTTAATGTTTCTCTTTATGTGATATTCAAACTTAAGCAGAGAAGAAAGGAACAAGGGTGGGGCACACAATTCTACACTTAGAAAATTCTTATGGATATGAGGATGCTAATGAAAATCAAGATACTATAAAGCATGGACATGATTTAAGACTCTTTAGCTATGCTTCTATCATGGAAGCAACAAATGGCTTCTCATCAACAAACAAGTTAGGAGAAGGAGGATTTGGACCTGTTTATAAGGTGACCTTGACAACCCAGCTCGACAAAATTACTTTTATATATGGGTTGAATGATATATCTAATGAAAATAATAAATCCTTTATCTTCACTTTAGGGAATACTAATGCAAAAAGATGTGGCTATCAAGAGACTCTCAAGAAGTTCACGACAAGGAGTGACAGAATTCAAAACAGAGTTGAGGCTCGTATCTGAACTCCAACACATGAATCTTGTACAACTACTTGGTTGTTGTATTCATGAAGAGGAGAGACTCTTAATTTATGAGTATATGCCAAACAAAAGCTTGGACTTCTTTTTATTTGGTAAGAAAGAAACATCTAGCTACCATATATATATACACACTTTCCACTAATATATATCCACTTAATTATTTTCTTGTGCCAATTATTTGTATTTCTCATCCTCATTTGAAATTTTTTCCTTTAAGATTCTACAAGAAGCAAGCTATTAGATTGGAAGAAACGTCTCAACATAATTGAAGGGATAGCTCAAGGATTACTTTATCTCCATAAATACTCAAGACTGAGAATAGTGCATAGGGACTTGAAAGCAAGTAACATACTCCTTGATGAGTATATGAATCCCAAAATTTCTGATTTTGGTATGGCAAGAATTTTCATGGAAGAATCTGAAGAAAACACCACTAGGATTGTTGGCACATAGTGAGTATACTTTGGCTACCATCACTTTCCTTACATTTGTACTAAAAGGCTATTATTTATACATTATTTCATATGCTTGTTAATCCATTTATGAGATGTATCTTGTAATATGTGTTGCCAAGCAGTGGGTACATGCCGCCTGAGTATGCCATGAGAGGTGTTTTCTCTAGAAAGTCAGATGTCTATAGTTTTGGAGTATTATTGCTTGAGATTGTGAGCGGTAGAAGAAATAACAGCTTCAGCAACGCCTCCAACCCAATTACCTTAGTAGGACATGTATGTTAAACCATTTCTCAGTCAACTAATTTGTTCTTTTATATCGTATTAATGTACTATTGTTTTGTGTGTCTAACTTGTGTTATGTAAACATTGATTACCTCAGGCTTGGGAACTTTGGAAAGAAGGCCAAGCACTAGAACTGGTGGATCCAGCAATACATGATTCAGTTGTTCAAGATCAGGTGCTTAGATGCATTCATGTAGGTTTGCTTTGTGTAGAAGAACTTGCAGTTGATCGGCCGACCATGTCAGAGATTTTATCATTGTTAGCAAATTCAATTGAAATACTTCCTGTGCTCAAGAAGCCAGCATTTTACTTCGGTAGAAGGGTCAATGCAACAAATGAATCTCCTCAGCATAAAATTGATTCAATAAATGGCATGTCCATTTCTGATTTTACTGCAAGATAGAGGTATGAAATCGACAAAAGACCTTCTGGTTGTTTCCCAAAGAAATGTAAATTCGCTAAGTACTAACTTGATAACTGATTTGATTTTTTTTATCACCCAAATTCAGTAAATCAATTTGGTTTCCTGATGTAATGAAAATTCTACCAAACAAAGTGAGGAGTAAATAATAACAATAATATAGGACTTTCGTTGCAACCGGCAACCAAGAATCAGTTCTTACTCTACAGTGATTTTCATTTTTTTTTTTTACTGTGGAAAATACGGGCACACAATATAAATGTTAAAAAAAAAAATTGGTATTTTTTTTTTTTGGTTATTGTCAAAGGTATGACACCCAAAATCTAACATATGGCCCCAACGAACAAGACAGATCAGCAACATGATTAGCTTCTCGAAAACTTTGGTATTCTTTTTTTTTAAAAAAAAAAAAAGAGTTGAAGGCTACACTTCACGTGACCCTGTCCCAATTTTATTAAAAAGCCCTCACTTAGGGCAGAGGAAAACCGTGGTTACAAGAACACCACAAAACATACAAAGAAAAAAACCACTACCAAGCAAAAAACCACCAACAACAAGCCTAAAGACGAAAAGACGGAAGACCCAACCTATCAATACGAAGAATACCTTTGAGAAAAGAAGGGAGGAGAGATTGATCTTCATAGATAACATTATTCCCCAATTCACCTTCTCTCGCAAGAAAATCAATCGCGTTGTTTCCTTCTCTATATTGATGAATAACCCTGAAATTCACCCCCTCTAATTCTGCCATTAAATACTCCTAGAACTACCAAAGATACCACAAGGTACATTTACCTTTCTTAAGTCAATCAACAACAATGCGAGAGTCACTTTCAATTATTACATTAAAATAAAGAAGCCTTTTGTACAAACGAATTCCTTCCAGAATCGCTTTTAATTTCGCACTATTATTCGTATCAATGCCAAAAGAACTAGAAAAGACTGCTTTCACCATACCATGCCAATCACAAATAAGACCTCCACCTCTAGAAGAACTCGGGTTGCCCCTACAACTGCCATCGCAATTAAGCTTTATCCACCCTGTAGGCGGTTTCGCCCAAGCAATCATTTTACCAGGCTTGTGGCAAACTTTCTAATGTTGAATTTGGAATTCTTCCATAATAGACAAGTCTGAGGTTTGGAATTTTTTATAAAAAGTAGAGTTTTTTGTTTACGATCTAACCAAATACTGAACACTTCTCCAAATTTGATCCTCACTTTGATACACACCATCCATTCTCGCTTTGCATCTTCTAATCCAGAGACACCAAGTAATCAAGCAAGGGATAAGACCAATTAACATGCCTTTAATAGATGATTTTCAAGCATAATGAAACCATTGATTCTATTTTTCCAGTCAAGAGAACTTTGGGAAGGAAACCCCAAAGTCACACAAGCCCGATGCCAGACCTTAGAAGCCACCACACCTCTAGATAGAATATGATCCACATTTTTCTGACTTCTCTGAATGCAACAATCACACGCTGAAGCCATTGAAATACCTTTGGACTGAACTCTATCATCAACCGCCAAACAGCCGAACC
The DNA here is from genome assembly GCA_029884605.1 of Ormosia emarginata. NCBI lineage: Eukaryota > Viridiplantae > Streptophyta > Magnoliopsida > Fabales > Fabaceae > Ormosia > Ormosia emarginata. The sequence continues at coordinate 4,942,213 of JAQQTP010000066.1, read as the reverse complement.
AAACTTTCCAAAGACAAATGGATATTTTTTTGGGCAATAAAGAGTGCCAAAACCAATTATTCCACACAAAAATCTCACCTCTACTCCTCACAGCCTCCCAAGCTGTTGTTGTAGAAAAAATACCGTCAGTGGCAGGCTTCCAAATAATATCATCTTGACCACTTTTACTAGCCGGCACATACTGTAATTTCCCTGGTTTTATCAGCACCCACCAACTCCAGTAAAAGATTAACATCCCAATTATTATTACTCCAGCAATCCTTAATGCACATTTTAATATGAATAAAGTCCTTATGATCGACAAATAAAGGGCCTGAAGCAAACCATCTATCGAACCAAAAAGAAGAATTTCCACCACGCACCAAAATTCTAACATTATCCATCACTTCAGGGATGAAATCTGCCATAGATTTCCAGAACCGCGAGTCAGTAGTTTTTCCCTTCCTAACCAAGATATGATCATTTCTACAATATTTGGCCCTGAAGAAATCTGACCATAAATTATTAGAAGAGAGCAAACGGAAGGCAAATTTCATGAGAAGAGATTTCTGAATTTCTTTGAGGTCCTTCAAACCCAAACCCCCTTCAGAGGTAGGTTTACAAACTTTTGCTCAAGCACGCCAATGAAACTTCTTATTACCATCCACCTCACCCCAAAAGAAATTAGCAAGAAGAGAATTAATACGAGAAATAGTAACCAAAGGAACATTAATAACAGACATTAAATGAATAGGCATACTAGACAAAACATGTCTTATTAAAATCAACCTTCCACCTTGTGAGAGCAACTTAAATTTCCATCCAGCAATTTTCTTTCTGATCTTATCAACCAGAGGCTCCATCACCCGGGAAGTCAGTTTACCAGAGACCAAAGGAGCACCTAAATAAGAAAAAAGAAATTTACCTTCCGTGAAACCATTGCTTCTTAATAAGCCACGTTTCTGAGCTGGAGAAATAAACTTGGAGAAAAATAACGCAGACTTAGCCTTACTGATTCTTTGACCCAACCATTTTTCATACGTATCAAGAGCATTCATCAAATTTTTGATAGACCTTTTCCCACCATTAGAAAAAATAAGAATATTGTCGGTATATAATAGATGAGAAACAAGAGGAGCCCCAATCGGGTGATAGAAAATACCAATACGACCGACCTCAAAAAAAATTTTAAGCAACCTTGTCAAGACCTCCTCCATAATGATAAATAAAAAAAAGGGAGAGAGGATCCCTTGACGTAAGCCTCTACCAGCTTTAAAAAATCATTTAAAAGTACTATTCATCATAACTGAGAACCACAGAGACTCCACACAATTTTTTATCAGCCAGTAAAAACTATCAGAGAAACCAAAAGCCTTAAGAACCTCAAGAAGAAACACCCAATTCACTCTGTCATAAGCCTTAGCCATATCAATTTTCAACATAACATTCCCGCCAGTCATTTTCTTGTGCAAAGAGTGAACCATTTCTTGTGCAAGCATAATATTTTCAAAAATACTACGACCAGGAATAAAGGCACCTGATTTATACGAGACCAATTTCTGAACAATATCCGTAAGTCTAAAAATAATAATCTTAGATAAAATTTTATAAGCCACAGTGCATAAACTAATAGGCCGAAATTTATCAAAGCTCGAAGGATTATCCACCTTTGGAATTAAGACAATAAACGAAGAGGAATAGAACCTGGAAAAAGAGGACCCTTGAAAAAAATCTCTAGCCGCCTCCAAAACATCTTCCTTAACCAAGTCCCAGCAAGACATAAAAAATTCAGAACCAAAACCATCAGGACCCGGGCTACTATCTTTCGGAATAGAGAAAACCGCTCTTCTGACTTCTTCTTCTGTAGGTTCAGAGCAAAGGAAAGTATTATCAGCATCAGAAATTTGCCTTTGAATTAAATCAGTGAGATTACAAGATTCCTCCACGGACTACTCTGAAAGAAAATTCTGAAAATAATTTGTAGCTTCATTATGCACCGCTTCCGCACCATCCAATATCCTACCATCAGCCATCACCATTCTGTCAATACGACCTTTGTTCCTCTGTTGATTGATAACAGAATGGAAGAATTTAGTGTTTTGATCCCCTTCAGTCAACCATTTCTTTTTAGCAATTTGGCCCAAGCGAGTTGCTTCCCTATTCTCCCATACATGGATTTCCATTTTAGTAGCCAAAAAATCATTTTCAATCTCCTCAGAGAAGCCAGATTGCAGTTGATTTTCCAGAATATCTGGACGCTCCTCAAGAGCATGTAAATTATCTCCCACTCTCCCAAAGACATTTTTATTCTAAGCACGAAGAGCAACTTTAGTTCTCTTCAACCGAATAGCAAGTTTCAAGAGACCAGTAACTGAGTCATTTCTGAACTAGGCCCCTTTGACACAGGACAGAAACAGCTCATGCGAACACCACATATTAAGGAAACGAAAAGGAGATGGGCCATACAAGGAAAAAGTCGTCTCAGTATAAACCACCATAGGACAATGATCAGAGGATTTCCGACTCAAATATTTAAAATGAGCAAAACCAAAACAATTGAAAAAGGCAGAATTTTTGAGAACACGATCAAGTTTAGCCCAACTACGAGACACTCCTTCATGGCCATTACACCAAGACATACGTTGGCCAGAGTTATGCAAATCCAAAAGACCACAATGATGTAAACAATCATTAAACTCCATCATAGATAAAAGAGGTCTAGGATTACCACCAATTCTTTCCTCATCTTTACGAATAATATTAAAATCTCCCGTGACCAACCAAGGAAACTCTGAAACTTGACAATCCTCCATATGACGTCATAACTCTCTTTTGTCAACATAATAGCATTTGGCATAAACAAAGGACACAAGAATTTTTTGACCATCCTTGATGAACCAGCCCGAAACCATTTGAGACGTCATAGACATAATATCAAAAGCAATATTATCCTTCCAGAAAAGCCACAGTTTACCATGATTTTCATTAGAAATAAAATGGTAAAAATTCAAGAAATTACCCAGCCTTGCCATATGATCTGCAGCCAAGAAAGGCTCAGAAATCGTAAACAAGTCCACTTTAGAATTATTAAGCAACTTCTTTAACCTTCCTTTAGACCTGCGCAACCCTCTAATATTCCAGAAAAAAATAGAGTCAGTCATAAATTTAATTTCTGAGTTCTAGTGTGAACCTTGTGTGATTTCCTCACAGATCTTACCTCAAAATTGTTACTGTTTCCAGTTCTCAAAATCTGCTATGTTACCTTTAACACTGAAATTTCACCATCCTCCTTCTCCGACGAATAACCCAGGGTCAATTATCTCTGGTGCCTGTTTTGATTCTCATCAATATTCTGAAAAAGGCTATTTGCACTCATCCTTTTTGCATGTATCATAGGTACATCAGCATTAAGATTAATTCTGTCAGCATCAACCTCTTTCCCCTGTATCAAAGGTTCCTCTTCAATCTGATTAAGATTATCCGCACCAATCACTATCTTAGGCATAGGTTCACCAATAGGGACTTGAACGACACCATCACTCCGGACTTCCTCGCAAAAATGTCATTCACATTCTTACTCGAGCTCCTCAACGGGTCCTCAAAATTTTCCATATCGTGTTCTCCATTATCCTTCGCCACAGGATTTTCCATTAAGACGGGACACACATCATGTCCCATCTTCGACGCCTGCACATTGCTAGTACCTGCATCCCGATCCACTGTCTTATTTCTCAAGAACCTCTCTAATTCACTTTCCAGAATACCATCATTGGTTTTCGGCTTCCAAACCTTTTTTCCCTTAAGATTACCTTCCTCTTTTCTTTTCTCTCCTATTCTACAAATAACTGAGGTATGGCCTTGCCTACAGCAATTAGAGTAAAAGAAACCCATCTTTTCATATTTGGCCTCTTGCCAAATACATTGGTTGGGGGATAAAACAAGAGAAAAGCCCTTAACCGGCTCCAATGACAGGTCCACTTCCACAAAAAAAGAGCCCCCGAGGCTCTCATTCGATTGATAGTCGCATTATCAGTGCCAAGCTAACGACCAAAACGAGACGCTATGATTTGAAGAAAGTTCATTCTGTAAAGATGAATCGGTAACTGCGGTAAGAAAATCCATTGAGGAGCCAATGGAGATTCTTTATTCACAACAAATTCCTTCGTCCATTTGAAAAGCCGAAAAGAATTGCCTTCCAAAGATCTACCTTCCCTTGTCCAGCCATGTACAAAATCACGTTCGTTTTTCAAGAGAATAAGCACATGGTAGTCATCCATGAAACTGATGGTAGGAATTTCCATCAAACCCCACGTTTTCACGACAGATAAACGGATTTTGTCAATAGACGGACAAAACCTCAAGAACTTCATAACCAGAGCATAACGATACTCTTCCTCAGCCTTAACCATCTCTACTTTAGAGAAAATAAACCTTAAATCCCCATTAATATTAACAGGAGATCTCATAGGCAACTTGAAAACAGAAGACTGCACCTTCTTCTTCATGACGTTCGCAAAAGAAAGCAACCCAGAACCAGCCTTGACGGTTGTCCCCACCGATGGAGCGGCCATCGGAGGCCGAAAAGCGTCAAACCAAACAACCAAAAAAAAAAAACAACCCTGCTAATCTAGGATGCTACGAATGGCACGCTGCCTGGAGAACAAAAGTTGGGGTGGAGGGACGCCAAATCTGGAGGAGGGGATCCGGCAAGGCTGGCCTGATCAACTGCAGGAAGGAGCGAGAAGGAGATATCGGATCTGGGCCGTGAACATGGGTCGCGGCAGAAACGTTGCACAGGAACAGCGCGGCGGCACGGGGGTAGCAGAATGAAAAAAGAGACAATTAAGAGAGACGTACGTGAATGAAAAGGGATCAGATCTCACCAAAATAACAAATTGTCCATGTAGAAGTTGGTTGCATCCAACACAGCAAAAAGCATGTCCTCAGAATGCTTCCAAAAGAGTTTTCACCGATTGTTTTCACCTCCTCGTGTCTAATGGACTCAAACAATGGAGAAGAGAGGTAACGCTCTCCAGAACTAGGGAACACCACCTTTAATTGGTATTCTAATTGTCTCTTGGATATCTAAATTTCAAATGCTACTATTACGAAAAATATAAGTGTTTTTTTTTTTTTGTTATTGGCAGTATCTAATTTAAAATTCTTTATACCAACACTTCAAAAAATTAACTCCTCCAAATGCAGAAAGTTCTGATTCCAACTATGGGCCCTTAGGATCACCTAAAGAGGGACTTACGTTGTGGATCTCAAATGTGATTCCAACACTTCATTTAGTATGTTAAAGATAGAACTGAATTCTAACACTATATTTTACATTTGGTGCGTGTGTGTTTCTCAAACAGTTGAACTACCAAGAGCTGTTTGGTGGTACTGGTAAGTGGTAAGTGTGAGCATGAATCCTTAAAATAAACTTACCCATCAACATATTGAACAATCACACCGAAATCAACTAACCCATCAACATATACTTGCTTTGATTAGACGAACTGCTAGAAGAATGGTTTATTATTTGGATTGAAACAGACTCCTCTCCTGACAACGAAAACTTCCCACACCAAATTTGTAACTCGTCTGCCATAGCAAAAAAACTCCTTCCTTCCTTCAAACAAACCCCCTTACACCATGAGGGGAAAAAGTTCACAGAAAGTGAGACACTGATTCTCATCCAAGTCTAGCGCTGCCACACAGTAATCAGAGACGCACGGAAACCCTAGCGTGGGATTTCTACAAGGAAGAGAGGAAGGGCTTTTGCGAAAATTTTATGACAAGGGCTTTTCATGGACAACCTGCTTCGATGTATGCTTTTATGTCTTTGGTGTATATTTCTTGTTATTCTTAAAACTCAATTCTCAAAAATTGTGAACATAGGACAATTGAGAAGTAAAATACCATTACAAGACTTTTACTATTTTCACACTTTTATAAAGTTGAAATATATGTGCTAAAGTTTCTCACAATCAATTATAATATTTAAATAAAAATAAAAAAGATGAGTTAAACTTAAAATAAGAAGTGAAATTGATCCCCATATATGTCAATAAAATGAATCTCTTAAAATAAATGAGAGGGAGAGAATTTGAGAGAGAGAGATAATTTTGAGAGAAAAAATGTTTTCAGAGAGAGAAAAAAAATTTAGAAAGAGAAAAAATAAGAGAAAAAAAAATTTTGAGATTAAAAAGTACAAATAAATGGAGGAAGAGAGTATTTTTAAAGAGAGAAAATATTTAGTTAGAAAAAAAAAATTAAAGAGAATTTTTTTTAGTTTTTATATTAATATTATTAATAAAAACATGTTAACTATATTACTTTTTTCAAATAAAAGGTAAAATTGTAAAAAACATATTACAAACTCTTCGTTTCCTTTCCCTCCTATGTTTTAGACTCTCAAACAAAAGAAAGGATAGACCCCGCAATTCTCCTTTTCTTCCTTTCCCTTAGATCCCTTCCATTTGCTTGTCCTTCCAAACTTCCAAACACACCTTAAAGGTATGATTGAATAGAAGGTTTTGAAAAGAAATGAAATGAAATATTTATTTTTTATTTTAAATAAATAAAATTATAAAATATTTATAAAAATAATTAAAAAATAATTAAAAATTTATATGATTATATTTCGTTCCTTCATTTTAAAAAAAATTAAATATAAAAATATATATTCAAAATAAAAAATAAGTGATCCATTCGCTTTCTTTTTAAAATTACCCAAAACCCCAACTCTCCATACACACCAAAGGAATTAATTCCTCTAAATTCACTAAGATTCCAAGTATGCGCCCTTAAGATCACGTAAAGAGGGACTTATGTTGTGGATATCAAATCAGATTATTGGGATACCGTGGATCTCTTATTTTGTGGTTCACATAAATTGTAATTATTCTTAAGTGAATTTGAGCCACCTACGTTTATTCCCTTTTGTTTATAGTGAGTGTATTTGAATTTCTTCTCATTCGAAGGCTTTGCTTTCTACTTTGGAAAAGAAGGGCCACATATATAGAAGCATTCAAAAGCCGCATGTGCAAATTAAATAACAACACCGTGCCTAACAAAACTCTCAGCAATGCAAAAAACTAGTTAAACAAATCAGATGAGCGTTTGTTGTAGTGTTGATTTCTCAAAAGTCAAGAGTCATCCAATAAAAAAATTATTCAATGGTGTATCATTGATTTTGAGTCAGTTGATTCAAAATTCCTTCAATCAGAAAATTTGGCATAACAAACTGCTGGTCCTAGATTTCCTTGAGTGTACCAAATATATTGTCTTTGTAGAAAGGTTTATGGAAAATCTTTCATTTGACAGCAATGGGAATTGATTAGGCATTTAGTATGTTTGCAAAGATAGAATTAAATTCTAACACTCTAATTTACATTTCAGTGTTGTGTGTCTTTCAAACAGTTGAACTACCAAGAGATGTTAATTTGGTAGTACTAGTAAATGGTTAGTGTGAGAATGATTGCTTAAATGAAATATCAACTGAGTCCATTTATGTATTTTAGTCTCTCAATTAATTGATAATGCCATGATGTTTTTACATTTGGTTCAGCAGACAACTACTAGATTTTGATAAATGAATTTGCAATAGCTATGGTTAGTTTAAGACTTCATAGAATCTTTCACAAAAAGGTAGAATAGAATCCTTTTATTCTTCCCTGCCGACACCCAACAAAGAAGGCCTAGATGCAATATGCCTCAATTTTAAACGATTCCAGTTTTGACCTTTTCTGCATGACAATGCTATGAGGCATATCAGATGCCGTAAACTTTGCCTATTTGTTTGTTGCATAATGGTTTCTGAGTAGTAGAAGGAAAATGATTCCCAAAATATAGTTGAAGCCGGATAAGGAAACCACTGCAAATTTTGAGAAACCAATTATTCACAATAGATGTGTAGAAAGGGCTCAAAGGTAAGTATCCGCAAGTAAATAAGCTAGTTTCAAAGACAGTGTGTGGAAAGTGGGGACATGGAAAATGTATGGGTTGAAAATTTTGGATGCAGAAAAAATAGAGGATGGTTTGAAAATAAGACAAAGTGAAAATCAAAACCTTTCCATTTTTCACTTTTCTCTTAACTAGCAGGACACTATTAACAAGCTCAATTCACAATGTTGACACGCAAACTCAGCATAACTTCTCTTTCCATTTTCATAGCTTTTAGAAAGATTGTCAAAGATGTATTAATTTCTTAACCCAACCATCAGAAACCCAAAATTAAACTAAAAAAAAAAATACTCTAACCTCCCTTTTATTTGTCTAATTTTTTACATATCTTTTTTTTATTTTCAAAAACTACACAATACCATCTTTACATTTACACAAATATCTTTTATATTTTAATAGAATATTATATATAAATTCAATTAAGAACAATAAATTTAAGTTTAAAGTTGGACTTTTGGACTTTTGTTTTTCGGTTTTGAATCACTATGAAATCGATAGAACTCAAACGGATCTATCAACTAGAATTATATTTTTTTTAAAAAAAAAAAAAGACGTGGGCTCTAATTTAGCGTGCGAGTTCGTCACCGTCCAGAAATTAGAGGTCGTATTTATCTTATCTGCCAAATGGCACTCACCTTTTCTCTCCCATTTTTTAGTTTATCTCACAAGAGTTTCCTTGTCCTCATGAATTTCGGCTTATCCTCCATGTGTGAAGCATGGCTCAGTTTGTAGACGAAAAAAAATCTAAAAAATAAAATAAAAATCATAAGTCATACCAATTAGGATTGGAATTGAGCCGAGCTTAACGATTTTATTTTCTTAACTCAAGTTTAGTTTAATTTAAGTGAACATAATGAATTAATATTAAACTTTATATTATTAAAAATTATGTTTTTAACATATATTTAATTAAAAAATAATTTAATCAAATAAAAAAATTTAAATGCAAATATATATTAAATTATATCATTATTATTATTAAAAAAAAGGAACATTTTTAAAGGTCATTTGTTTATTAATGTGATGACATTGGTGTGCCTAGTGTGTTTTGCGTACACATTAGGAAGTTTAAGTAGTAGGGGCAATATCTATCGGATCAATGTAGTCTATCTGTTAGTCCTACTATCTTTGGAGTGTTTTTACTTTAAGATCCGAAGAGAAAAAGTACTTTGTTTGGATATACCGAATTAAAAGAATTTTACTCTTCTAAAAAAATACATGTAAAAATTAAAATTTTGAGAAACATTTGAGGGATGATGGCCACCCCTGATTATGAACAGTAGAAATTAAGAATATTAATTTGATGACAAAACAGGTTTTTTCTCATAAATCAAGCACATTGATACTGTATGAAGTATGAACAGAAAAAGTAAATCCCCAAAGGGTACCCCTTATCCTTCCCCAATACAATTAAGTAGACAAATCATAGAATGAACTCTTTCGCTGTGATTTGTTTTCACTCACTCTCACCCAAATTTTATCCTTTCCCTTCTTTTTCTGTTACGTCACCTTTTTTTTCTCTTTTTCCTCTTACTTTTCTTGACTTCTCTTTTTTTTTCTTCTCATTCATAACAATTTCTTTGTTTTCAAATTTCACTCAACCCCAACGACAGAATAGAATTTTAACGCTGCGTGATTCACATGTTTATCTTTTTCTTTGACTTATGAGCTATAAACATTTATATGCTCCAGTTTACATTACTAGTGACAAGAGCCCTCTTTCCTTGGAAGGTATGAACACAAAAAACTAGTAGCATTTGATATGGTATGAACAACAGAAGGTTCAACAATTCAATTTGCATCTCGAAGGTTTAAAAATTGAATTTATATAGTTCAAAACATCATATAATCATCCATATATTGCTAGTTCAATTGTAAAGGCTACAGCATTGGTGACAAAATGGAAGTCATAGCTACTATTAGAGTAGTGAAACTTTCTGCCTTGCTTATTTTTGCATGGTTGTGTCTGCAGAAAACCACACATGCAGCAGTAAGAGACAGTTTGAAGCCAGGTGAAGTGCTTGATCACTCAAATATCCTAATGTCTGCACAGCAAAAGTTCTGTCTAAAATTTACCACAGTTGGATTTGACACCAGCTTCACCTACTTGGTTATAGATCGCACAAGCATTTCCACTGGTTATGTGGATTGGATAGCCAACAGAAACGACCCTATTGCCAACAATTCTGGGGTTCTAACTCTAAACCATTCTGGTGCTTTGATAATCACTCGTCAAAATGGGGAGCCTACAATCCTGTATTCTCCTGTCCAAGCCACCAACAGAACCATTGCCACCCTATTGGATTCTGGAAACTTAGTCCTGCGAGAAATTGATGCCAATGGTTCTACAAAGCGCGTGTTATGGCAGAGCTTTGAGCACCCTTCATCTATACTGCTACCAGGAATGAAATTAGGTGTCAACAAAAAAACTGGCATGCCTTGGTTTGTTATGGCATCCATTTCTAGAGCTAAGCCAGCTTCAGGTTCATTTACACTTGAATGGGAACCAAGAGAAAGGCAATTGATCATAAAGAGGCGAGGCCAGGTATATTGGGCAAGTGGGTTGCTGAGAAATATGAGATTTGAGCACATTCCTGAGGAAGCACAGCTCATGTATGAATACAACATTGTCTCCAATGATGATGAAGAGTCCTTTAGTTACACAAGTCAACATGATGAATCACAATGGGTGCTGTATCATAATGGTCAGCTAAAGGATACAAGAAGAGGAAGTGAGATTGCTAGAGCTGATTTCTGTTATGGCTACAACACTGAGGGAGGTTGTCAGAGATGGGAACAACTAACATGTAGACACCCTGGCGACATATTCGACATTAGGTCTGGATATTTTGATCATTCATCAGTCACTGGTGGTTTTGTTGCAGCAGACAACAATGCTAGTCTAAGTGCAAGTGATTGTAAGGCTGCTTGTTGGACCAACTGTACCTGTGTTGGGTTCACAACAATTTTCCCTAATGGGACAGGATGTCGATATTACCATGGGACTTGGGAGCCGACTTATGTTTTCTCTGCTGATGTAAGTGTTAACATTCTAGTACGGAAGAATTCAGATCGCAGAGGTATGGCAACAACTCAAGCATAGTTATAAATCTCTTACTACCATTTGACGATTGCAAAGTGATGTTATGTTATTTTCAGAACACATTTCAAACAAAATTTTCAAGGTGTTATTCTATTTATTCGCATAATTCATTACAAAGTGATGTGCTTTCTTGAGATATGGTCAAGTAGAATGACTTTGAATACGTAAGTCTTACAAATTTTGAGTCTTATATAGAAGAATTGTAAGTGATTGGTTAGTAGTGTTGTATGTGACACATTTAAGTATACAAAATTTCCATTTTTCTTTTTTTTTGTGTGTTGCCATTTTCCAATTTCTAGTCAGACATAAGTATCTTGTTGAACAATAGTGATTTGGCATTTATCTCACTCCCACACTTTTCAATCTACATTTCTACCTATGCAATCCCAAGTTGGAACAGAATAGATCCAACAAATTTGAAAGATTTGAATGAAGTCGTAAATGCTTCAATATCTTCTTCCAAAAGTTATTTTTGTGTATGTTTGACTTCGAGCAAATTTCACAAGTAGCATAACACCTCTAAACACATTTTACGGTATATTAGAACTGAGGCATAGGTAACCTGTTATGATGGTATTAAACACACGGAACATTCTCTGGAACTGTACACAAGTGATTGAAAATTCTGGTTTTGTATAAACAAAATTTAAACAACTGGTAACACAATGCAGATATGAAGAAGTGGATTGGTGCTCTTACAGCAACAGCACTAACAATAATCTGCCTTGTCATTTTCTACATAATATTGAGGAGAAGAAAAGCTGCACTTGAAGGTAAATGCTTCACCATGTTTATGGAGCAATATCTTTAGATCAAGTCCACTAACTTCATTTTTCTTCAAAGATAAGGCCTCATTTTATCATATTATATTATAAACAGAGAAGAGAACCGGAATTGGAAATAAAATGCTTAAAATAGTGGCGTCAGATAGATACGCAGCTGTTGGTAAATTTCAAAGTCAAGTAAAGAAGGGGAATGATTTAAGAGTCTTCAGCTATGCATCAATCATGGCTGTGACAAACAGGTTCTCAATAGAAAACAAGTTAGGAGAAGGGGTATTTGGACCTGTGTACAAGGTGCTTGCTTAAAACCCTTGTGAAACTTTTCCTGTTGACTAGTATCTGACAAGAAACTGATAACTAGTGGATTCTCATTTCAGGGGAAATTGGCAACCGGAGAAGAAGTAGCAATAAAAAGACTATCAAGAGGCTCAGGGCAAGGGGTTATCGAGTTTAAAAATGAGTTAACCCTCATATCTGAACTCCAACACATGAATCTTGTTCAGCTATTGGGTTCCTGCATCCATGGAGAAGAGAGGATGTTAATCTATGAGTACATGGCTAACAAAAGCTTGGACATCTTTTTATTTGGTAAGGAGGAAAATAGTTTTCACTTAAAAAAACAAAGACCACATCTTCCAAAGATCATCTTTCGTATTTGTTTTTCCTTTTCCTTTAAATTGCTACATATGTTCATGTTTTCATTGGAAGATTGCACTAGAAGCATGCTACTAGATTGGAAAAGACGTTTCAACATAATTGAGGGAATTGCTCAAGGATTGCTCTATCTCCATAAATATTCAAGATTGAAAGTAGTTCACAGAGATCTGAAAGCTAGTAACATACTTCTTGATGAAAATATGAATCCTAAAATCTCAGATTTTGGCATGGCTAGAATTTTCAGCCCACAAGAATCACAAGTAAATACTGAACGAATTGTTGGGACATAGTGAGTACAATTACACAGCCAATTATTTCTTTTAGATGATTTTTCATGCAGACCTGTGCAATAAGATATTATGTTCCTTCTGATGTTATGCAGTGGTTACATGTCACCTGAGTATGCCATGGAGGGAATTTTCTCAATCAAATCAGACGTATATAGCTTTGGAGTCTTATTGCTTGAAATTGTTAGTGGTAGAAGAAACAACAGCTTCTACAATGCCGAACGCCAATGCAATCTAATAGGACATGTATGTTCTTTTGTGGTAGTTTGATTACTATTTTTTAGCCAAATTAAAACTTACCCACCGGCTTCTTGGACAAAAGTTAATTTACCCTCCGAGACAGTTTGATTTTCTGTTAATTTAAAAAGAGGTGAATAACAGAGAAAACATATATGGATGTTATTAAGCTTCTAAAATCACACGTGGGTAAAGTGGATTCCATCAAACATGAAGTGGATAAACTGGAATTTCCCCTTACTCTTTTCTTTGATTTCTAACATGTGTTATGTTTTCTGCTGATGTCTCAGGCTTGGGAACTATGGCAACAAGGTCAGGGACTAGAATTAGTGGATCCAACTTTAAGAGATTCATGCATTCAAGACCAAGCATTAAGGTGCATTCATGTTGGTCTTTTATGTGCAGAAGAAACTGCAGTTGATCGGCCAACCATGTCAGACATTATACACATGTTGGCAAGTGAATATGCATCACTTCCTCTGCCAAGAAGACCAGCATTTTACAATGGAAGAAAGACTAATGTATATAGACCTCCTAATAGTTCTGAATCTTATTCAGTGAATGGCTTGTCCATTTCCAACATAGGAGCAAGATAAATCTAGAAATTAATAGTTGGGGAAGTTAATTTACCATTCGTTAGGACTAATGAATGATTTATCATGTCATGTGCATTAAAACTAGATCCTTCGTTAGGCATCGCAAAAGTATTGAATACATTCAAAGCATACATATATAGATAGTGAACGGATGAAATGTACCTTTATTCACATGGCTGAAGGGTGAATACAATTTGTCCCGTCCATTATCCTTTGCCATTCCTTCCCAGCATGCTTCTTGTTAGCGTAATTGAGATTGTAATTGATGATTGTGATTAATTTTAAGATTAATTAATTAGCTTGATAGATTCCATACATAATTGTATTTTATTATATATTTTTTATGTTGCAACTCTTTTAATAAATAAAGGTTAATCCTTATATATACAATTCATTTAGAAATATACAAATATTCATAAGTCTTTTTCTCTATTTTTATTTCTATCTTGGTATTAGAGAGTTAAGGCTCTCAGTCCAAATTTTTTGCTCACCACCACCCTGTTGTTCTCCGATAAGCCTCACTGTTTTCCACTGCCATCAAAACCTCTCACCACTACCATTTCTGGTTCATCGCTCTCCAGACCTCCGTTTTTTACACCGTCGACACCATTGGAACCATCGTCCGCCGATCTACCAACCACTCAATTTTCGCCACCATCCACTGCCATCCACTGCCATACGCGCCATCACACGCCACCAACCCTCTTTGCACGTGTCTCATGCGCCAGACCCAAACTCGCTCCACGTGCTCACTTTGCAATGTAGATCAGTTGACGTGTCTTGCTGACGTGGCACTAAACCTTTTTTCCAAGGTTTTTTGTGAGATCTTTCCATTTTTGAGGTCCTTTTCTATCAATTCAGTCTTGAAAGTGCTTTTTTTTGCTATTGTCCTTCTCTGCTACTATAGAAAAGTTTGAAGTTGCTCAGTTCATTCTAATTTTACTCAATGGTTTGAATTACACCCGCTGGCTTGAGATCATGTGTGGCTTTCTAAAAGACCGAAGATTTTGACGATATGTCACAAGTGATATCACTTGCCCTGTCAAAGTTGAAATGACACTGATGATAAGTTTGCTGACAAATTAGAAGATTAGGATAGCAAAAATCATCAGATCATCACCTGGTTTCAAAATACTTCGACTTCCAGTATTCATTTGCAGTTTTGATGTTTTGACACTACCAAAGATGTATGGGATCATCTGAAGAATCGATATACAATTTCTGATTTGTCTCATCTATATCAGCTGCTGAAGGAATTCAACAATCTAAAACAAAAGCCCAGACAAGTTGTATATGAGTTTCTGATTCAGATGAAAGCTATCTGGGATCAACTGATTTTGTGTGAGCCAACCTTGAAGCACAAAAGTGATGCTTAGTTGTATAAGGAATACTGTGATCGCACCAAGCTCATCTAGATTCTGATAGCTCTCACTGATGACTATTAACATGTTCGAGTATCTCTACTACATCAGGATCCCCTGCCCACACTTGAGGACGTCATTCCTCCTCTAAAGTCAGAAGAAAGTAGATTGGGTTTCTTCGACCTAAAACAGATTTGGCATTTGTAGTTACTCATCAAAAGGACAAATTTTGTCGTCACTATCATAAACCTGGCTATGCTCTTCCTAAATGTCCCACCATAGAGTGTTAAACTTGTAAAAGAAATAGTCATATTGCTCCTAATTATCCCTCTCTGATATGCAGATACTGCAAACTTCCAGGACATTTGATTGAGCAGTGCCTTACTCGTCCACTAAAACCTGATCAGAGTAAGTTTCAACCTTGTGAACACCCAATATTGCCCGAGCAAAAAAAAATAAAAAAAAAAAAAAAAAAAAAAGATGAAAAAAATTAATAATTATCTACATTCTTGACCAAATCCTCTAATCATGTCATAACACTTTTATTTTATCACTTTATCTTATTTTATTTTGAACGTAAAAAAAATAAAAAATAAAAAATAATAATAATAAAATTTTAAAAAAAAAAAAGAAAAGGGGAGGAGAGGGGGAAGCAATTCTTCAACAGATTATAGTTAAGGTCAATAGTTTGATTTGATAATTCTACACTAATCCTTCAATGATTGATTTGGATTAAAAGATTTTAGTACCTCAAAGTATAGATTGCAATGTGTTGCCAAGAAGAACATGGGGTCGAAAAAAAATGAAAAAATGAAGGAAGGAAATGAGTAAATCCAAAGGATTCCTAACCAACAAAAGGATTTGATGAAGAAAAACATATGAACAAAGAGTTTGATTGGTCAAATCTTTTTAAGAACGTTGTTGGTTCAAATGACTTTTAATAAATAAATAAAAAAATAAAAAAAATAAAAAAAAAGAAAGAGAAAAGAAGAGAGAGAAAAGAGAAAAAATTTAAGTCCATGAATAACTAGCACAAATAGTTTCATGTCATTCATTTTGAGCGCATTGACTCCATGCGTGTTAATTTGCTGTCATTTATTTTAGGTGCATCGACTCCATGCATTTTAATTTTTGTCATTTACTTTGAGCGCATCAGTTTCATGCATTTTAAATTTCTATCATTTACTTTGAGCGCATCGACTCCATGCATTTTAAATTCCTGTCATTTACTTTTGAGCGCATTGGCTCATGTCGTTTACCTTTGAGTGTATTAGCTCCTGTCATTTTAAATTCCTGTCATTTTCTTTTGAGTTCATCGACTTCATGCATTTTAATTTCCTATCATTTTCTTTTCGAAATAAGATCGACTCATGTCGTTTACTTTTAAATGATCAACTCTATACATTTTAAATTCGCATCATTTACTTTTGAAATAGATCAACTCTTATCATTTACCTTTGAGCGCATCAACTTCATATATTTTAAATTCTTTTGAACACATCAACTCCTTACATTTTAAATTCCTGTCATTTTTTTTTAGCGTATCGACTCTTCGCATTTTATTGTTCTTGCTTTATTTTACGACTCTTCGCATTTTATTGTTCTTGCTTTATTTTACATTTATCATCTCCTGTATTCCCAAGTAAAATTTAAATTCATATCTTTACTCGTTCTTTACATTGATAATATGAAAAACTATAATTATTTTTATTATCTAGTAAGAAACAAACAAAGAAGAACAATTGTAAACACCCAATTTGCCCAAGCAAAAAAAAAATTTAAAAAAAAAAAAAAAAGAAAAGATGAAAAAAATTAATAATTGTCCAATTCTTGACCAGATCCTCCAATCATGTCTTAATACATTTTATCACTTTATCTTATTTTATTTTGAATGTAAAATAAAAAAAAAAAAGAAAAATAATAATAAAAAAGAAAAAAAAAAAGAATACGGGAGGGGGAAGCAATTCTTCAACAAATTCTAGTTACGTTTCAACACCCAACCAAAACTAAATTTTTAACAAATAGTTGAAATGCAACTAAACTCATGTCAACACCCCTACCCATTCCCAATTCTGTCACATTGTCACATTGCTGTAAGTCTGCAAACTCAAACAAAAAGGAAAGGTAAAAATGGTAAATTTGCATGCATGGGAACTAGGAAAAGGTCACAATCACAAAGAAAATACATGAGAAGGGAAACACCTACTGCAATGAACAACTCTATCTTCTACCTAAGTTGTTTTCATTGGGGTTACAAAATGGGTTTTCTGCTTACAAGAAAGGGGAAACGAAAAACAGAAAGGAAGGAGATCAGCATTTTGACAGAACCATATTTTCAAGAGGCTAAGCATTTTGGAGAGAGCTATCTAGAGGAGTTGAGGATTTTTTCAGAGAAAACACAACACCTTCATCTTCAACACCTTCACCTTATCTTCCTCACCATCACCTTACTGCCATCACCTTGTTGCCACCACCATTATCAACCTCCATTAACAACCCATAACAACATTATCAATCTCCATTAACAACCCATAACCACCACCTTCAACCTTCCATTTTCACCACCCTCCATCATCAACCTTCATCAAACTCAAACACCCACCACCTTGCAGCCACCACTAAACAACCACCCACAACCACCATCAACAAACACTTTGTCTTCAACCCACCACCTTGCAACCACCATCTTCACCTTTCTCACCAAACCCACCACCCACCACCACCACAAACCTCCATCAACAAATAGCAACCATCCATAAACCCAAAAACACCAGCCCCTACACCACACCACTGGAACCTGCGACACGCCTCACCCACACCAGACCTGTAGCATACCTCACCCAAACTAGAACCTCGTTACTGGACCAGCCACTCGAACCGAACCGCGCCGCCAACCAAACAGCAGTTGCGCGCTGTCCAGTCATTCCAGACTTGAGACTCAGCCGCCCGAGCTTGCTAGATCCGACCTTGCTCGAACCAAGCCATGACCTGCAACTAGATCTGCGTCAGATCCGCACGTCCCGCGAGCCGCCATAGCCCGAACAGCCCCGCAGCCCAGATTCATGCGCCTCTGTCAACCGAACCAAACTAGATTCGAAGCTCCACCCACACAAACCGATCAGATCCAGCTGTGCCGCCTTGCCACCGTCCAGTCGCCGCCCCCCAAACTCGAAATCACTCCACATCGGATTTACACATTCCCCAACCGAGACCATAGTTCCCATTTCTCTTTCCCTTTATTCTTAGTGTTAGTTCTATTCTGAAACTTGCTTTTGGGTTATTCTAAAGTGTGTTTTGATTTTTTTTTCTTTTTTTTTCTTTATTATTGGTCAAAGTTTGGTTTTAGTTAATGGGCTGCATGTGGATCTAAGTTAAAGGTTTGATCCAAGATAGATTTAAGAATTTGAGATGAGAAACTTTTTGTTGGAGACTTGAACAAATGAAACAAGGTGTTATTTTTTATAATAAAAATTGAAAAAAAAATACAAAAAATGAAAAGAGTTTAATTAAGTTATGATAACTTGTTAATTTTGAGCTTTTAAAATTATTTAAGTTGTGACAATTTGATGATTCGTTTTTTTTGAAAAATAATATTTTTTAACAAATTTAAAACTATTAACTCATAAATATTTTTTAAAGAATTGTGTGATTTTGAGTTCTTCATTGCATTCAGGGATACGTAGGAGCATAACTCTTATTCCGTCAAGTCAAAAATTAAATTTTCACAATTTGTTTGCTTATTTTCTTTCTTTTTTAA
Organism: Ormosia emarginata; assembly: GCA_029884605.1. Lineage (NCBI taxonomy): Eukaryota > Viridiplantae > Streptophyta > Magnoliopsida > Fabales > Fabaceae > Ormosia > Ormosia emarginata. The sequence goes on along the minus strand of JAQQTP010000066.1, from coordinate 4,923,498 downwards.
AAAAATAAAAAATAAGTCGTCACAATATTTTTAAGAGGGGTAAAATAAATATATTTGAGATTATTAAATTTTTGCATAACTAACTTAAGGTACCATCTTAGAACGAGTATGTTAGGGGTGTTGTGGGATAAAGTTCTCATCATTCTCTATACATAACTAACTCCTGAATCTAATCTAGTTTCAAAAATTATTTTCTAAAAAATGTTTTCCAATTCTTCTAAATTCAAATAAAATTGATGGCGACTTCATTTTCACTTTTAAAATCTTGTGAGTTGCAATTTCGCCGCAATCCCAGTCGCGACAAACCTTGTCTCAGTTCCTCCCCCAAGTCTATGTTTGCAGCTTCAATTGTCGACGATGCCTCTTCCTCTTCTTCCTTGATCTCTCTTTCCACTATTGATCTTGAGTCTCTTATTAAGCAAGTCATTTCTCAATCTGGTAACACTTCTACTGCCTTAGCAACTGCACTAGGTAATAATTGTTGGTATTTTGATTTTGCATGTTGTAATCATATGACTTGCTCATCACATGTCTTTTCTTCCCTTTCCTCTAGAGATGCTATTAATTTTATTCATACTGCTGATGGATCTCTTATGGAAGTAAGTCATAAGGGTCCTATCTCCCTACCTACCTTTACCTTATCAGACACTTACCTTATTTCTAAATTAAACTTTAATCTCACCTCTGTTGGTCAATTATGTGACCTTGGCTATATTCTTACCTTTTATTCGACTGGTTGTTCTATGCAAGATCTATGGACTGAGTAGATCATTGGGAATTGTCATACAGTTGGACCATTATTTGAGCTCACTACCCTCCTTGTTCCTTCATCTCCTGTGTCAACTCTCTATGTTGCTTCTACTTCTTCTCTTCTTCAGCTATGGCATTAATGTCTTAATTATAACTCTCTTAATAAATTATGTCATCTCATTTTTTAGGTTGTTTTAGAGTCTGTTAAAAAAGAATCTTTGTATTGTTCTTCTTATCAAATAACTAAACAACCCACCTTATCTTTTAATAAAAGTACTTTCATTTATATTTCTTCATTTAATCTTGTGCATTTTGATGTTTGGGGTAAAGCTCTTACACCCACTATGGAAGGTTTTCAATATTTTGTGATTTTCATTAATGGTTATTCACGTTTCATTTGGATATATTTAATGAAAAATTGTTCTGAACTTCTCCAAATCTACATTACCTTTGTTACTATGATTAAAACTAAATTTTAAAAAATAATTTAGGTTTTTCGTCGTGATAATGCATTTGAATATCGCAATTCAAAAATACTCACTTTTCTTGCTGAACATGATACTCTTTCTGAGTTTTCATGTCCTAGTACGTCTTAGCAAAATGGTCGTACTGAAAGGAAACATCGGCACATTCTTGACTTCGTTCGGGTTATGCTCATTTCCTCATCTTATCCCAAATGTATATGATATGAAGATGCTCTTACTACTATCTATGTTATCAATTGTCTTCCTTCCTTTGTTTTTGGTCATCTATCCCCTTATGAACATCTTCACCATAGACCTCCAAACTATAGTTTTCTCAAAGTTTTTTATTGTGCTTATTTTGTTCTTCTTCAACCCCATGAGCACAATAAGCTTGAACATCATGTCCATCTTTATTCCTTCCTTGGTTATGGTACTGAACACAAGGGCTATTGCTGTTGGGAACTAGTCTCTCAGCGCATTCGTATTTCTCGTCATGTTGTCTCCTGGGAAGATACTATGTTCTTCTCATTGTCTGAGTTCAAGTCCATTCCTCTCACTTCTACCCCATTGTTTACTACATAATTTATTGATCTTTTTTCTAAATGATTCTGATAAAGAATCTTCAGATGTGTCTGAGACAAGTTCTCCTCCTACAGGTTCCTCTTCCGATTTTCCTAGTGAGCTCTCACTATCATCTAAAGTTTCGACTCATCCTGCTGACAATATCCCGACCGTTGATCCTGCATCTGACATTGTTATTTGTCCCTCCCAAGTAAGAAACCTTCTCACCTACCTTCATGATTATTATTGTTTTTCTATCATGCTTCACCTTCATAAACCACAGTCATATCCAGAGGCATCGATTGACTCCTGTTGGCAACAAGTTATGAAAGAAGAATTATAGACTTTGAAGGATAATAATACTTAGGAAATAGTTGATCTTCCTTCCGATAAGGCTGTTGTCGAATATAAATGGGTTTATAAGATTAAAACTCGTTATGATGGGTCTGTTGATCATTACAAGGCTCGCTTGGTGACCAAAGGTTTTACTCAGGAATATGTGATTGATTATAAAGAAACCTTTGCTTCAGTTGCTCGTCTCACTTTTGTTCATACTCTTCTTGCTATTGTTGTCACCCACAACTAAACTCTTAACTAGATGGATGTAAAGAATGTCTTTCTCAATGGTGACTTGGAAGAAGAAGTCTATATGCGACCACCACCTGGTTATTCTTGTCCACCTGACAAGGTTTGTCTTCTTCGCAAAGCCATGTATGGTCCTAAACAAGCTCCTTGAGCCTAGTTTGCTAAGTTCAGTTCCACCATCAGTCAGTTTGGGTTGACCTTTAGTTCTCATAATTTAACTCTCTTCATATGAAAGATTGATTGTAGCACTGTGTTACTACTTCTTTATGTTAATGACATGATTATTACTAGTGATGATACTTCTGATATTACTAATCTTAAAGCATTCTTGAGTCACAATTTTGAGATATAAGATCTTAGCCCTCTCAATTTTTCTAGGTCTTGAGGTTCTTTCTTCTAGTGATGGTATTTATTTGTTTCAAGCTAAATATTTCTCGAATTTTATTTCTCGAGCCAGTCTCTCAGACAATCAAACCGAATCCACTTCTCTAGAATCTAATGTCAGGTTTATATCTCTGGATGGTACTGTACTTGATGACCCTATTCTATTAGCAGTTGGTTGACAACTTGATTTATCTTATTATTACTCATCCAGATATTTCATATGTTATTCATTTAGTCAATCAATTTATGTCAGTTCTACGCACTACTCACTATGTTGTTGTTGTTCGTATTATTCGATATATAAAAAGGACTCTGTTTCATAGGCTTCATTTTTCAGTCAACTTCTCATTGGTCCTTCAAGCTTATTCTGATGCTGAATGGGGTGGAGATCCCATTGGCTACTATATCTATCTTGGTGATGTGCTTATTTCGTGGCAAAGCAAGAGACAAACTTTAATTGCACGTTCCAATACTGGAGCAAAGTATCGAGCTCTTGCTGACACCACTTCTGAAATACTTTGGTTACGTTGGATTCTTGATGACTTAAGTTTCTCTTAATCCTCTTCCACTACTCTCTATTGTAATAATAAGAGTGTTATTCAGATTGCTCACAATGATGTCTTTCATGAGCGTTACCAGGCACATTGAGATCGATTGCCACTTCATTTGTCAATACATTCTTCATGGTGATATTCATCTCATTTCTATTGGAACTCTTGACCAATTAGTTAATCTATTCACCAAATCTCATCATTTTGGTCGATTCTACATTCTGGTTTCTAAACTCAAATTAATTTTCTCTACACCCACTTGAATTTGTGATGGTATGTTAGCGTGATTGAGATTATGATTGATGATTGTGATTGATTTTAGAGTTGATTGATTAGCTTGATTGCTTCCGTATTGTATTTTATTATTATTTTTCCTATATAACAATTTTATTGTATAAATAGAGGTTAATATATAATTCGTTCAAACATACACAAATATTCATAAGTCTATTCATAAGTCTTTTTCTTTGTTTCTGTTTCTAACTCCTCTCATTAGTGGACAAGTAAAGCCATCCACTGACCTATCGTTGAGGCCTGAAACTTTCTACTTTTTTTTGTTCTCTTTTGGTGTAACGCTAGTGGCACTTCACATTATTTTTCATTTTTGAGTTGAATCCCGGACTATTTATGTTTTCAAAAGAACCTCTAAATATATTTATGTGTAGCTTGAGAAGTTGCTCTTTATTGTTGGCTAAGTTATTTGTCGTACTTCAGTTATGTGTAGGTTGAGAAGTTGCTCTTCATTGTCTGCTGAGAAGTTCTTTGTCGTACTTTAGTATTCCATTTGAACGAATTGCAGGTTTCCAGATGTGTTCCATTTGCTAAAAGTAAGGCAACTCGTGAATTTACGAGTTTAAGATAAGAAAATTAGCTCAATTTCATATGCTAGGCCTGACTTCTCATTTCCAGCACTTGCTAAAAGATAAAGGAACTTCTATGAAATTTAGACCAACTGCCACTTTCCTAGGCATGTTATGTTAGCAACTGTTTCATTCATATAGATTTTAATAATAAAAGTAGTTTTATTATGCAAATTAAATTTTGACTTGATCACACTTGTTGTGAAACAGCTTTTCGTTTGGTACTCAAATACGAAATTACACACTACATTTCGTTTGCTTGTTGTGAAACAGCTTTTCGTTTGGTACTCAAATACGGAATTACACACTACATTTCTTGTCCACTCTATGATATTCATTTCCTTGTTTAAGGAAAGCAGTTTTTCCCACCATATTCCCTCCAATTTGCATGTCTTTGCCATAATTTTTCCAGGATTTCATGCACTGACATGTCTTCTTTGAAACCACCTGCTTGCATGTCATATTCTGAAGGCAGCATTTCCTGGGATTGGTTTAGTATCAGAGTTGTCCACTTCGTCATAATGTTTCCATCCTGAAAAATTAATTTTCTTCTTCATTCTCTTCTTCCACCCACCAATTCCCTCCTTCAGACCTGTCATGCAATGGACTTGTTGAGCAACAGCATATGAAGCACTGGTCAAGCGGAAGAACACACTAGTTCTTTTATCTGCATTACAATCATCAATTTCATGCTTCTGTGGTGTAACCTTTTCCATCTTTTCACAGTCGTCATGACTTTGCTGCTCTAGTCTTGACATATCATTCATTAACCTTTTTCCACCCGCATCATTCTGATTTTTTGAAGAACTATCCTTTGAAGAAAAATTTAAGCGAGAGAACACACTGGTTCTTTTTTTGGGGGTATCAGAATACATACCCTTGGACTGCAGCGATTTTAAAGGATTACTTCCATCTTTGGACTGGAAGTCACTTGCATCTGACAAGGGAAGAGCAGCAGAGGATGAGTCATCTAATCTGCAGCATGGACTCCCATGTGGAGAAGCAAATGGGTGCTCCATTTTCATCTGGTTATATCCTTCATTACTTAAAATAGGCCCAAGTGGTAATTGTGGTACAGGGATAAAAGACACTTTGTTGCCAACAAATATACCTAACTCTATATGTTTCTCTCTTGAACACTCGCTGAAATCAAAGCCCTTTTCTTCAAGGTCAGAATGATCTGGTGAAAACAAGGGTATATAATCTTCAGTGTCTTTGGCAGAAATATGGAAGTTTTCTTTCTTCTCTTGCAACGTAAGAAGCTCATGTGATTCATGGCCAGAAGCAGAGTAAGACTCGCATCCCACTGAATAATGGAAACCAGGATGTTCAGGATCATAAGCATCATCATCAAAATGGATGCTTTCAGATTTTCTGCAAAAATCAGAAGACAAAGAATGCCTTTCCACCTCTGGCTCTGCATTAACTGAAATGCCATGATCCATGTTGAGCTTCCTTCCAAGGATTTCAATTTTAGTAAACCTCCCTTTCTTCACTTCACCCTTTATATACTCATAATCCCGCTCTCTGTTCTTCCTTTTGTTGTGATGTAGAGAGTTTGGGATTTTAAGCTTTCTTGAACTGAATAACCAGAGAAGACTCTGAATCTGACATTAAAACAATAAGAACCATAAGTTGAATTTAACCTCACACATATTACACTACACATAGACATCCACATAAACTCCTGCACACATTTGTATATCAAGGATAATGGTGCATAAATGTCAAACCAAAAGGTGGAAAATAGCAAACCTGATCCTTAGAAAGACCAAAGTTGAATTTGTAGGTAGCAAAGTAGTTATCTCGAATTGCATCGCGAAACTCATTTTCCAATAGAGGGTCACAGTGCCAGATTGTTGTAAATTTAACCTGGTCAACACAAAGAACAGATAAACTCATAATTTCATAAAATAAAGAATTTTCTAAAAACAAACAATGATATTTAAATTAATAGAAACAACCAATTATACCTGCAGATAAAGAAAATCAATGTATGCCAAATCTGTGGGAATGTGAGCTGGAATAAGACAATACAATATGAATTTAAAGATTACTACCTGTGCAGGGAACCACCTTCCTGATGAAACATATGCCTGAGGAACAATGTTCATGCCACCATCTGATATTGCTTCAAAAACCCCATGAAGTTTTCTTTCTTCAAATTCGTAAAGAAACAAAATCATTCCTACCTTAACTCTACTAACGAAACCAGACAGAGAATTAGGTAGTCCAAGCAATCTCTTCTCAAAACATTCTTTCAGAGTACTTCTATTTGAGATGAAGATGGCGCCATACTCGGGAAAACATCCAGACACCAATTTTCTTCTGCTCAAGACCCTTGACTCCATTTCTCTGCTTAAAGAAAAACATTGAAGGGCATTAGAACTACAACAGAAATCAATAAGCCTATTGCCTAGTACTTGATACTAAACATATGCAGAGAGGCAGACAAATTCCAAATACAGGGGCTAAAGCCAATTCAAGGAAGGAGCAATGGATGCTATACAAATTATACAGAGTTCTAAGTCAAATTATTAAAAGCAACTGTATACCAAGATCTGAATTTTCTTCACCTGTAAGATACATATTTATAGGCTTCTTTAGATATTTCTAGACTAGATTCAAATTAAGTGAACCTTGAACCTAGTAATTGATAACTCCTAAATGACTCATTCATAATTACACTAAGATAAAACCACTTAGTAGATAATAGAATCATGAACCTAGAAGTAAACGAATGACTCTTGAAATTTTAAAATAATTATAAAAACTTCTTTTTTTTTGTACAATAATTATAAACACTTTATTCTTCCAAAAAACCAACTTTGGTATTTCAAAAAATACTAAACATATACCAAATCTTCACCAAAAATAAAAAAAAAAAAAAAAAAAGAAAGAAAGAAATTAAAAAAATACTAAGCATATAGTGTTAGGCAGACAAATTCCAAATACAGGGGATAAAGCCAATTCAAGGAAGGAGCAGTGGATGTTGCACATATTACGCAGGATTCTAATTCCAATTAATAACAGCCATATAATTCACTTCTATGGAAGGTTTAGTCCATAGACTGCATTGAGCAAAGAACATGTTGTACAGCAACAGATTGAATCAATAAAAGATCAGAAGTGTATGCATAGAACTATACAAAAAAATGAAAAATCACCAAATATAGTGTTGGATTCAAATCTTGATAGAATAAGTCTAAGCAACATTAACCTCTACCTCTACATTAATCACTTAGTTCAAGCCCTGATTATACAGAAATAGTTCATACATCATAACAAAAATAAAAAGAACATAGTTAACAACCACTGATTACACATGACAAATCATCAAATGCAACAGTGATCAAGATAATATCTATAGCCAAACTAACATTCAGTGAACACCTCGAATGGGATCTTGGCTATGTGGGCAACCCCATTCATGCATGTATAAAGCATTAACCTATTCCTAAGCCCCCAATCAAGAGAAAATGGCTGGATCAATCCGTTTGCTTCAAAGACAAACGGAAAAGATCCAAAATGCAGCACAAAAAGCCATCGAAGTTTCCCACAAAAAAAAAAAAGAAACAAGGAGATAGTGGGAATAACTACACCAGCTGCAGGTCACGTTCTACAAATTTCAACAAAAGGGAAAATAATCAGAAAATTTTGAAAGCACGATCCGAGCCTCGTATTTACATTTTCTTTCTTTTCTTCTTTTCTCGTGGATTTTCCCGGCAACCAAACGATGAGAGAGAAAGATCAGAGAGGTTCCCACATCACACTTCACAACGTGGCATCAGTGCATAACTGAGAAAAAGCAGCAAGTATGGCGCGCGTTAACAAATGGAAATATTCCGAAGTTGCCCATTACTCCGTACCCTTTTCTTTGTATTCAAAATGAGTATTTAAATAATACCAAAAAAAAAAGTATATCTATATATTTAATGACGTCGTTAAATTAAATTTCTTTTTTTTTTTTGTTTAAAGACGTTAGTTATATTTACGGGTAAAAATAGGAAGAGATAAGATTAAGGTTTGTCTAAATAACTGTAGACTTATTTAAAGGTCAATATTACGTGAAGAAACTTAAATGTTCATGTCAAGAAGTTGAAACGTATTATAAGTAAAGTTTGTTTAGAATCACAGTTGGCTTTTGATGACTAATCACTATTAGATAAATACGTATAATATTTAACGAAATTATTATATCTTTGCATTAAAAATAAATATATTATAATAATAATTAATTAATAAATTATGTAAAATTATAAATTGTGAATTATATTAATAAATAATAAATGAATGGACCAACTTAGTAAGTCAAATAAGTTTTTTGAAAAATCTAACTCTTTATTTACATAATTAAATAAGCTTGTTTAAAAGCTTAAGTGAGGCTGATTTACTACATAGGTCAAGCCTAAATAGGTTGAAAATAAATTAAGTCAAGACTGATCTATTCCAATCCCTAGTTACATTTAATGAAATTTTAAATATTGAGTTTAAATTCAATACATGTCATTGAAGTATTTTATACTTTTAATAATATAGTTAACCAAAAAATATCTAATGATATATTGACAAATTATTAAAATGTTTAAGCTTTCTAAGTAATGGTTATTATAGTCAAACTTTTATAATAATTTGGCATTACATAATTGGGCGATAATAAAAGAAATTTTATATTGATAATGTATTAAAATCAAATCTTTAAATTTTGAGTTTAAATTTAATGCATTGCTAGTTTGAAATTTTTAATACTTTCATTCCATAATGTATTGACACACAATTAAAATATTTAAATTATGGGTTTGTCTAACGAGTACTTAAAGCACATTTGTTAAGGAAACAACAAAATAAAAAGTGTTAAATAAAAAATAAAGCATTTAATGTATTAGAAATTAAAAAAAATTATTTTTTATTTAATATTATATTTTTTATTTTTAATTCCTTAACAAGTATCTTTAATAAAACCCTTTTAACTATTTACATGATTGTGGTGATAGTCAAACTTTTTAAATGTATTGACATGTTATTAAAACTTCTTTTAAGTATTGTCCATAGTTATATAACTCAGACATTAAAAATTCAAGTCACTAAGCCTATGGTACAACCATGGATCGAGTGATTGAACCAAAAAATTTGAACAAAAAGTAAAAAATATATAATAAAATAGTTCATATTTTTAATGAAACACAACTCAATTAGAATATTTAAATAGTACGTAATTTAATATTACAATCTATTACATCATAATAGCACAAACATGTTTGTAAAGAGCATGAAAAAAATATCCAATAAGATGCACAAAACATTGTTTCTTATCAAATAAAAAAGTACTACTAATTAGGAGTGTCTATTGGGTTAGGTCAACCCATAAATTCGTGAATTTAAACCCAACTCAACTTATAAAATACGAGTTGGATTGTATTCGAGGGTTAAGTTGGGTTAAAAAATATTTTAATTCGCAGTGTGTGGGTTGAGTAGTGAGTTAGAACACGTTCAATCCACACAAACCTGACTCATTTATGTTTTTTTTTATAGTAAAAAGTAGTTTAGAATATAAAGAATATATAAAAAAATAGATAATAAAATCAATGATTATGTCAATATATATGACATGCGTGATGACACTAACTTCAATTAGTTAAATTAATTTGTTGTTTGAATTATGATTAGCTTTGTTTAGTTTATTCCAGACTTAGTAAGACTTGTTAGTTAGTTGTTAATTTGTTATGCACTTATTGACTTATGATATTTAATTTATTTGAGATTGAGACTTATTATGTTTGAATAAGGTTGGTTGAAAGTTATAATATTAATTTAGAGACATATTATGTTTGAGATTGAGACTTATGGTGTTAATTTATTAGATTTTGTATTTTGACTTTTTTTTTAGAAATTTTTTAAAAAAAAAACATGTTAGACCTACGAATTCGACCCGACCCAATTCACTCTTAAGCATGTCAGGTTAGGTTGGGTTGAGCGAAAAAATTTCTTTAACCCAACTCAACTCACTACTCTGTTGAGTGAGCCGAGTCTAAAAACACTGTTAAACTCACTCAACCCACCCAGCAGATACCCCTATTACTAATCTTCCCAAGTTCAATCATTCTTTGCTTGTTTTAAGAGTGGATTATGATGAAGTAGAATCCATTTAGTCCTATAAAAAGTTTATATTATAATCAGATTAACATGCCAATAACAACAATCTATTCATTGACTAATTAATTCCCAAAATCATATTATAATAAGGCCATTTATGGTAGAATTAATATATACTAATCAATTATACAGGGTCAATATATACTATGTAATCATAAACTAATCAATTGATTCCAAAATCATAATACTAATCAATCACAGAGGATTAGTATATACAATGCACAAAGAGATGAAAGAATCAGATTCTAATGTATATTTAGGAATAATTCTCTCAAAAATCAGCAAGATCCCAAAATTAGCCAATTTAGGATTTCATGATATTCAAACAAAAATCAAAGGCATGGACCATCAGCCATGAGGGATCGACCTTCTAGTTTTCCAAACAGGTTGTTAAATAAATTACCAAAAAAATAAAATGTTATTAAAAAAAAGATAATCTCATACTTCTAAAAAAAGTGTGGATACTGTATAATTGAGATAGAGAAAATAATAAGAAAAAATAAGTATAATTAATAATATTAAATGAGATGTGAAAATGAGTATATATACTATTTGTGGTAAGAATATCAAAGTTGATATTGTTATCACCCAAGCTGTGAGCTTAAATCACTTGATAGAGCAAAGCTTGAAGCCTCCACACCTCGACGCCTTCGGAGCAAAGCAAATTGACTGAAAACAGTGCTTTGACGTAGCTCATCATAATGGCATAGATCGATCGAAAACAGCACACACACAACGTCATAATGGGGCATACCTCAAGAACAATAGGATTAGACATTAGAGGAATGCATATAACATTATTTTAGGGTTTAGGAACGTTAGACGACGTCATTTAGCATCATTAGACTTTCTTTAAGTTTGTAAATCTTTTTTTTAAAATAAGCTGACCAGGTATACAAACTAGGCAGGTCGCCTTGTCACTTAGGTTTTTTCGAGTTTAACAGGGTCGATTAGAAAAACAATCTAATAAGCTGATTGAATCGATTTGGTGCCTAGGTCGCAAGTTTTTCATGAGATTCCGATTTGTACAATTAATTATAGTATTGTCAAACTTCTTTAATGTATGGACATATTATTAAAATATTTAAATTTTTATATAAAGATTGTAATAGTCAGCATTTTTTAATAATTTAATAATCATATAATATATAAAAAAAAGATATGTCTTAGAATTATGACATATATCATTCTAATATAGTAGTATTTATCTAAAATATTGTTATGTGATAAATATTTGCTTCAAAAATTATGATGTAACATATAACTTTAAAATTTAAATAAAAAGTATATATGTGTTGCCACAACAAAAAAATAATGTCATTTTGAAAAAAAAAAAAAAGAGTGAAATTATCTATTATTATTAAATGTAATCAATTAAGTATCTATTATTATATGTCAACACTTATAATTTTTTTAAATAATTTTCAAATGAAAATAAATATGAAAATGTGTTTATGACACATTTATACCTAATCAATGGAGATTTGAGCAAAAATAGCAATTCTATTTTAAATTGAAAATAATAATTTGAATTTTAAATTACTCACTTATGACAATAATTTGACATTAACATTTCATTCTATTTAACATTTAATAATTTGAATAATTACAAAAACAATCTCACATTATTAGCTATGTTGACAAAATAAAAATTTGAATTATATTTATCTATAATTATAGTTGTCATCTATTATTATTAAATGTAATCAATTAAGTGTCTATTATTGTATGACAACACTTATACTTTTTTAAATAATTTCAAATGAAAATAAATATGAATAAATGTGTTTATGACACATTTATACTTAATCAACTGGAGGTTGGAGTAAAAATTAGCAATTCTATTTGAATTGAAAATAATAATTTGAATTTTAAATTACCCACTTATGGCAATAATTTGACATTGGCATTTAATTCTATTTAACATTTAATAATTTGAATAATTACAAAAATAATCTCATATTATTCACTATGTTGACAAAATTAAAAATTTGAATTATATTTATCTATAATTATAGTGTCTATAATTATTTGTAATTATAACATAATTTCAAATTAGTATTTTATTCTATTTAACATTTAATTTGAATAATTACAAGAATAATCTCACGTTATTCACTATTTTGAAAAATTAAAAATTTAAATTATATTTATTTATAATTATAGTTGTCTATAATTACTATAATTATCACATATCATGTCTACCTTTGAATAGAGTTGATTATGCAATTATTTAAAATATAGTCTAATTTTGGCTAAACAATTTATTCATGCAATTTATCAATATAGTTTTCATTCATTCACATGATTATCTATTTACATTTCTTTAAATTTCTAAATATATTGAAAAAAATTATAAATATAGTCTAATTTTTTTACCTTCAAAGGATGATTTAATGGCTCAAATAATATATATGGATTCAAATTCTAAAATTTAAAACTGCTCCTTTTAATTTATTAATTAATTGATTACATCTAATAATATTTTGTTTGACCTACAAATGAGTGATTGTCTCTAATATAATATATTATTTAAATCAAATTTATCTAATATCAAAATATAAATGATTCACTTTATATAAATTCTCTCTAATATTATTCATTCATTCACATTAGGTATTTGGTTTACGCCTTTACGGTTTCATCTTTTTCATTTTAGTTCAACTAATCTTTTTTACTTTACAGTTCTATGTTTTTACCTTTTTTATTCTCTTTAACTTCTTTCTCTAGCTAATTTTCTATCTTTCAATCATTTTCCTTAACTAAATTTTATTTTAATTCTTCTAATTTCAAAATACAAAAGATACATTTTATATAAATTATCTCTGATATTATTCATTCATTCATTCATTCTATATTGAATTAGTATTTATATTAGAATGAAATTCTTTTATAAAAATATTATGTATTTTAAAATTAAACTTATAAATATTTTTTTATGAATTATTACATATATTTCATTTAATAAAATTATTTTTAATTAAATTATATTTATTTTTATCATTTAATTCTTAAATTTATCCGCATCACACCGATGTAAAATCTAGTACATAATTAATTAAAAGTGTAAAAAAATTTACACATAATATGTTAAAATTAAATCTAATATTTATTAAGAAATAGTATTAAATGAATATTTGACGACTTACTGTATGTATGATTCCTCCATGTCCCTTCGATCAAATTTGGACAACTTAATTAAAAAATAACACATCATTCTTTTTATTTTTTAAAAGAAGCTAACACTGTCAGTTTACTTCTCCCTTGTGTTTTTCACATCGGCTGTACATCTTGTTCTTCGGCAACCTTCTCCTTCACCCACTGTTAGTATTGAAAAAAAAATATTTCGACAAGTAGGCAGTTATTTAGTAGTTATTTAGTAGTTATTGGTAGTTATAAGAAGTTACGATCTTTGCCTACCATGAGTAATTATTGGTAGTTACAAATAAGTAAAATTTTTATCTATAAATATTAGTTTGTACAATGTAATAAGAGTTTGAACTTGTAAAATTTCTATACATCCCACACATATAAAAGGATTCGACAAGTGTACTGCAAGTTTTCAACCACCTTTTCAATTCATTTAAGTTTACTTTCCTTTACTTTCTTCCATTCTCTTCAATTCAATCAAGTTTATTTTTTTTTATTTTATTTCAAGATCTTTATTGCTTTTCTTTACATGCTTTCCTTTACTAGTTTTAATTACTTTTTAATCAAATTTATTTTTTTGTAAGTTTAATTCTCAGTTTTTTATATGATTTCATTTATTTACTTATCAATTTCGATTACATTACTTTCATTTATTGCTTTCATTTTTATTTTACTTTGATTTCTTTATTTGCACTTATTTGAATACTCTTCATTCTTTATATTTGTGATATGAGTTACCTAATTATTAAAGAACTCATAGAGGAAGTGATTCACTTCCCCAAATTGAGATCTGGAATCAAACTTTGTTTATAGACAAAGGGTTTACTAACTTGTCGAACAATTGACAAAATTTTCAATAAACAAATTGGCAAGCATGGTGGGACTCAGTAAGGATAATGTGCATCACAATTACTTTATAAGTTCATATTTTGATAAGTTACTCATACAACAAAGAATAAAATTGGAAACAATTTTTAAATTGGTACTAAAATCGATTACGAAGGCATATATCTATTGCCTTTATTTTTAATTCTTCAATTGTTGGCCAACTTTATACTTGATTGGCTAGATAAGAGTTAAAAAAAAAACAAAGGGTAAAGTGGTCAAAAGTGCCAAGTTTCATGAACTTTCGAGAATTGTTGAAGAATAACACTTCAATTTGAAGACATAAGTACAAGTGTTCAAAAAAGTTTTTTCAAGTTTTGGCACGCTCAGTAAGTGCTTCTAAAACAAAAGAAAAGAAAATATGTGCCACAATATTCATGGCTATATATAGCCATTTCTTCATGTCCAAGATGTTGCTATGGAGTGTTAAACATGAGTCTTCGACATTCCAATAGTTTTTTTTTAAAAAAAAAATCATATCTTTATTTTAATCATGTAATTTACGTGGAGTAAATTGGAAGCGTTAAAGCACATACAAGGAGAAATTTTTCATGTATTTCTCCTTGCCAACAAAACACTACTATTTATTATGACTTGTTATTAGATTGGCCACATACAATAAGCCAACTTTAATATTTGGACAACTATAAAAAAAAATGAAGTAGATCGAAACTATTCGACTGTTAACACCAAGATCAAATTGGTGAACCTATTTTCAATAAGCAAATAAAAGTGTTATTGCATTCCAATCACTTTAACCATCTTCATGAAATTATTGGTTTTAAAAAAAATTACATAATTTTTTTGTCAAATCGGTAAAACTGATTCTGCAACTTATGGTGAAAGGCATAAAGCTACTCATTGGCATCGACTGGAGAAGAATAAAATGTGCCAAAGCATTCAAAATTTTCATGGCTATAAAACCATGTCTTGAGTGGTCAAAATGGCTAAGGTCGAATAAGTGCAAAAAAAAAACACGTAGTTGGTCGAAATGGTATAGACATTTCTATGGAGTTCAACCATAGAAAATTAAAAAAAAATTGAAATGGCTGTAAAATCAAAATCGAAATTTTGAGTGTTAACATGTTATACAAGTCAAAATGGTTACCAACATTATGGCTAACATGATATGGAGTTGGTTGAACCTTTAAAAATAATAATAATAAATCATGACAAAAGTTGTCGAGACGTGGAAGTCTTCGACATTCTGACATGGTTTTGAGTAATCATTTAATTATTTAAGCTCTTATACCATGGAGCTAGTCGAACTCAAAGCTTCAAAAGGATAAAACCCATATACAAGGTATTGCTATATCAGCAAGCTCCACTGTAAGATTGGCAACATATTTTCAATTTAAAACAAAAAAAAAAATGAATTGATGCAGTGCAGTTCATTGACCAATATGGCAAGCTTAAGGTGCTATTCCTTTGATAAATGATTGCCTCAATTGAAAGGTCCTTTGGTTGATAGTTATAAAAAGGACTAGCACTTTCATGAATTGAAAATCCAATACTGATGGTAAATGGATTTTTGTCGAAATAAGGACATCATATTAAAAGTAAAGTTATCATTAATTTTATTTAAATTACATAAAATTAGAAAAATTAATCTTTTAAAAATAAATTTGAATTCAAGAATTTAATTATACACAAAAGAGTATAAAACTTAATTCTATAACATTCGTGATGGTTAACCTAATTAATTGTATAAATTATTGATAACATTTGAATAATATTATAATATATATATATATATATATATATAGAGAGAGAGAGAGAGAGAGAGAGAGAGAGAGAGAGAGAGAGGAGATATATATATTTTTATAATGGCATCTTTGAAAATGAGTGTAAATCATGAAAAAAAAGACTGAAGCATTTTATATATAATGGCATTTTATGGCATTTTTATGTAATATATTATTATTATTATTATTATTTGAACATGACTTAAACAAAGAGCCCAATCCCACGTATCGAAAAAAAAGAAACTAATCCTTTCAATAGCAAAAGAAAATATGGATTAACCCTTAAAAGCCCAAACCTAAAAGCTAAAAGAAAATATTAAGTTTTTTATTATAAAAAAAATTAGTGCACTACACTTTTCTCACCCTAAAACAAAATTAAAATGGGATTAATATTTAAATGAGCATGATTTATAATAGACACTCAAATTATTATTTGACATATATAAAATAATAAAAATTATCATAAAAGTATATTAATTATTAATAAATTTTTATACATATTAAATATAAATTTAAATACTTAAATAATAAGGTGATAAACCGTGCTCACGTGACAATTTCTCTTAAAATAGACGTAAACATCACACTTAAACCGAAGAAAACATTCCCTAAAGCTAATATGGGCTAGCAGTGAGTTCTGTTTCATTTCTGATTTTGGGTGACTAGTTCGGCAGGATTCTCTGTTTGTAGGTTCTATATTATTCGGTTGAGAATGGTGGTGATGGCTTGAGGTGTGTTGGGGCCTCTATTTAGACACTTGAGTTGCTGTTTGGTTCAAGGGGTTTGGGTTTTTGGGGTTCTGAGGTTCTGGTGGAGATGGTGGCTTACGGTGGGGATGTGTGGTTCAGTGGTTGGTTTTGGGGTGTGTAGCGTTTGAGTTTTGTGATGGTCACAGGGAATTGATGCACTGCTATGGAGGTTTGGTGAAGGTGCTTGGTTTGCAATTTCAGGTGGTTTGATGCTGAGCGTTGTGACTGATTATGGGTTCGATTTGTTTTATTTTGCGTATTGGCTTGAGTGTTCAGGGTGTGTTATATTTTGTGGCGACCTAAAGTTTTTCGAGTTCTACAATGAGCATATGATTGCAAGCATGAGAACACGGCTAGTTTTTTTTCATAAGAATAGTTTTACCCTGTAAAAAAAAATCACAGGACATGGCAACAACGTACAAGCATTCAATAGTAGCTAGTAAGGGCAATAAGGAACACCCCTTTCATGAACGTTAGAGCTGGAATAAAAGGAAATAACATGGGCTTACTTACCTTTATGAAGCACTAGCGTTAATAAAAAGCCAAGAGATTTTTCCTCAAGTCCCTTCCTCTCTGTATCCTTCTCTCAAACTCCGCAGCCAGACTCTAAGCTATCTGTGTGTGTGTGTGTGTTGTGTACGTGAAATGGCAAAAAAAAGTGGGAGACAAAGAAGTTTTGTGTCTGTTGGAGAATGGAATGAATCAGGGATGCCAAAAATACTGACACCAGTATATCTACAAACAGGATGAGAGATGGGTATCTCTATTTAATAAATTGGGACGGGAGCAGAAATCATATTATCCATTCTCGTGAGTACATATGAATCTATCAAATATATTTTTTTATTTAGTATTTTACATATATTATGTTTTTTCTTTCTTTCACTTTAAGATGAGATGAAAAATTTTATTTTCTTATGATTTTACAATGAATTTTTTTAATGAATATATGTCATTCTTATAATAACTATTTATATATGCCTCCATTTCGCCCACGAAGGACATAAGACCTCAGTATGCCTTCGTCACGTCCTGTTCTCATCTTGGCCATGCATCCATCCCATCCATGAAAGACTTAGGATCTCAACCATGCCTCCATTCTAGCCAGTACCTCGACATGACTTCGTGTCCACGTGTACCTTGGCCTGAAGGACCTAGGATCTTGGTCATGCCTCTATCCTGGCTAAGAAGGATTAAGGACCTCAGCATGCTTCCATCCTGGCCAGTGCCTTGGCACAACTTTGCATCCATGAGTACCTTGGCTCGAAGGATCTCAGACCTCGACATGCCTGCATCTCGGCCATGAAGGACTTAGGACCTCAGCATGCCTCTGTCATGTCCTGCCTTTATCTATCCTGTCCATGAATGACCCAGGATCTCAGCCATGCTTCCATCTCGGTCAGTACCTTGGTGTGACTTCACGTCCATGATTACCTTGGCTCGAAGGACTTAGGATCTCGGCAATGCCTCCATCCCGTCCATGAAGGACCTAGGATCTCGACTATGCCTCCATCCTAGCCAAGAAGGGTCTAGGATCTCGGTCATGCCTCCATCCCAGCCACAAAGGACCTAAGATCTCGATCATGCCTCCATCTTGGTCACAAAGGACTTAGGACCTCGGCATGTCTCCATCTTGGCTAAGTAGGACCAAGTACCCTGACATGCCTCCATCCCGTCCTATCCTCATCTTGGCATACCTCTATCCCAGTCATAAAGGATCTAGGATCTTAGCATGCCTTCATCCAAGCCAAGTACCTTAGTGAGACTTCGCCTCCATCTTCTTGGCCCAACCTCAACATCTTCGCTAAGAAGGACCTAGGATCTCAACATGCCTCCATCTCGACTAGTACCTCGGCGTGATTTAACATCCACGAGTATCTCGACTTACTCTCATTTCGGTCGATACCTTAGTAGGACCTCGTGTCCACGAGTACCTCAGCATAATATCATCTCGACGCTACCCATAAGGCCAAACATCGCGTTGATGGGGTCCGAGAGATACAGATCCCTTCAAGTTTAGCTATCTTGATAATATGCGTCGTGCAACCCATAAGGTCAAAATTCCTTGGCGAGGTCCGAGAAATACATGTTCCGATGATGATTAGTTATTCCGATTGCACCTAAGGTTAAATGGGCAAACCTTAAGGCTGCTTTCTGAAGCCTTGCTGCGAGATATGAGTTTTCATGTATACCCTAAACAACTTAACCTTAACCCATAAGGTTGTCTATTAGCCACCTTGACGAGGTTCGGCGATCCTAAAACTACCTTCAATGGTTTTCCTGAGATTCAGCAACTAGCTTTGCGGGGTCCTACTTAAGCAACCCTATATGAGGCTCACCCTTATACCTCAAAGAAACTCTCCAAGCAATTGAAAAAAATTTCTAAAGTGATAAAACTCTTCATTCCCACACTGCGGATCACGACCGAGATACAATCTTAGTAAAACCTTATGCCCTCTTCAATGGACCCCAATCACCACATCGTGACGACTTCATCCAACTTAGGGGCATCAGGGTGCCACACAGTAGATAATGGACCACGTAAAGATGCCTCTCGCCAGGGGCAACTACACGATGGATCCCCTCTATAGGATCACAGGCTACTTTTATCCCCACTATGACATTGTGGACCTCAATCTAAACACTTTACAATGGGTCTCTTCACCCAGAGGCATACTTGTACTCCTGTTGACCTCTGATAAAGTTCCTTGACACTCTGCTACTACATCAGAGTGCCAAGTTAAAGGCAACTATTCTGGATTAAAATCCAACTCTAAGCCCCACATGGAGCGACCAAGTGCGAGTTGGCCCAAGCCACGGATTCAACCCGATGCGACCCCACAACCAAAAAGTTATTCAAAAGGAGATCAATTCTATCATAATCAAATCTCACATATATAGGAATCTTTAGGTAATCAAATCTTGGTCATAACCGTCCCATCAATGTATCAAATACGACTTAGCCTATAAGTCATCCTACATTATAAACACAGGGCAAAACCCTCAGGTATGATACCTTCTACTCTACATTTGCAAACTTGGTGCCCCCTCTAACTTTAGCGTTAGAGTGCCTTTTGCACGTACACCCCTATTTTCCACTCCGCTGCTACGGCACAGGGAGGAATCACCACCTTCAACTGCTCTAAACCAAGTCAGGTACGACACCTTTGAAACTCGTTCAAAACACATAGCATATAATTTATCATATAATTTATTTTTTTTGTCAAGAGTACTCCCTTCAAGGTCGAAGGCATCCATCAATATCTATCTCTCTTTTTTTTTTCTTTTGATCAACAAGGAATGATATGCATTCCATGGTTATGTCCACGGTCTCCCTATAGGTTAGAGATGGTTTGCAGTGGCATTTAGTAGCAATCATCTTCTACTATCATTTCTCCCCATTTCTGAAGGTAGCTCCTTATTCCCTTTCCTTTTTTTCTTCAATTTTCTTAAAATGACAAGAGTTAGGAGATTAAGAGTGATGGGGAGGAAGGATCCTCATTGAGGATTTGCCTATGGTGGTGAAAATGAGGCTTTTTTGACGAAAGTAATAAAACCAATCTATGATATAATAGCCAAGGTGTTTTTTTTTGGTTTTGCATGAGCTGAAGAACTGCAGGTAAAGTTCTCCTAAGATCGCAATCTACTTTCACTATGAAAAGAGCAACAGATACATCAAAAGGCATCAAGAATATCGGAAGGGACCAAGGAAGATGCCCCATGATGCATGCGTAGGAGGTGCCAAATTATTTCACATTGTGTTGTTGCTAGTAATGTTTTATAATATTCTATATTATTACAAAGAGATTTTCTACTTTGGTGTCCAATTTTAGATTTTTAAATTACTATTATCAATTAATTATTTAAATATTTAAGGAGAAATATAAAAATATATGATTTTTTTGCAATTATGTGTAGAAAAATATATCCAATGTGCCTTCAAAGTTTCAAAGCATTTCATGTAAGGATTGATTTTTTATTATTTTTTAACCAAAATCGAGAATGTGTGAAAAATCCGACAACATGGATGATAGGGAGCACTAGGGCAATTAGTTGGTTTCAAGACCATAGAGTTCTCAGTAGGCGGCCAGGTTTCCCTTCTTAGTTGACATTTAACTTGTGTTATGGGATCATTGATTAGGACTCTTTCATGCTGGTGTCGTGGGTTATTTTCATCTTGGCGCTCTGAATTTATCGTCCTCTGGAGCTCTGCGATGCTTTGGAAGTTTAAAAACCTAGTTTGAATATTTTTTATCTTCAAAACCAGGTGATTGATAGACATACACTTCTTCATTTATGAAATCATTCAAGAATGCACTTTTAACATTCATTGAAATATCCTTTAGTAAAGTCTAACGGTGATCCCTACAATTCTAGCGGTGCAAGTTATAACCTTGAGATGCCACTTTTCGCTATTATCTCAACATAAATTTGTTGAGTTGGAGTTCAATCACCATATTAAGGGATCGAGGCATACGATCAAGGTGGCTAGGATATTGACTATGGAGAATGGGATGAAGTCCTCAACACATTGTTCTTAAAAGATGAGTCCCGTTAAAGTATGCATTCAACGTTAACCAAAGCAGGAATGAATAGGAGTATATGTTACCCATTTCTAACATGTCATTTCACCATTCTTTTGGCAACCAACACGGTCCTCCTTAGCTCTGCCATACTCTAAATACCGATCAAGTTTATAAGCCTATTAATGGCGTACATGCAAGAATTCGGCCAAGGTGTGACCTTTGAGTCCTTGCTTGTTTAATTTAAGCATTAATATGATTAAGGGACTATTTTCCCTAAACAATGACACTGGGACTAAATTTTGAAATATAGAGCATGGATGCAAGTTCACAGCTATAAACCTCTCATCTATGGCACCAAATCAGGTTAACAACAGATTTTAGAGGAAAGGATCGGTGGCTCCATGCCAAGTTGACAGCTTAAAGTGGAATAAAAGATGAAGGATTGGGTGGCTGCTTGCTGTATTGACACCAGAAGAAGGAATTTCTCAGAGGTACGGGTTGTAGCTCCATGGCAGGTTGACAGCTATTAAGAGCTCGTGGGTGGAGTTGAGCAGGATAAGGAATCGGTGGCTAAATGGAATTTGGGATCCAAATGAACGACTTTCATATGGAAATTCAAATTCCTTTTGCATTGGCAACATAATATTGGACCCATCCATGACACTAGTTGAGCTACAAATAGAAACCCAGAAAAATTCAGATTCAAGTTAGTGCTCTTCAATTTCATTAGAGAACAGAACTTTTTTCTTTTCTTTTCTTTTAAATCAGTGGCTTAACAAGTTAAATGAGGTGTTTTTTTTATTTTTTCCATGTGACAATATATCATTTGTACATGTGTCAAATATACGTGCAAAACATACCAAAGAGTCTACTACTAATACCGTTAATAGATGACATATGGTAAAAAAATAAGGCATGAAATTGTCACATGACAAAATTAAGACATTTATTGTAGTCCACTTGTCAAAAATAAATGCCACATAACGGAAGGAAAGAGCATATATCTTCGTTTTACATATTATATATTATATTATATTAGATAATTATGAACTCCAATTTTCACTATTTATTTATTTTTAAAACAGGAAGTAGTAGCATAATAAATAAATAAAAAACCATGAAACTCCTTAATTTGAACTATTACTTGATGAGAAGTACACTTTAAAAAATAAAGTGAAAAATTAATCATTATTGATTAAAAAATTTAATTATTTATGATTATATAAAATACAAGCACTAGGTAACATAGATAAGTAAGAATTTATTCCATATATTGTCTCATTATGCAGTTACCACTTGCATTTTATCATTTGAAGTATAACTTTCACTTGAGTATCAAAATCCTAGAATTTATCTATCTTGTTCTGAAGTGGATTTAGAATGATATCTGAGATAGGTACGTTATAATGTTTTCTTCTTTGCGTAGCTGCAACAAAGCGCGTTGGACCAAGGGGGAGGGTACTTGTAAAGTGACTCAAACGCTCAAGTCAGACAATACATAAGTAGGGTTTATGCAGTAAGATAACAGATCACAGATTAGAGTGACTTAGCCTGATATTTATAGAGCATGACTGAAATCGTAATGTGATCAGTATTAAGTGCGAGTATTTAGGATTTGTATCCTATTAGGGGATCATCTTCCTTTTATTGTTGAAAATGATCCCTATAATATAAGAACATAGATATCAAAATTAGTAGTTTGAGACAGTTATGGATCCTATAATCTCGTAAGATCCTAATTAGATGTTATAGATACTTTAGGGTATATTCAATGTGCAAATCTAATGATCTTATTATTATGGCCCAATGTTGTAATCAATTAACTTTTAGTTCCTGGGTCTTGACCATATGTCACCAAGGCTTAACCGGGGTATTCATGGTGGAGGCCGATAGTACGCGTGTCGGGTCCGATCTCACTAGACTGGATCCCATATCACGGTCCAGAACAGTTGCCCCTAGATTGGCACTTAGATGGAACAGCTGAGTGTCAAGGTATATAATGGGATCACCAGGAACGCGATGAACAACGAAGTCCTAGCGTTGATGTCAGGTCTCGTGATGTTTTACGCAAAAGGTTGAGGTCTGTTATCGAATGTAAAGTACCTCTAGAGTTGGCATACGAGGTCAGAATCCATTGTGGATTACTACTTGCATTTCCATTCTACCATCCAAGGTTTCCTTTTTGTTGCCTCTGTGTATGATTTACGGGGTCTCTGCTCTTTCTTGCAACCTTGCTCTACGAATCGTAACAATTCTGAGCCTCCTTGGGAAACTGCTGCTTTGACTTTATTGAGAATTAAAGATCCATTAAGATAGGATATCAATTTCGTATTGTTTCTCAATTGTCCGCTACTCTTGTGACTAATCAGAAGGGAAGGAGTATTAAAGTGTGGCTTCCATCATGCAATCAGTTCTCCTTTTTCGGGACCAATCAGAATGCTTCATTCCCTCTATAAATATAGGGAATGTTTACGTTGAGGCTAGCATTCCCTTCGTTACATTCCTTTTGCTTTGTGGAAAACCTTGAGAATTGTCCTCTTTCAGAAAATGGTTTCCCTTTCCTTTTATGTGCATATATAGAGGGTTTTGCCCTTTTCGAAGATCATTTTCCTGTTCTTTCCAAAATCTCTGAAGGTGTTTGCTTCGCTTTTTGTTAGTCCCTCAGGTGGGGGCCTTTCGTTCTCGGCGTAATGGACAACAGAAGTCTTTCTCTCCCAACGTATGTGGGAGTGTTTGATTCACCTACTCTTGCCAGGAGGATCTGTGGTTCTTGCCATGTTAAACGGAGACACTCGGAGATGCTCCGCCCTTGCCCTTCTTCCTTCTTGAGTGATTTGGAGGCACCAGGTCTGTATTTTAGCAAGTCCTCTAAGTGCATTTAGATAAGCATGAGTGCCTATTGGAGCATCTCTCCGTGTTTTGAAGCAACTTGGAGTGATTGTGAAGCCGGTTGAAGTTTCAGTGGAACATTCTTTTGATGAAAAGTTGTGTCCTGTTCAACACGGAAGAGACTGGTGTTGGCCCTTATCACTGTGGAGGGGGCAGTGAAGAAGAATTTGGGTGGTGGTGACTCCAGAGGCCATCATCATCAACGAGTGTTCCATTCTGGTTACCCTTACCAAGTTCTTCAATGGACCTTATGTTCTATGGGGAAGAGATCGGTGCTGGTTTTAGAGGAACCGTGGAGGTCGCAATGATCTAGGGTGCCGGTGCGGTGATGTTGGTTTCCTTCCCCGAGTTCTCTGATGATCACTCTTTTCTGAACACTTTTGATGTATTTTTCTTTTTTTGTTTAAGTTGATGATGTATGGAATAAGAATAATAAATAAAAATTATCCTTTTTTTTTAAATTCTGTCTTGTATCATCTCTTTTCTTTTTCTGTCCTCTGCTATCCGTACTATTATTTTTCTATCAGGGTGAGTCCAACACTCACCCGCCCAGCTTGGTACTTGGTTGGTACAGCGAAGTGGCAAGCTTGAATTCCTGTCCTAAGGCTCGTGTACCGTGTGGGGTTAAAAATTTTAACTTAGTCATCAATCTCCATTTTATCTTTCTAGGATAGCCAGTGTCTAGATTAGAAATCTGTAGTCCATGGAAAAAACGGTTAGCTTATGTGACGTTTGGTTCTGCTCATACCCGTTCTTTCAACTGTCGTGACATCTGCGAAGGCCACATGACGCGCTTCAACCGGACAGACGTGCCTAGCATTTTGCGCTCCATGATGGGGGTTTCTTTTCGAAACTGAAGGGGTTTTGATAAAAATGTCCTTTAACCATTCTATCCTTATAAATAAGGTCCAAGGTCATCTTAATCATGTTTTACTGTTTCTGAACATTTGTGGTCACCTGAGAGAAATTCTGGCAAGCTTTTACAACAAAAGGGGTGTGTCTTCGAACGGTTTGCGATAGTTCGTTAGTGGTTCTCGCTTAATTCATCAACTTCGAGTTCCTTTTTTTCTCCATATTTTAATGGTATATCTCTAACTAACTTCTATTTTTTGTTTTCTTTCTACCTTCATTTCTGGACCACCCTCTCTATGGAGCACCCACTCCACTGCGCCATGAGCGGCGGAGGAGTCTTGAGGTTTAAACCTTTATAGGCTTCGAGACCATAACCCTAGAGTTTGTGGATAGATGCGAATCCCCCAAGGTCTGCCTATTCTTTGTCTGAATCGGTAGGAACCCTTGATTCTGGCATTAGCTTAACGGCCTTAATGGGTGTTCTACAGGTGTCTAGTGACGAGAAGAAGAGCGACGAGGCAAAGGAGAGTGGCCGTAGAGGAGCCTCTAGTACTCGCCCCTATGAGACCCACATATGCTTGGGTTACTGACTACGTTTAGAGATACATGTCTGTATATTCCTCTAAGGCAAGGCTTAGAGAACTCTTGAACTACTTAGAGCTGACGGAAAAGGGTTTAGGGGATCAATAGTTTCAAGTTTTGTGTCTAGAGCAAGATGACAGGGTATGCATGCAACGGGAAGGAGATCAGGAGTTCATGTTTATATATGAAGGCCTCTTTCTTGACTTCGGTCTCCGGTTTTCATTCACCGATTTTTAGATAGCGGTTCTTTGGATTCTCCGTGTCGCTCCAACCTAAATTCACTCTAACGGTTGGGGTAACATCCTAGCCTTTGAAAGGTTTTGCCGGGTGGTCAGACTTCGATACTCAGAGAGGGATTTGTTCTGTTTTTACATGATGGAGTCTTTAGGGGGAATGCGTTGCAACAGTCTTGGATGTTAGTCAAGTCGAGGTCTGGGTGGAAGGTCTTTGAAGTTTTCCTTGACAGCTACAAAGATTTTAAGCACAAATTCTTTAAACTGATGGCGGCGACAGACACCTAGCCATTTTACTTGGAGACTAATGGGGATCTGGCATTCTGTTTGTATTGGTCTCAGTAAGCATGGGACATCCCCATCGAGTTTATTGAGAGGGAAAATGAACATTTTGATGAGGGGGATGTAATTGGCATTGGCTAAAGCAATGGTTTTGATGATAACAAACAAAGACAAGAAATAGAAGTGCAATGATCAAGTCCAAGGATCTTCAAGATTAGCTTATAGGACTTAGATATTGTGTAAAGGTATTTGGGAATCACACTAAGCTCAAACATGTTTTTAAATCTTTAAAAATAGTTTTCACATGCTAAAATGCTCAACAAACAAGTTTTGAAAAGCTAGTCTTGGTGGTTGTTCAAATTCATGAAAAATAGTCAAGTTTGTATTTTGCAAAGCTGACCTTTAGTCACTCTTTTGATCATAACTTTCAAATTATTTTGTGTTTTGTTCTGAACTTATTTCATATGAAAATAGACTCAAATACCTTTCTAATGACTGGTCATTTGTTTAAAACGGATGAGAAATGAAGAAGTTATGACCATTTAAAGTTAGCTTTCAAAACCAGAATGTTATAACCTAATATGGGAATATGCATAACCGAATATGGCTTCTTTCTAATTGTTTTTTGGGCTTTTCAAACGTAACAACCAGTTTTGTCAATGGCCATATTCGAATATGGCATAACTCATAACAGATTATGAGTGTTTCATAACAGGTTATAACTTCCTTCATATTCGAATATGAGTAATCCCATAATAGGTTATTTTGCAAACTAAAAACGTTGGAAAGCTTTCTTTCATGCCATAATCGATTATGACTATGCCATAACAGATTATGGTCTATTCCAGGACTCTTCTCCAATAGCTCTTTCAATGGCATTTAATGCCCTTAACCACTTCTAACGTCTCTAAACTCTTTTTGGCTATAAATGAAAGTTGTTGGGCATTGATTAGGAGTTGGAGAACAATCTGAAAAACATCCTTGAGCATTAAATACGAGTTTTCTATCATTTTTATCATATACTCTGTTTTGAGCTTCAAAGTGTAATTCCTTGATACCCATAGAGTTTCAATTTGTATTATCCACTCTTTGAGAGAGTTTCTATCATTCAAACATGTTGTTTATCTTGTAAAGAGGGTGAGGTATCCCTCTAGTGAAAAAGGGTGAGGTATCCCTTGTTGAAAAGAAGGTGAGGTATCCTTCAAAGGTATAAAGAGGGTGAGGTATCCTTTGTTGTAAAGAATGTATGGTATCCTTCAAAGGTTGTAAAGGGGGTGAGGTATCCCTCTAGTGAAAAGGGTGAGGTATCCCTGTTTTGAGACTCAAGTACAAAGGGTGAGGTATCTCAAGGTGTAGTGAGTGCTCTATTGTGTAAAGGTTTTCAAGCACCTTTTTAAGTTTGAAGTTTAGTGAAAAATCTCGAGTGGTTTACTTGAGGACTGGACGTAGGTCACAAGGGGTGGCTGAACCAGGATAAATCCTTGTGTTTGTTCTTCTCAACTCTATCTCTTTACTTTATGCTTTAATTATATATGCTTGAGTTGAGTTTGATATTTAGCTTTGCTTGAATACTTTCTATCTTGACTTGTTTATTTGTGAGTAAAGTATTCAATCTCTAATAGTTATACATTTGTTATACATGTTCCGCTGTATTTAATAATTGAGTGCTTCAAAATGTTTAATTTCTTAAAGGTGTTTTAAAAACTTGTAATCACCCAATTCACCCCCCCTCCTGGGTAATGGTTGCCATGGCTAACAGGGGACATTGAGTGTACTGATTTTATAATCAGATGGGGGGCAAAGGTTAGCCAGATTAAATGCAAGGATATTCTAAGCATTTCTTGTGATGATTTCCTCTGGGCTATTCTTGGTAGAGGATTGAACCACTATAAGGTGTCCACCTTATATTTCTTTACCCTTAGCATTTGATTTTCCATGTTTCTCTGACTTATTTCCTTTTCTTGTTGTGTTGTAGATAACATAGTCACTAACAAGGGTGTTGCGTCTTCTACTAAGGTGCTCCAAGCTTTGAAGGCGAGAAAGAATCAAGTTGGATCTTCTCGTTCCTAGCCCATCGTTGCTCCGCCTCTTGTCATCCGGGAACTAGATTCAGAGCTCCTACACAACCCCACTAGGGGAGGAAGAGGAAGGCCGCAGAGAGTGCCATGGTAGAAGACCGCGTGACTGCGGGATTAAAGGATACAAACCCAAGTGTTGGTTGTCTCAAGTAATAAATTTCTCGGGAGTCCGAGGTCGATCCACAGGGAATTGATGAAGAAAAATTAATTGAGGTAGGAAGAGGATTTGTCACAATAATAAAAATAACAAAACTTGTTCACAATTAAATTTAAGAACTTGCTTGGGTTAGGAGATCCACTCTTGGTAATAAATTAAAGGTAAGATTATTTCTTTTTATAACTCAATTGAAATCCACACACAACGGAGGTTCCAATCGGAAAATATACCATTCAAAGTTTAATTATATATGCAATTATATTATGATTCCTTTAATTATTTACCAATATTTGTAAATGAGTTCAAGCATTCACTGTGCCAATCCTATTGTCTACAATAAATCAAGATCTCCATTAACAAAGAAGGTTTCTAAATTGATTGGAAACAAAATACAACACATATAATGTTCATTTAATAATATATCATTTAAGCACAAGAAATAAAATAATCTAACCTTATTTCATTACCAAGAGCTTCACTTTTTCACCTAAGCACGATGAAGATTTAGTTACTTATAGATAAGAAGAAAAAAAGAGAGAAGAAGAGAAAGATGAACATGACTTCAATTTAGAACAAGAGAAAATTACAACAAAGGAAAACAATAAACAAACATAACTTTAACTTGTAAAAACTAAGCCTCCCCTCAAGTGCTTAACATTTGAGTGCCTTGTATAGAAGAGTAGGGATACAAAATGACAAGGAGAATGATTAAGAGTAGGTGGATTAGTGGGTGGAGTGGTTGGATGATTGGTTAGGTGGTTGGATTATTGAATTAGTGGTTGGATTATTAAGATTCTTTGTCTCCGAAATCATTCATTGCTTAACTCATTGATTCCGTCGTTTTTGAGCCAAGTGGTCTTCATGAAAGTTCTAGGAAATTGTCTAAGCTTTCCAATGGCTCTGGAATCACCCAAAAATTCGTCCTACAGCCCAAGATATGACCTAATTACTACAGACTGTTCAGGCCCAGTTTCAACACCTCTATTTTGACTTTCAGACCCAATATCACCATCAAGGAGCCCGAATCAAGTTTTGTGTTCAACATGAAAGTTGTAGATATGGGTCTTAACTTTCAGATTCCAAATTTTCAGCCCATTTTATAAGCCCAAACTCGAATTATGCTCTGATTATTGTACACTATTTAGGTTTTAGACACAAAACTCGTGTTCTGTCTTCCAAGCCCAATTAGCTCTACTAGATGTCTGATTGAGACTTTGAACTCTCATCAAAGTTGTAAAGCTCTCTCTTATCTTTCCTACAAGATAAAATTAATAATTATCAGACATTTAGAACTCAAGATATGGCCGAAATACAGAAACAGCGTAGGACCAAAATAGTGCTAAAAAAAATCAATTAAGTCCAATTTGAGTCCAAACTTACAAAACATAACTAGGCTTAATCAATTAAGTACATGTAGAGAGTGTAAATGACTAAAAATGAGGGTTTATTAATGTATAAAATATGTGATCATCAAATTCCCCCACACTTAGCTTTTTTTTTTCTTGGGCAAAACACATAAGACCAAAGTTTGGAGACAAAGAAAAATGACACAGACTCAAAAGCTAAAAACTCTAAAAGACTCGATGAAGCAAGAAGAGCAACAAGAAATTCAAGTGATCAAAGCATTAATGAGGTAACATTTCTTCACATCTCAAACCAACAAGCAAGGAAGCTTCCGTTGAAAAGAATGAATCAAGAATGATAGATCCTCACAGAATTCACTCTCAATCTCTCAAGTGTTTAAAAGGTAAGTATTTCACTCTATTCAACCCATGAACAATTGCACTACCATAAGCTTGCTTATCTTCTACTTCTCCGCTACTCAAAACACATGCATACAAAAATCAAGAGGACTTTATTCAAGATTGTAATGGGGTCATGTTAGAGGAGATGAGATAATATGGATATGAAAAGATAAATACCAAAGAGAATAAAAGAGCATTATGGTACAGTTAGAGTGGAGAAAATGTTTGAGAACATTCATCATAAAGGACAATCACCAATATTTGACTAATGTTTTGTTAAAGATCAATCCCAAATTGGTGAATTGAATTCATTGTTAGACTTAAACATTTTCCTTTTCTTCCTGTTATTTCTAAGCATCTACCTTTATTATGATAATCCTTTGATTGCAACGGTGGTCAATAAATTTTTTTTTTGGATCATTTTACACACACACCCCCACACTTGTTCAAGAACAAGGTCAATGCTCTCTTATTCCCTAAGGTTGGGTAAAAACATATTTTTTTTTAATTTTTTTTCTCTTTTTTTTTGATGGATGAAATGAGCTTAAAACAAAGAATGGTCAAACAAGTTCAAAGGAGTTACACAATGAAAAATATACAAGGATGGCTATTTGGTCAAAGTAGCTATTTCAAAATGCCTCAATCATATTAATGTATGCATGTGAAAATGTAGCCTAAAAAAGAATTAAAGCAAGTTCTAGAGTAACAATTCCATGAGTGAAAATCACACAAAAAAGAAGAGAATGGTACAAATATTCAATCCATTCATCAATAGGCTCAAAATCTCACAAGGTATATTTCTATTATTCTCTATCCACCAATTCAACATCCATAACCAAGCATGTGAAATTTAAGAAAGAAGATAATTTATTCAATCATGCTATGATTCCTGAATTTCAATTGCTTCCAAGGCTGTGAGAGTGCATTCGCTTGAATCTTTCTAAGGAAATCAAAAGACAAAAACTTTGTTACTTCCACAAATCAATACTAATTAATTACTACCTAAAAACTCCTTACTCTGCCACCAATTAAGATGCGTCTCAGAAGTAAAATTATTCCTTACTCTGTCATCACTAATTGGTTTAGTAAGTCCATGACAATTATATCATACTTCCCAAACAAAACAAAACAATTTTTTTTTGGGTCAACTATCCTTCCCCCCCCAACTAAATCACAACATTGTCCTCAATATTAAAATATAGATGAGTAAAGGATAGAAGATATTACTTGTTGGAGAAAACTGACACAAATTTAAACAAAAACAAAGTATGATAAATTCAAAGTAAAAGAAAGCTTTAAACGAAGTGTCAAATCTAGCTCTTTTTTCATCTTGTTTCCCTCACTGCCTCCTGCTGACCAATCTATCTGAGTTATTGCTGGATCAGGATCAAAGATCAAAGGTAAAGGAATTTTTTTTTTTGTGACTTCAAGAAAACCATTAGGGTAAAGAAGTCTAGAAACCCCTAAAGGACCCTGCTCAAAGGATCGTCTGTCCAAAATCGAAATACAGCAAAATCATACAAAGATAAAAGAAATATAATAGCAAAATGATGACATACCTGTATGTACAGTTTTCATGGCGTATCTTTATACTGCACGTCATGAGTGCAGTAGTGGCATATCTTTATACTGCGTGTCACCAGTGCAGTAGACACTCACGTCCGCTTATTCGAAGAAGGGAGAAAGAAGAAACCATCGTGGGTTTCCATCCTGGGTCTGGAACCTGGAGCGCTCACACTTGGGCTCGTAACATCAACAAAGATGCTAAAATCTGAAACCCGTAATGTCCAAGATCCAAAACATCCCATCCCAGGGCGCTGAGAGCCCCTTCTAATAAAAGAGAGGATCAAGCTCAGATGCCTCATACGCTTCGGCCGCCGCGGGTTACTTCTCACTAATAACCAGAGTGGGACGCTTCTGCCTGTCCATCAACTCCACAGTGCCTAGATGGTAAACATTGGGTTATGGAGCGCGGCTCTCTACAGAGCATGGTACACGAACTTTTTTAAGGACCAGCGTGCAAAGGTCCACCAGTGTCAATGACGGGTCAACCAAAGGGTGGGGCTCACAACTAATTAAAGCCATAGTACTCCTTCCTGGATCGCCCTTGTTCAGACTCTTTTTTTTTCATTTTTTTTATTTTTTTTATTTTTTATTTTTCAGAAAGAAAACATGAAGAAGAAGATAATATGTATAGATTGTTGTGGATATGGCTCACATCTGCCTCTGGTTTCACGTCCAGTAACGGCTTAAACGCCTTCTATGAGTCGAGGATAAGCTTCCCATCCAATTTTCTTATAAATTGGCAAACAGGTCTTTTAGAGTCGATTCCAAAAGATCGTAGCATTTTTCTTCATCCTTGAAGAGATTCCACAAATTAAGAATTTCACCCTGCATCAATCTATAAGAACGCATCTCAAGAGTCAATAAGATATCATCTAATGACTCCTTACTCAGTCCATTCTTAATGAATGATCTATTTGCGGAAACCATCCCCAAAGAACGACATTGCATGTTACAATTCCATCGTCTACATTTGTAATAGACTTGTAACCTTTTTGCTCTTCTCCTTTTAGAATACGAACTTCTTCCAAGACCTGGCATGTATGAGTCAAATGAAATTGAAGACTCACCTGCTAGTCGGACCTTTGCTTCAATTATCCAGCGTACATCTTCTGGCATACCTTTGTGCATTAACAGTCTCAATCTTTTACATCGAACTTTGTAGATTTTTTTTCAGAGCATTTTGAGGGAGAGAAGGAAAATGTTTTCTCAAGTTTGAAAGAATGACATCCATTTTAAAGGAAAAGAAGGATTAAGTTATTTTGGAAAACTGAGAAACAAACCGACTTGAGAGTCACGGAGTACCGTATCTGCCACTTAATCGGCAACACAAAGAACTCATCAACTTGCTTTTTTTAGAAATGGTTTGAGCCTTTGTCCATTGACTTTAAACACATTACCATTCCTAGGATTCACAATATCTACGGCGCTATGAGGATACACGTGTTTGACAACAAAAGGACCACTCCACCTAGATCTCAATTTTTTAAGAAATAGGTGCAGGCGAGAATCATAAAGCAGAACTTTTTAACCAATTTCAAATGATTTTCTCAAAATTGTCTTGACTGTGGATTTTATTGGATTTGTCTTTTGACAATTTTCACATTTTTTGCAAAAAGTATAACAGTCCTTAAATAAAGTGGGCCAGTAAAATCTACACTGCAAGATTTTTGCAGCTATTTTCTTTGAAGAAAAGTGACCTCCACATGCTTCTGGGTGACAAAATTTAATGACATTACCTACCTCACTGTCAGGCACGCATCTCTGAAAAATTTGGTCAGGACAATGTTTGAACAAGTATGGGTCATCCCAATAAAAGTTTTTCACCTCTGTTAAAAATTTCTTCCTATCTTGGTGCGTCCATTGAGGCAACATCTTTCCTTCTTGTTCTTCAGTAAGAGACGAGGAAATTACCACAGGAAAACTTTGTTTTTCTCCCAAAAATGTGTACTTCAACCCAGCAGGTAATGGCTTTAGTTCCGGTGTGGGTACTTCTTCATGGGCATTATCATTCATAGGTTTTAGCTCTTCGAATTTTGGCTTTCTTCCTTTGTATTCTATTTCCTCTGTACAATCAAGCAAATCAAATGAATTAATTAAACAAACTTCTAATAGGTCAGAAGAACTCCTTTTTTGAAGATGATCATCTATAATGACTTCAATTCCTTCAACTTCCTCCTTTTCATCAAGGACTTCCTGTGGTTGCTTGCGCATGTTAAAAACATTGAGATCTAGTGTCATGTTTCCAAATGTTAGCTTCACCACTCCATTTCTGTAATTTATCAAAGCATTAGATGTTGCTAAAAATAGACGGCCTAAAATAACAGGAATTGACTTGCAACTATCAACCAGAGGTTTAGTATCTAAGACAATGAAATCCACAGGATATATGAATTTATTAACTTGAACTAACACATCTTCCACAATTCCTCTTGGAATTTTAATTGATCTATCGGCAAGTAGAAGAGTTACAGAAGTTAGTTTTAACTCACCTAAGTTGAGTTCTTTGATAAACCGAATATGGAAGCAAATTGACACTAGCACCAAGATCAAGTAAAGCTTTTTCAATTTTATGTTCTCCAATAATACATGAAACTGTAGGACAACCAGGGTCTTTATATTTCAACGCATTATTATTCTGAAAAATAGAGCTTACCTGTTCAGCCAAAAATGCTTTTTTTCACATTTAATTTCCTTTTAACAGTGCACAAGTCCTTCAAATATTTAGCATAAGAAGGAATTTGTTTGATAGCATCTAACAAAGGAATATTGATTTTCACTTGTTTCAAAACTTCAAAAATTCCAGTGTTATGGTCCAATGTCTTTGGATTTTTCAATGCTTGAGGAAATGAGGATGAAGGCGAGAGTTTGGTCTCTTTTTGGTCAACTTCTTCATTTTCTTGGGAAATTGGCTCATCTTCTTTCTCACAAGATTCGAGGATTTGTTTTTCAACAACCTTTCCACTCCTTAGAGTTATCACTGACTGGACTTGGTCCATTTGTTGGTTTTCTGAACTCCCCTCATTTAGACTGTACTGGCCCTTGGGATTTGGTTGAGGTTGAGAAGGAAATTTTCCTTTCTCATGAATGATGAGAGCAGAACTAAGTTTGGCAAGAGTTTCTTTTATGTCAATCATGGTTTGATTGTTTTGTTTATTAATGGTCTCTTGCTTTTCTATGAATGCATGCAGTGTTTCTTCAAAGTTTTTCCTATATGGTGGGACATAAGGTGCATATCCTTGAGAATTTTGAGAGTCTTGTTGTGCCTGAGGAGGTGGTGGTTGCACAAATTATGACTGATTATTATTCCTCCAGCTGAAATTTGGGTGATTTCTCCATCCCGGATTATATGTATCTGAAAAAGAAGAAGTAAATGGCTTGTTAAAATTATTTATTGCATTTACCTGCTCATGTACAACTTCTTTAAAAACAGGAATTTTAGGACATTCATGTGTTGACCAAAATCATCACAAATGCCACAAATTTCTTCATTTTGCACAGATTTGATTTCTTTTCTTAATTCCATGGCTTCAACTTTTCTAGCCAAACTGGCAAATCTAGCATTTAGATCTTCCTCTTGACTAAGGTGATATTTTCCTTTATTAGCACTTGCAAGATTAGATCTAATTGAATTTTCAAAAGTGTTAGTACTATGCCAAGATTGAGAATTTTTAGCCAACTGGTTCAAATAGTCTAAAGCTTCATCAGGTTCTTTATGAAGAAACTCACCATTGCACATTGTTTCCACAAATTATTTAGTTTCAGGAGTTAAACCTTCATAAAAGAAGCTTATACTGCGTCATTTTTCAAATCCATGATGTGGGCAAGAATTTAACAAATCTTTAAACCGTTCCCAACATTGAAAATATGCTTCATTTGAATTTTGGGAAAAATTATGGATTTGTCTTTTCATAGCATTGGTTTTATGTGTTAGAAAAAATTTCTTCAAGAACTCACCTTGCATTTCTTGTCATGTGTCAATTGATCTTGGATTCAAAGTGTTAAGCCAGGATTTTGTTTTATCTTTTAAAGAAAAAGGAAACAATTTAAGCTTAACAATCTCTTTAGTGCAATTTTGATCATTGAAGGCAATACATACTTCCTCAAATTCTTTCAGATGTAAATATGGACTTTCAGATTCTAAACCATGAAAATTAGGAAGTAAAGAAATCATACCTGTTTTAAATTTAAAATTATTGGCATTGAGTGGAAAGATAAAATATGATGGACTAGAACTTCGAGGTGGTTGCAAATATTCACGCATGGTTCGCAACGGTTGATTTTCATGTTCATCATGTACACTTTCATTATCAGTCATTATGTCAATTGTGTGTGATTGTGATTCAAACAAGTCAATATATAAAGTATCAGGATTAATTTTGACTAAACAACCAGAATTTAAATCACGATACCAATTAAGCATACATACATAAGTAACTTAAAATAAATAAACAAAAATAATGTACAAGCTGGCGGTGTAACCCACCATTAAATATTAACATGGATGGGGTAATAAACCAACCACCCAAAAATAAAAATAAAGTGCAGAAAATTAAAATACAGAAAATAAAGTGCAGAAAGTAAATTTAAATATGAAAGCCGGAGAGTGACAGAGCCCCACAGAGCCGGCGAAAGAGAAGAGAAGAAGAATTATTATTTCATTAAGTTAGATTGCGAAAAAATAAATAACAGAAAAGTAAAAGGGAGAGTTTCCCACTAAGTTAGTGCGTAAAATAAAAGGGAGAGTTACTCCCCACTGACGAAAAAAAAATGACGAAAATAAAATAAAATAAATTAAAAAGCAAAAATAAATGACATAAATATAAAAGTTAGAAAGTTAGTATGTTAGCAAGTTAGTAAGTTAGAGTTAGATAGCTAGAAAGTTAGAGCGTTAGTAAAGAAACCGAAGGATCGGCAAGCTGATCTTTTGCTCTGGTGAGGGAGAAGAGATAATAGATTTTATTAAAGAAAACGAACCTCAATAAATCAAAACTTCAAATCAAGTCCCCCTAAGAACGGCGCCAAAAACTTGACTGCGGGATTAAAGGATGCAAACCCAAGTGCAGGGTTGTCTCAAGTAATAAATTTCTCGAGTCAGAGGTCGATCCACGAGGGAATTGATGAAGAAAAATTAATTTAGGTAGGAAGAGGATTTGTCATAATAATAAAAATAACAAAACTTGTTCACAATTAAATTTAAGAACTTGTTTGGGTTAGGAGATCCACTCTTGGTAATAAATTAAAGGTAAGATTATTTCTCTTTATAACTCAATTGAAATCCACACACAACGGAGGTTCCAATCGGAAAATATACCATTCAAAGTTTAATTATATATGCAATTATATTATGATTCCTTTAATTATTTACCGACATTTGTAAATGAGTTCAAGCATTCACTGTGCCAATCTTATTGTCTACAATAAATCAAGATCTCCATTAACAAAGAAGGTTTCTAAATTGATTGAAAACAAAATATAACACATATAATATTCATTTAATAATATATCATTTAAGCACAAGAAATAAAATAATCTAACATTATTTCATTACCAAGAGCTTCACTCTTTCACCCAAGCAAGATGAAGATTTAGTTACTCATAGATAAGAAGAAAGAAAGAGAGAAGAAGAGAAAGATGAACATGGCTTCAATTTAGAACAAGAAAAAATTACAACAAAGGAAAACAATAAACAAGCATAACTTTAACTTGTAAAAACTAAGCCTCCCCTCAAGTGCTTAACACTTGAGTGCCTTTTATAGAAGAGTAGGGATACAAAATGACAAGGAGAATGATTAAGAGTAGATGGATTAGTGGGTGGAGTGGTTGGATGATTGGTTAGGTGGTTGGATTATTGAATTAGTGGTTGGATTATTGAGATTCTTTGTCTCCGAAATCATTCATTGCTTAACTCATTGATTTCGTCGTTTTTGAGCCAAGTGGTCTTCATGAAAGTTCTAGAAAATTGTCTAAGCTTTCCAATGGCTCTGGAATCACCCAAAAATTCGTCCTACAGCCCAAGATATGACCCAATTACTACAGACTGTTCAGGCCCAGTTTCAGCACCTCTATTTTGACTTTCAGACCCAATATCACCATCAAGGAGCTCGAATCAAGTTTTGTGTTCAACATGAAAGTTGTAGATATGGGTCTTGACTTTCAGATTCCAAATTCTCAGCCCATTTTATAAGCCCAAACTAGAACTATGCTCTGATTACTGTACATTATTCAGGTTTCAGACACAAAACTCGTATTCTGTCTTCCAAGCCCAATTAGCTTTACTAGATGTCTAATTGAGACTTTGAGCTCTTCATCAAAGTTGTAGAGCTCTCTCTTATCTTTCCTACAAGATAAAAGTCATAATTATCAGACATTTAGAACTTAAGATATGGTTGAAATACAGAAATAACGTAGGACCAAAATAGTGCTGAAAAAAATCAATTAAGTCCAATTTGAGTCCAAACTTACAAAACATAACTAGGCTTAATCAATTAAGTACATGGAGAGTGTAAATGACTAAAAATGAAGGTTTATTAATGTATAAAATATGTGATCATCACCGCGGAAAGATGGTTGTCATGGAGGGAGATCGTAGCTGGAGGATAAATCCTCTGCCTCTGATTACCGGGGACAAGTTTCCCAAGGAGTTCATCGACCACATCTTTTTGAGTGATAATGTTGTTAAACTTATCACTCGAAATAAGGTGCCTGAGGCTTTATCTTTGTTTCAAACTTTCGCCTTTCGGACTATTGCTGAAGCCCGACGTCTTGAAAGGACGATGCTAGCTTTTGAAAGGAAGGCAAAGGACTAGCTGAATATGATGGAGGCCGAGGGAAAACAACAATTGGATCAAGCCCTCAAGGGTAAAGAGGAGGCGGAGGCAAATATTGCCAGGTTGGAAAGGGAGCTTACTGACTCCAAGCTTTTGCTTGCCAATAAAAAGACCCGGTCTGATCAAGTCAACACTGCCAACGTCGCCTTTCAGGCTAAGGTAGCAGAACTGGAGGAAGAAAGTGTTGAGTTGTTGACTATCAGCACCAATATTGGTGTTGATCATATCTAAACCCAAAAGAGTCACACTTGTATATCCTAACCTTATATTCTTACCCGCAACTCATAAAGTAACTTCTCATAATATAATACAATTCAAAAAGTATTAAAAAGAATAAGTATCTGTCCTACACCAATATATGTTGGTCTAAAGAGATTCGAGTCCTTTAAGCATGTGGTCTTAAGTTTAATCTCAGGATTCATGTGTATATAAAAACCACCATTGGAAGGAATCTCCACTTAGGCGTCTGACCGTATCTCAAGAGATTAGTCTCACATCTATCGGGTGAGAGATTCTCTGGGAAATCACAAAAAGAAAGTATTCGTCCCACGAGTGAAAAGCACCTACGGGGTCTCATGAGCCTAACTCAATTGGTTGGGACATTTGCTTGCAAATTCCTTATAAGGGGTTCAACTCCCCCTGATGGAATATCTATTACCCATTTCCTTTCCCCTCCCCTTGGGCCCCTAATGGTGATTCCTTAGACTCCATCCTAGTAGGGCCTAGTAACCAAAAAAAAAAACCTAGGGTTAGATATTCAAGTGCGGGTAGGATATACTCCCCCAATAAGAACATTCTTGGGTCAATTTTCATGTCAATCGAAACTAAATCATTCCCTGTGTGATCTTAAGAATAATGCTAAATACACATATTTAGATACACATCACTTTATATCAACATAATTTTCACAATTTGATTATAATTAGTACCATCTTATTTTCTGCACAATCACATTGTGATTTTGTCACCTCACAATGATATAAGGTGATGTGAATCTATGTGGTGTGTATGAAACATAATCCTGATCATAAAGACACATCTCTCACATCCATGTACTATAAAGTTAAATAGTTATTCGTATTAAAAGATTAATTTCTTACTTATCGAGTAAGAGAATATTCTAAGAAAAAAAATAAATTTGTTGATATTTTGTAAGTTTTGTATTGTTCGAGGCCTTGAGGATGTACATAGATGTTGAACGTAACCTTATTTCGATTTCGTGGTACGAGCAATCCCATAGAAGGTCTCAAAATGTTGACATGGACCTTAAAAGATGACTTTATATATGAAGTTACTACAACTAATAATAATGCTTTGTTCATATCCATTTTTTGAGTCCATGCTTTGAGATAGTGAAAAACCTCGAGTAACCGAGATGCTATCCTGTACTTTGGCGGTCTTGGAAGCAAGTACTTTGATTTTATAATAAGAGTGACGATACTATGAGCAGCTTTGTGTTTATTAAATTTAAAATTTAATTTTAATATACTGTCAGTATAAAAATTTTATATACTATCATTCACTTGAATATTGTCACTTTATTAAAAAAAATTTACTTGCATAACTACATCAAAAATTACACATGATAACGTGTGAATACTTAATGAAATAAAAAAATTTACATTAATAATATATTAAAATTAAATTTTAAAATTTATTATGTTAATTGAATTTATCATTAATAATATATATATGTGTGTGCACGTGCATGTATGTAAAAGGTAAGGATCATTTGATACCATACTCTTACAGCATTGAATAAATTTTTATTTGATAACTTTTCAATGTCGATTTAAGCTGATCCCAGAAATTATAATGCTCTATTAAGTGGCATCGTGATTTTAGTTTACTCAACACTTGCTTAGCCATTCCTCTGTGCATGTTGCAATTTTTACTGTTGTTTATTTCACCTCACACCATGCATGATGTGCACTCCATGCCACCAATAGCTACTTCTATAGATCTGTATCTCAAAATATATTATGATATAAAATTCCAATCATGGGAACAGAAATAATTAAATAGAAAAATTACAATCTTGGTATTCAACAGCTTTACTGCAAGAAGAGAGAGAGCAAAATTGAATTTTAATCTATAATTTCTCCCTCCTCTTCATCAGATTTCTCAATTCTTTCTCCGTTATCACATTGTCTTTTAACCAAGGAAGATGGTTCTTTATGTGGATTGATATGCGCAACAGAGTTATTCTCATCGTCATCACTCTCTTCATCTTCACTATCATGGCCACAATCATTATTGTGGCTTACAATTTTTTGAACTGTTTTCTCGTTACCACGTTCAAGAACATCTTTTCCAGTGTGCAAATATTTTTTTTCAGTAACACCTTCAGATCCAATTTCTTTAACCACAACTGATGGATATATCAGTGGCTTATCAGGACAATCTTTGAAGAAAGAATTCATTACCATGAACCTGAAAACCTGAAACAGGTGGCTCTTATCCCTCTTTATATCTGCACTCAAGAGTTTCTGCAATAAAGTTGGCTTTCTCTTGTTTAAAGAAGGGTTGTCTGAAAAATCTTTGTCCGCAAACTTCTGCTTCTTGGCAAACCGACCTTTTCTGTCTGATTTCTTGTTGAACTTGTTTTGGAATTTCCTTTTGTCAGTAAATGTGTTTTTCCCTTCACCCTGAAAACCTTGATTTTCAGAATCCTTCAGATAATATGATGGTATTTCAGCAACTTCAAGTCCCAACTCAGCTTGCTTTGCTAGAACTTCCTTGAGCTGCAAAGACAAAATAATGTTAAAGGGTCGAAATACTATTCGTTATGTGTCCAAGAAAGATTTATTTGTCATAACTTAGATTTCATGCCAAAAAAAAATACTACTTGCTCATCTGTCAGCTCTCAATTGAATAACAAAATTAAAATGGGCAATATAAGAATATTATATTGGGAGGTATTATATGCCAAAAAAATCCCTCTAATAAGTATACCTCTCTTTGTTGGGAGGTATTATATGCTAAAAAAATCCCTCTAATAAGTATACCTCTCTTTGTAAGACCTTCCTATCAATGACCTTGGAGTCTTTCAGATGTTCACTCTGCTTCTGCAGGTAGTAATTCAGTTAGTACTTATCAGACAATAAAATCTGATAAACACAAGCAGTAGATAAAGCAGTCTGTTTAAAACCTTCTGAATGTTGTTGCTGGAAGGGTGATTCTTCCTCCGTGCTTCACGCCACTGTTGGATTTCTTGCTCAGTATAAGTCACAGAGAAGGATCTAACCATTCAAGAAAACATACACAAAATCAAGGTCGAAGAGTTAAGATATTGTCAGTACAAAAGGACAAGTTATGAAATTAAAAGGTTAAGAAAAGTAATTTAAAAGAGAAAAGACAAAACTAAAATCTGATGAGAAAGCAGGCTTAATTTCTAAAAATAGCACCAAAATGAGAAAACATAGTATGTTTCATTTGGATGTTAATTTCTAAAAATAGCACCAAAATGAGAAAACATAGTACGTTTCATTTGGATGGTTATCTGGAAGACATTTATCTGAACAAAAAATCTGAAATTCTGGTACCAACACCGTGAAAGGTCTCGACCTTACTAACTCAATATGTGGAACGGGGGCAGGGTGTTTTAGTTATACAAGTGTTATTTGACTACTGTATTCTATCTCATAGTTCAGATAGACTCAAATGGTTTACTATACAAAAGACTTTATGTCAGTGTATACATGTTGCTAAGTTAGATTTAGTGGGTGGAGCAGTTGGCCCTCCCTTCTAATCAGTGATACTTTATTTTTATAAAATATCCTTAATTGATTTGTCTCCTTTTACATGTCAAACTTTTTACCAAATTAATTCATCATCAATTACTCATTCACACTCCTGAAAATGAACACTGGATTAACTTATAAAATTTGCGGAAGCTGGTTACAAATTGCCAGGGGGGGACAGAGTTGGTTTATTGCCTATCTCGACCCATATTTTAAAATGTAGATACCTAAAATGTAGTAAATTTAGTGACTAGAGACAGACTAGAACACTGAACATTTTGGTCACAGAATGGGGGATTATATGCCAAAACTTCTAACAGATTGGCTAAAATTTTCTACAAACATTGTTTTACCTTTCCCATTTACATCATTGTTATTCAAAAATTAGAAGGACAGTAACTTGTTTATGATGTAATAAACAAGTAGAGACTAAACCAAAACAGCCTTTCTAAATCTAAAATAGCCTTCATTTCTAGTGAAAGGTAATTTAATTAGCATCTTGTTACACACTCTATGAACATCTTAAAGCAGTTGAATGCAAGGCATTGCTATTAATAGACTGGAACTAGATAACAAAGGATTAGAAAGTCAAACAGAAGCTACCTTTTCGGTTCCTGCTTGTGTTCCTTAGAATTAGAAGCCAAATGCCCTGCCCTCCCATTGTTGGGTCCTGCTTTTGCCACAAGCATTAGCCTAACAGCAAAAAATGTTTTCATCTTGGTAATAAGGTAGAAAAGGAAAGTTCAAAACCTTTGCCCTTATGTTCCGTAGGAAACCCAATATTCCTCTTTCCATTGTTGATATCATGAAACTTAGACTTCTGAAATCTACAAGAATTGGACAACGATTGTAAATCAAGGAAAACTATATGTTAACCCAATAAACCAAGAGTAATAAAAGAGAAGAAAATAACATACCCTCCTTGAAACCCCCCTCTCTTTGGTTTATTTTTGAAGTTTTTGCTTGGAGATCCTTTCCAATTAGAGTTTGGAGCATTAGTTTT
The DNA here is from genome assembly GCA_029884605.1 of Ormosia emarginata. Lineage (NCBI taxonomy): Eukaryota > Viridiplantae > Streptophyta > Magnoliopsida > Fabales > Fabaceae > Ormosia > Ormosia emarginata. The sequence goes on along the minus strand of JAQQTP010000066.1, from coordinate 4,880,178 downwards.
AATATTGCTATTATCATTTGCCTGCAGCAATTATTGGGATTTGAATTAAATACAATACCTACAGCTTCTTTTACAATAGTATATGTAGTAGAATAACAAACAAGGCCAAAACACATAGAAAAGACAGAAACACATCAGTTTTAACTTAAAAAGTACCTGCGATTTTGAAAATGCAGAAGGTTGAGAGTTATTTGTATGATGCAGCTGAACCGAATTAGGATTAAGTGATGCAGAACTGTTGTTCCCTTGCAGCTGCTGAGATGAAAAAGGTGATGATACAAAGGCATTTGTGTTTACAGTTGGTGGAACCAGGTTTTTCTCATTCTGGTCAACCTGTGGTCTGACCTGATTTCCAGGCACAAGACCCAATTGGGGATTTGCAGAAAAGATTGGGTTTTGAGGAACCATGGCCTGAGGCACTTGGTTTGGGAACCCAAACATGGGGCGGGAACCAGGATGCATACCATATGGAACAACTTGAGAAGGGTTTGACATTTGCATAGGTAACTGTTGGTTCATATTTTGCACAGGATATGGGGCACAAAATTGTCCATTTGGCATATTCATGTTCATATTCATATTAGGCTGCTGCAGCATATTCAGAATACCTTGAGCTAAAATATGCCCCTGAAGCATATTCTGCATGACTTGTCCCTGAAGAGAAAACACTGAATTGTAATTGGCATTGCCTACACTATTTTGGGGACCTAACCCCATATGAGATTGACCCTGTTGAGGACCAGCCAAACCCATATGAGGCAGATGCAGCTGGTTGTTTTGCAAGGGAAGGAGATGATTAGAAACATTCATGAAAGGAGGTGTGTTCATACATGGTTGCAAGTTGGGTATAAAGGGCATCAAGTTTTGGTTCTGGTGATTGCCTGCACCCAATTGGTTAGGACCATTGTTTTGCAAGGGAGGCTGATGGTTAGGAGCATTCAAGAAACTAGGTTGAGTTTTGGAAGAGGTATTGTTAGACATGATGTTAGCAAAAGCTCAAGAACTCTTGCAATCCAAAGTGTCAATTCAAGAGTTTCCAGACACATAAAATTCTTGAGTCCACAAGTGTCAATCCAGAACAAGCAGCACTTGATTACTGGACACAGCAGCAGCACAAGCACAATGCTTGAAAAGAGAGAAAGGTGAGATTTTTTACCAAGAAAAATCGAATTTTGGCCAAACCCCAATTGATTTTGAGGCTCCAAAATGCTTGAAAAGCCTCTCCTTCCTCAAACTGAGTAATCAGTGGCAGTAGCAATAAACTTGCTCTGCTGTGTTCCTAACCTCGCCAAACGGCAGGTCTATGAGAGATTTCTAGGGCAGAGCTGAATAGAAAGCAGAAAGTAGAGAAACAAAACGCAGTGTTACTAAAGCCTGTATACTGATGAAAAACTGAAATTCTTTTTTAAACGAATTAAGTATTATATGAGGATTTAAATTTTTTATAATAGATTAATTATGGAATTGAATTTTAATTATTATCAATTAAAAAATTAAACTTTATTAAAATATATTTTTAATAATAAAAATGTAAAAAGAAAAATATCTAACTTAATATATTAAAATAATTTATAACTTTGAAAAAAAAAACATATCGTATATATGATATAATTTTTTTATTGATAAATATTATTAAATTTTGTTGTTGTCAAAGTTGCGGTCCTTGGTAGTTTTTCCTTTACACTATGTTTGAATGACAAGTAATAGGGGGAACAAAAAAGAAATGGGAGGAACAGAAATAAGTTTTTGTATTTGAAAGTTTTAAAATGTATAAGAATGGAACGGAACACATGGAGAATCATTTCTCTCCTCTTCCCCTCAAATGTTCAATTTTTGTTCTCCTAAAATTGAGGTGGAATGGGAGGAACACATATTCCGTTCCGTTAATGAATCTTCCAGACAAAGAGTGGGGAAACTATGTTCCATTCCATTTCTTTCCTTTCCGATCCATCCCCACATATTCCGTTCCATTCCGTTCTGTTCCGTTAATGAAAAAATATCCAAACACAGGGTTAATATTTTTTATAAGTCAATATATCTTTCTTCTTGAGAACGGTAGGGTTCCCTAACAGCTAGGGTTCTCATGAAAACATTGTCTCATTGATGTGGGTTTATGCGTCTTCTCGCCTTCAAGTGTAGAAGGATTTTGCAATATTTGTGTTGTTTGGTGCTTAATGGTTGAAGGGGAGGATCCCGTCGAGACGACGGGAAAGTTGGTTAGGAAGTTCAATGTCTATCAGACCCTTCAATATGGTGGCAATGTGTACGATGATGTAGAGGGTGTAGAGAGCGCTCATAGGTATGGATTATCGTCATATTAGGGAGAATGTGACCCTTCTTATACTATACAGCAAAAAAGACTATGATAAGGTTTTGTAGGAGAGGTCGCAGTCCTTTGATAAACATCTTTTGGTAATATAGTTGTACAACTCAAATCAGATATTGACATGGTTAGAAGCTCAATCACCGAGTCAGCCGTCTGACTGTGGATCAAGCGGTTGAACTAGAAAATTTGAACAAATTAAAAAAATGTTATAAGAAAAAATAATTCATATTTTTAACAAAATAAAATTCAATTGTAACATAAAGAAAAAAAAAACACTACTTGCTAATGTTGTATAGAAAAGTCACAATATTGAAAATATGAGATAAGTGTTGGTCACTGGGTTCTTTAAATGTTTTTTAATTTTCCCTTGATGCATACCTAGGTAAGTACTTTTATTCCTCCTTTTTATAGAGGGTTTTATCACGAATTCATTGATTTTATATGACTTATTACTAACCTCTTTAAAGCATGGATCGAGGATAGTTTTTTTTACTTCACAAAAGGGCATGCTAGATCATATATATCTATATATATATATATATATATATATATATATATATATATATATATATATATATATCTATTGAAAAGAATATTTATTGTAAGAGGTGAGAGAAGTAAATGTTGACCATTGGATCTTCATAAATGATTAAGATTAGAACATAAATGCATGTGACTTTTTTAAGTGGTCACATGACCTTTAAGTAACTTTTAATCTTGATCATCCATGTATGGTTGTATGGTCAATATTTACTTCTTTCATCATCTCACAATAAAAATTACTCTCACTAGATATGCCATATATATATATAGAGAGAGAGAAAAACAGACCAGTAGATTCACATCAGATATCTTTATCATAGATTGAAAATAAGGATATCAATTCATATGGTCATGTTCTATTTAGTGGAATAAAGATTAAATAGAAATTGGCTTTTGGAGAGATGACTGAGTAGTTGATAGCTCCAGTCTTGAAAATTAATATAGTTCGAAACAAAGAACTATTGAAGGGTTCGAATCTCTCTCTCCTTTTGGTCAGAGAATGAATTTGTTTATTTTATTGGTTTTGGTTGGCTCGATTTTTTTTAGCTTAGCTAATTAGAAGAAAATATCATGGGACATGTAGGCCATGAGAAATATATTTGGGCTTTATGTTGTTGGGTTTTTGTTGAAACTAAAATGAAACAAGTATTCAGTCTAGCATAGAGGGCCATAGTTATATCTTGTTGGCATCAGGATTTTGCATTAATGCAATTACAAACAATAATTTTGCATTGCTCAATCGACACACCTAATAGGTTGATAGAGAATGATGCAATGCAACAAACAACGTCATTTGATGCCTCCACTAGAACTCATCATGCACAGAAACAATATAGCCTCAAGCCCTCAACTTAGGTTTTGTTTATGTCTTAGACTATCAGCCTCAATGCCACTGGGCTCTGTTCGTGTCTCAGCCTTAATGTTGAAAATGAGTAAGAAAATGCTAATGGTAAATAGTGTATTCATTTTCATCAAAAGGTTTTTTTTAAAAAAAAACTTTACAAAAAGGTTTTTTATATAATAAAAGTAGGTTAGGCATGAACCAGCGGGTCGCAAGTCATCCGGGTTTTTCCCAATTTAAACTGGGTTTGACCGGATCAACCAGAAAAATAGTTTACAAGCCTAACCGGAGCAACTGAGAACTCGGGTTACAAGTTTTCCAAGTGAACTGACTGGGCTGGTCCAAGTTGTACAACTATGGTTAGTAATCAAGGAGTATGATGGGACTAAACGACCATCTGAGATTCAGTTTGTTCTTGAAACTTTTTGGATTAGGGTGGTTATTATACCAATTGCGATGATGAATAGAAGCATAGGGAAGACCATAAGTGATGTGGTGGGAACTTGTGTAGATGTAGAAGCCAATTCTCAAGATCATGCCTTGGGAAAACATCTGCATATAAAGGTTGAATTGGACATAACAAAACCCTTCAGACGTGGCGTTATGCTCTAACCCATCCCTCATATGCCGCCCTAGTGGTTTTTTATTTTGTACAAGAGATTGCCAAACTTTTGCTTCACTTGCTAGTTGTGGCCTCATCGGGCATGACATAGACGACTGTGAACAAGTAGATAATATTGATAGAGAGAGAGTCTACAATATGGAGATTGGTTGAGGGCAAACTTTAGTAGTGGGTCACCTCAAAACTCGAAGAAACACACTAGATACAATCCCCAAACTGCCTCACAATGATGAAGAAGAGGTCAAATGTGAAGGGATAGTTCCACGAGGTTTGCAGTTCACTAAGATTATCCCATAAAGTGTTGCTACTCACTCTAGGGGTCATAGGAGTGTTAGCATGAGTCATAAAGGGATGAAGTATTCATTAGGGCTGTCAAAACAAGCTGAACTCATTGGGCCACCTCATTTAACCCTGTGATTTATATGAGTCAGACTGCAAAATTATTGGCCCAAAAAAATGCAATCCATTTTGACTCGCTCTATTTGCTCGCGAGTTAAACAGGTTGGTCCACATAAATTTTTTTATGAATCAAAACAAAAACATTAAAGGTATGAAAAAATAGACATTGTTTTAATTGTTAAATTTAGTATTTGTGGGCTTGTGGTTGTGGCTTTGGTTGAGTTATTTCATTTAACATATGATTTAATATATATGCTTTGAGACATTTGGTGACTTGTGGACTTGTGGTGTGGTTGTGAATTTGGTTTTGAGTCACCACAATTTGGATTATGTTTGTAGGATGGCTATATTTTAATGTTTAATTATTTTTAAGTCTATGGTAATTGACTTAAGATTAGGTTTGGAAGTATTTACATTTCATTTGTATAATTGTATTCTAGTTTTTAGGAAAAGGGAATGGTATTGTAATGTGAAAAGAGGAAGGTTTTGTGAGCTACTCGTTTAGGCTCGCAAGTCATGTGCTGATGCGAGGCATGTTCAATTATAGGTGAAAAAAAAGATTTCGCGGCCCGCACGTTTAGGCTTGCGAGTTGATTTAAGGCAAGTCAGATTGCTTATTTTGCAACTCGTATAAATGCTAGTCATTTTAGCTTGCCCTGTTTAACTCGTGACCCATCACGAGCCGGGTCGACCTATTTGATAGCCCTAGTATTCATAGACTAAGGGCCTAGGAGAACTTGAGGTGACTTCACCATTGATACTAAACTCTAATGCAGAAAAGATCAAAGAAGACAAAAGGAGGAAAAAAACTAGCAAGAGTAGGAGAGGAGGAAAATAAAGAGAACCAGATCAGTAAACATCCCAAATGATTTCTCCAGCTTGTAGTTGACGATAAACAAGTTATTTCCTCCCTATGACCCAAAAGGCGAGAATAGAGGAAAATGAGAACAATACATTATGCTTGAACAAGATAGCGGCAGAGGTTGCTTAACAACTCTGCTAAGATCAATGAAAATCATATCATGGAATTGTTGTGGGCTCGAGAATTCACAGGCAATTCCAGCCCTTTGTCTCATTTTGAGGCAACAAAATCCCGACATGGTTTGCCTTATTGGGACCAAGCTATCTACTGAAGAGTTTGCAACTTTTAAATGGATGGCGGGTTTCCCTCTTAGGTTTGATGTAGGTATGGAAGACAGAAAAGGCGAGATCAGTTTACTTTGGAAGTGGGATATAGGTATAGAGATAGTGTAATATTGTTATTCCTTCATCAACTTCAAAATTAAAGATAATTAAAGTGATGATACTTAGTGATTCATAGGTTTAAATGGATCTCTTGTAACAACCAATCACCACACATCATGGCAACTTCTACATAGTTTGTACAACAATGACTTATTACCTAGGGTAGTGGGTGGAGACTTCAACGAGATTCTAGAGGTGCATGAGAAAACATGAAATGCTAGACCTGAATGGCATATCAAAGATTGTAGGGAGGTAGTGGATTTTTATGGATTACATGATATAGGTTATGAAGGATAAAGGTTCACATGGAATAATAATAGAACAGGGGAGGATAATGTATAGGTTTGGTTGGACAAATTCATGGAAAATTCTCATTGGTTATCGAAATGGCAGGATGCATGTATGTTTTATCTTGTGTCCTCTCACTCTGATCATTTGCCAATCTTGCTACATACTAATCCAAATGCCATAAGCATACCCTGCTAAAAAAAATCGAGGCCATTTTGTTTCGAGAAGATGTGGACTAGGGAAGATGAATGTGAAGATATCATCAGAATAGGTTGAGAGCTTTTCCTTAGGACCCACCAATCTAGCATTGTCATACAAATTTAGCTGGTAACTAAGGAGTTGAGGTTAATCAAGGAAGAAATTATTTGGAGGCAGTGCTCACATGTCTAGGGGTTAAAGGAATTAGATATGAATTCTAAGTTCTTTCATGGTCGAGAAACAACTAGACCAAAAAAATAATAGGATCACAAAGTTGAAGGATGATATTGACCTATGGCATAGTGACTCGCAAGCTCTAGAGCTTGTGGCTAACAAATATTTCATGGATCTCTTTTCTTGTTCAAATCCCCATAACCTAGAAGAAGCTTTAACAGATGATTTTTTAAGGTTAGTGATGAAATGAACATTTTTTTATCCATGCCATTTTTTAGACAAAAGATTAAAGATGCTCTATTTCAAATTGGCCCCACTAACAAGGGTGAGTTACATTACAACCTAAATCATATGTTTATTATGCTAATTCCTATAATTTAGAACCTAGAAACTATGGCACATTTTAGATCAATCTCTCTTTACAATATAATTTATAAAATTATCAACAAAACCCTTGATAATCAGTTGAAGGTCATTCTACCCTCTCTTATTTCAGATACTCAAAGTGCTTTTGTTCAGAATCACTACATCACGGGTAACGTCCTGATTGCATACGAGCTAATTCATACTCTGAAGAATAAGAGATCTAGAAGGGAATGATATATGGCGATGAAACTGGATATGAGCAAGGCATATGATCGGGTTGAGTGAAGTTTCCTAAAAGCTTTAATGAAAAGAATGGGGTTTGCTGCTAGTTGGATTTCGTGGGTGATGACATGTGTATCCTCAATATCCTATGTTGTTCACCTAAATGGGATTTTGAGTTTGAATTTCCACTAGAGAGAAGACTCAGGCAAGGGAACCATTTATCCCTTTATCTATTTGTATGTGTGCAAAGGCTTTATCATCTCTTATTTATATAGCAAAGGCTAGTCAAGCTTTTAGAGGTTTATGGATTCGTAGGTTAATGCCTATGGTTTCACACATTTTCTTTGAAAATGACATCATAATTTTTTTTTCAAAGCAACTTGTTTGGTCAGCAAGACACGGGTCAAGCAAGTAATAAGGTGAAAGAATAAGTGTTATGTCCCAAGGGATTGAAGTAAAAGAGTGATATTAATGACTAACCAATCCTCACAAGTTCTTATCCAAGTAATTGAATTTTTATGAATATCAAAGATAATGAAAACAACAATAAAAAGATAATGCACTATAAAGCAACACTAAAAACCAAAATCATAAGAGAAAGGGATCGATGGTTAAGGCCTAGGGGATCCCTAATCATTTCTTATTTCAATGAGGTTTTGTAAGGTTCACAAGTTTTCACCAATGGATCGATTTTGTTAGCTGAAACACAAATATAGTTAATTGCCTATGTCTAGGTCAATTACTCATATGAGTCTTATCTAATTCATTATGTGTCTATGTGAATTAGCATAAGAGTTGCTCAGTGAGACCAAGTTTCAAACACATGTTATGCATGACCAATGAGTATGTGTTCATCCTATTGACTAATCAACACATTCAAACCAATTAAATGTGATTAAACATACATCTAACATACCATTTTCATATTCTCAAATCCTTATGTCAAGTTCATTTGAAAAAATTAAAATCATGCAATTGGTGGTCATCTAAGAGTAAGCATTAAGCATAGGTATACGAGAACAAAATCAAATCCATTGATTTAAAATTGAGAAAATTATAAAGTACTCATATCCATAGAAAGATCCTAAGGAACCCTAGTTATAAATTTAGCTACTCATAATGGAAGACATTGAAACACAAAAAAAAAAGTAGAATTCATCAAGATACAAATCAAAAGGAAAAATGGGAAATAATGAACAAATATAGAGATTCCAATCTTGATTTTCCTCCTTGGATCTTGATTTCCACTTTGAATATCCTCCTCTTCCAAGTTGTAATCAATCTTCTAATCCCTCTCTCAAGACTAGGGTTCTCTAGTGTCCCAAAAGTCCCAAAAATAGTCTTCAAATTAGAATATAAAGTCTGATTTATATAACAGGGTCTTTCCCTCCCCTAGACCTGGTCTGCTACATGCCCAGGCATGGTCATCGCAAGTACAGTGTTAGTTAGCTTCTCACGTCTAGGCGCCACTTTACCACACCTAGGCATGACCTTCTCAACTGAGAATTTCTCTTGGATAGAGACAGGCGCGCTTAGGCATGGCCTGCCTAAACTTTTTTCTTCCTTGCTTTTTCCCCCTTTTCAACCTTTTCTCACTTCTCCAAGCTCTTCCAAGACTTCACTCATCCTCAACTCAACAAAGCATCAACAGGTGTGTGAGAATCTAAGAATTATTAAATTCTTCTATATGCAGTCACTAAAAGCTAAACTTTCCAATCTATTCGAGAAGGGAAGCTTAGTTGTCTAAAATTAAACAAAGTGGACTTAAATACTTTGAAAATCTAGGACTAACATGCACTTAATACTCGAATGAAAGCAAAATAACTCCATTTGCTGGAGTTATCATAGCCAAAGATGACTTGGATGTTATTTTGGAAATTTTGGAGATTTATGGTAATGCATCATTTTAGCTCATTAATTTTGATAAATCTTCTATATTTTTTAGTCCCGGTGTCCCAAGAGATGTTAAAGAACTCATCCTTGATATGAGTAATATTCACCAAGTTGCTTTGTGTGAGAAATATTTGGGCTTACCCATAATGGTAGGTTGTTCAAAAAATAATTCCTTCGAATCTTTGAAGGATAGAGTATGGAAGTATTTCAATGGTTGAAAAAAAAAATTTATTGTCTAGGTTAAAGAAGTTCTTATTAAAGTAGTTGCCCAAACAATTCCCACATACTCAATGAGTTGCTTCAAAATTCTTGTTTCACTTTGTTGGGACCTTGGTTAAATAATGACTAAATTTTGGTGGGGTAAGAATGTGGATGCGAGAAAAATCCATTAGTTATCTTGGGATAAATTATGTTGGGCAAGAGGTTGTGGTGGGGTTAGATTTAAGGATCTCCACACTTTTAATTTGGCAATGCTTGCCAAGCAAGGTTGGAGATTACTTTCCAACCCGGATTGTTTGGTCACCAGAATTCTTAAATACTTCCCTACATGTTCCTTCATGCAAGCTTAAAGAAGCTCAAACCCCTTGTATACTTGGAAAAGTATCCTGGATGGTAGAGTTATTCTTGAACAAGGAGTAATCATGAGAATTGGTGATGGCACAAGCATCAAAATTTGGGATGATCATTGGCTCCCTCAACAAGGATCTTACCGAGTTCAAAGCCCTTTAAATCTTGTTCCGGATCTAGAAATGGTATCTCAACTGATGATAACTACTGAGGACATGAGGGTATGGAACACTGAACTCATTTTTGCCATTTCCTCTCAATTGGGTGCTACTGTAATCACCTCTATCTCTCTCAGCAATGAGCCTCGGCAAGATATCGTCTATTGGTTCTCTGATTGCAAAGGTAGCTTCTTGGTCAAACGTGCCCACAAATTGGCTTGGAAAGTTGCATGGAAGGCAGAGTACAGAGTGGCTCTAGCGGGTATGATAAGCTTGAAACACTTCGCCAACACTTTTCCCTTTGGAAATCAATCTGATGTCTCAAAATCCCACCCAAAGTGCGCATTTTTTGTGTGAAGGTTGTGTAGGAATATCCTCCAAACACTATCTAGGTTACTAAGGGACTGAATGTGAGCAATATATGCTATATGTGTGGGAATCAACCAGAATCAGTCCACTACTTTTTTATAGAATGCCCTACTCCCTGAATGCCATTCCATAAGAAGATTGACTGGTAAGTGTATCTTCATACCTTAATCATCTACTGCCTGAGTAGAAGGAAAAGGTTTGTATGATTTGACATTCCATATGGTCTCAACGAAACCTGGTATGGCAAGGGAAGCAAGCGAAAGTGTCTAACCAAAACTACCAAGTTGCATTCGTGAATCTTTGTAGCATTCTAAGATGCTAGACAGCATGAAAATCAATTTGATGGAGATATAAATACCAGAGACTAGTGGCAGAAACCTTGATAAGGATTGTATAAGGTGAATATGGACTTTGCTTCTTATGAAGAAAACCAAACACTGGGTTTTGGCATAGTCATCCGAGATGTTGATGGTGCATTTATAGCAGGAAAAGCTCGCCATTCTAGTGGTTCCATGCACTCTTACAGGATGAGTTGCTGGCAATGCATGATGGATTCTTATTTGCATGAGATATTGGTTGTAGGAATGTTTTCCTTGAAAGTGATTCTCAACAAGCCATTCAAGGAATCATTGACGAAGTTGAGGATAGATCCTATAATGGCATGATCTTGCAAGACATTTTCACATATGCTAACTGGTTTGATATATTTGATTTTAGTTATGTACCTTACATATAATATAGTAGCAGATGCTTTAGCCTTTTTTATTAAAACTCATGACTCCTGTATTTGGATTCAGGATCCTCCAAATTTCTTATCCTCAATTCTTTCTACTGATATTGATTATTAATAAATTTACCATTCAAATAAAAAAAATATATCACACATTCTTGTACGATATTTTTCGACTCATTTAGATCTTACAAGATTTTCCAAACTAATCATCAATCAAGTAATGAGATTGTTTTTCCCACGATGCTTTCTCATGAGTTCAAACTGTTGATATTATTTAAAATTAATTTTGTAAACTAATCATATCGAGGAAAAATAAAAATAAACTAATGAAAATTGCATAGTAAAAGCTGGTAGAAATTCATGGATTGACCAAATGTATTTTGTTTTGGCTTTAATTTCGAATTTTTTTTACATTTTTAAATTTAAGAAAATATATTTAATTTGCATATATGTTTGAAAAAATAAAAACACGTTTAGTTTGCCAAAAAACTTAATTACATAATACGTGCTTATTTCTACCATTTAAATTTTTGGCTTAAGTAAAATGAATTCCCGGATCCTTTATTTAAAATATTCCTATTTTGAAGGCATTAAAATATGATTCTTCTACATATCAAAAGTTCTAAAAACTATAAAATAAACATAACAAAATTGTCAAAATTGGAGTTAATAATTTTACACACCTGTATATTGGCACTCAATTACTCCTGGACAGATTTTTTTTTCCCCCTTTTCGGTTTGCTTTGGGAGTGACAGTCTGAGAGATAAGTGTGTCAAAAAAGAAAGGGCTCTTGACCCGTTTTCTCACACTAAACCGAGTCAGGTCCGTATCAATTTTGGGCCATTGAGCCCAATCAACAATTTTGTGTTTTCTTGCTCCCAAAGAATACCAAGTAGAAAAGGAAAATCCGTTGAGCAAAGACCAGTGTCACTCAGTTCTGGTTTCACGGCTTCACGAAGACCTTCGTTCTAGATTTCGTTAAGGTAATAAGAGCTCTCTTTGCTGCTTCGCAGAAAGTGATCCCTTTTTTTGTGAGGGAATTTTTTGATCTTTTTGATTTTTAATTGTTGTCTGCTGAAAAACTCGTAAAGGGTTCGCCTGAAAAGCCATTTGTTTTAGTGGGTCGGGTTTATTTTCAGCAATTTTTAATGCTGTGTGTTATGGGTATCTTGCTAATCACAGTTTGATTGGAAGATTGTAGATGCACTCACCTTGTTTTGAAGATTTTAAGTGTTGAAAGGTTCCTAGTAGGAGCTCTGATTTTCAAATTTATGTTTTGCTTAAAATAAATAAAAAAAATCCGTAGGATCTCTTATTTTGCTGCTTGTGATAGAGTTAAATGGGGGTTTTTTTTTCTGGTTGTTCTGGAGATGTTTTACAAGTGAGAACTTTTGTACTTCATCTTGTTGTGGAGATGTTTTTTGTTTTGTTTTATGATTGTATGTAAAGTTGTCTGTGCAGGTTATTGTACGGTATCATGGGGGATAGTCAGTACTCATTCTCTCTTACCACATTTAGGTATGTTTACTGATTGATAAGTTTTATTGGTTTACAAGACAATGGGAGTGGTGTATGTGTCAACTTATTTTGTTGTGTTGTTCAACAGCCCTTCTGGAAAGCTTGTTCAGATTGAACATGCTTTGACAGCTGTTGGGTCTGGACAAACGTCTCTGGGAATTAAAGGTGAATTATCTCTACCTTTGGATCTGTTTATAGCCATTACTCCTCAGTGTTCGTGTTGCCTCTAGCTTTTTAGTTGCTAAATGATTCTATTTAATTAAGTTAAAACAACTCATGGTTTATGGGATAGTTAAATGGCATTTATTTGAATGGATTTTTTTAAGGTACAGCAGACAATTATAGTGTTGATTGGCTAGGTTTTTTTTTTCTTTTTTTATGGAAGTTAAGGGGTGGGGGAGCAAGTGAAATAAATGACATTGCATTGGGAAAAGTTGTTATTCTTGAATTTCGAATCCTTTTCTCAAACTTAATGGGGTGGGTACTGGGATAGTGGGACTAGAGGGGAGCTGAAAATGTTAGACTTGTTCAGACTATACTATCTAGGATGCTTAAACAACTTTGTGTTTCAAATTTGATGCCTTAGTTTCAGAACTACTATGGATTTCAGAGTAAATTTAGCAGGAGTGAGATGGTTGTGGGTGCTGTTTAGTAGACAGGATTCGTGACTTGAGAAATGGTATATACATCTATTATATATCAAGTTTGACCCTTGTTTGTTCAATGTAAGCCAGTGGTGTGTGGAAGGAATCACTGAAGAAATTTGTGTGGGATGGATAAATGCAACACTTGGCACAATATGTTCTTGTTTTTTTCCTTGTTCTAAGCTCATTTATCTTGGTATTAGGTTATTATAAGAATGACAGAGGGCTTTTCTTTAAAGAAGGAATCAGCTTGTATGAGTGTAATCTAATAGATGGGCAGAAGTTTGATTTCTTACAGTGTGGTTGTATGCTGTTTAGTGTCTAGCTGGTGTAGAAAGGCTTACTATTCTTTATGAGACCTTGTAGGTGACTTTGGCAAGTTGTGGAGGATAAGTCAAGCTCTGGGAAAACAGTGCTCTCTGAAACGTAGCAATTCTTGGGATGAGTAGGTTTTGGAGGAGGCTAGAGTTAGAGATCTCTTAGTTTGTGATTTAATCTTATGTTTTGGTATCATTTTGGTAGGATTTGATTTTCACATTTTCGAGGTCCATTTTCTTTGCAAATATCTTCTATGTCTGCTATTGTTTCTATTATTTACTTTATGACTCTTTGGGTTCTTGTGTCTTGTAAGTAATTTGGATCTTGTAATTATATCCAAGTTGCTGTAGATTTTGTTAATTGTAATTATGTGTTTGATTCTTGCAGCTGCAAATGGAGTTATCATTGCAACAGAGAAGAAACTGCCATCAATATTGGTTGATGAAACATCGGTGAGTTTCTTTTTCGTTGGGTTTCTTTTTGTTCATTATTCATGTCATAAATTTATAAAGTTGTCCTATCCGGGGTCATATCCAATTTGGTTCTGCTATCTTTTTCCTTCTGCTTTTGTGCCCCTTCCCATCCTCAAGAAATATTTCAGCATCCTTTTCTAATTTTCTTATTGTTGGGCTGCCTACTGATGAATTAGAAATAGGTCCTTGAGTGACAAGTTTTACTTCACCTCATATGGATAAACAGTATATTTTGCTTTATATTGTTGCCCGTTATTATTTACATTTGTCTGTGAGAAATGTATACTATAAAATTATTTGGGCATCAATGCACCGATGATGCCGCCATTGTTTCCCAGGTGACAAGTTTTACTTCACCTCATATGGATAAACAGTATATTTTGCTTTATTATGTTGCCTGTTATTATTTACATTTGTCTGTGAGAAATGTACACTATAAAATTATTTGGGCATCAATGCACCGATGATGCCGCCATTGTTTCCCAGGGTAAAGGATTCTATGCCTTTGAATTGAACCTAGCTTGTGACATACTGATGACTTGCTCTTGTTAAGAAATATTATTGGCAAGATGTAGTTTTATTTGGCTGGGTCTGCTTTGATTTTTTTTTTTGTTTTTGAAATGATGGGGCCAATTTCGTGGAATGGCCAACTGCCATGAACTTGTAGACACAGAAAATTAAAAACTATTTCATAAAAGTGAGAACCAAGAAAGTCATAAAAAGAGCTACATTGCTCCATGCTTGAAAACAGTAAATTTAACTTTCACACAGTTGTGTACACTTAAGCCCTGACCCCCAGACACCCTCTGCTAGCCACACAACAACTCTCAAACCCTGATCCCAATACACCTTCCCCTTCAATCACATAATCTCCTTGAAAATTCCTTGTCGGTTGCTACGCTAGGCTGGCTTTTCAGGTTGGGTCACAATGGCTTTTCAGGTTGGGTCACAATATGTGTACACATAAACAATACATAAATGCACATATATTCACACATCTATATCTTTGTCTAGATAAATGTGTGTGCCCAAAGTTGTTTCCAAATTTATGCTGACCGTTACTCTACTTTCATGGTATATATGATGGATTTGGTACCTTATGATAATCTGATGCATGCTACATATGGAGAAATGCTTTCTGTTGACCTTGCCTTGTCTGCCTAGTGCTCAAAAGTATCATATGTGGCATGCTTTTTGTTTTACTTTTCTTCAAACTTCAAAATGTATATGCTAAGTGGAATTATGTTCTTATTATATTTTGATAGTTCGGATGTGTGAAAGTATGGCCATTGATAAAACGATATTTTATGCAGTTTTTGCAAGCGGTTCATGTTTGGTCAATTTACTTTTTTTAAAAAAACTTTGAAGTTATTTGGTTCATGTCACTTCATTAATTTGAAATTTCACACATTCTGGATCTTTGTTCTATTTGATTGCAGGTCCAGAAAATTCAGTTATTAACACCAAATATAGGTGTCGTATATAGGTTTGTTTCTTTCTACATATTTGAATAATTTTAAGTTACATATATTTTTATGACATCATTAATTCTTTGTACCTTGATTTTGCTTTACATTATGCCATTTTTTATGGTTGAGTTTTGAATTTGTTCTTAAACATGAGGCCACTTAAGTGACCTAGACACATTAACAACTGAGGTGGGAGGTAAGGCAGCTGCCTGAGGGAAGTGAGGCAACTATTTTGGGGGAAAAAATTTCTTCAATACATATAGAATAGAACTAGACGTGGCATACTTAAAACTGATTAAAAGACTTGATAGAAGTACAATATATATTTCAATCAAAATGTAATAGATTTTTGTCATTGACAAACAACTATTGCTTATGTACTGATGTAAATGGACAGAAGTATACCTAAAGCATACAAACATGTGGCAAACTGATAGTATTTATTGTTTTGAGATATTAGTAGATCATGGCTGGCTGCCACAGGATTTCAATGCATTCTTATAAAGAGATTTACTGGATTCAACCCACAAACTAGAGACTTAACTAGGACTTTTTTTGGGGGAGTGGGTTCTGAATGACTACTTCTCTTGGAAACAGTTTGTCGTGAAATAAAAAACAGATGACTTTTGAAAGCTATTTTCAAACATTAAAAAAAAAAGCAATACATAAAACAGCATAAATCACTTTCTTTCTGTTCTCTTTTTACACTTTGTAAGAGATAAACTATCGAACTAAATTGTTTCTTCTTGTTTTTTCACGTTTGAAACTTCATAAACAGGCTCTTAGCCTACCTTTCTCATTGCATTTAAGGTTTTTGTAAATGGAAGTGGTTATTTCTCCTTAACTAGTCTGCGAGTATCTTATTGCCTTAACCTAAATTTTGTCTTTGTTGTTCAGTGGCATGGGTCCTGATTTTCGAGTTTTGGTTCGAAAAAGCAGGAAACAGGCTGTGCAGTATCACCAACTATATAAAGTACAGTATATCTTCATTTTCTATTCCAATATCGTTTTCTTTCTTACTTCTGAGTTCTGCTTATACTTGGTCAATAGGGATTCAGTTATAATGTTGCCAGCATCACTTTGGAATTTGGGAATTGGGATTGTATTGAATTCTATAGTTTCAATGTTTGTTACTGGGTAACACATATCTATATGTAGTTTTCATCATTTCTCATGCAAAGCAGATCCATTTTATTTGACTGAAAGAGTCATCTAGAGTGGTTATTTTTTTGTCTTACTCTGTGTTTGTAACTCTTAAAATGGATTGATGGGCATTAATTTAATTACATTCCTTCTTTTATTCAGTATCTTTCTTTCTGTGTAGAATTTAAATTACATTCCTTCTTTTATTCAGTATCTTTCATTCCATGTAGACTATGAAAAGGGAATAGAAAGTTTGTTGAGATGAAAGGCTGTTTTGAAAGAAAAATAAATGATAGAATTCTAAATATGATTGTACTGATTGCTTGACTTCATCTATTATAATAGGATTCATCAAGAGTAGCATCTAAGACATAATTAAGATGGGTATACTATATGACAGTAAATGTAACTTCGAAGCTCTAATGAGCTCAAATTCAGTCCATACTTTGTTAGTACCCATTCTTCTAAG
Organism: Ormosia emarginata; assembly: GCA_029884605.1. Taxonomy (NCBI): domain Eukaryota; kingdom Viridiplantae; phylum Streptophyta; class Magnoliopsida; order Fabales; family Fabaceae; genus Ormosia; species Ormosia emarginata. The sequence continues at coordinate 4,863,199 of JAQQTP010000066.1, read as the reverse complement.
CTTTCATGAAGTAGACTAGCAAAGGAATTGTGTCGAATGACACCTTTTGCACAGTAATTAATTACTGAGGACTTGGACTGGCACTAGAGAAGCACTTCTTCATCGAAAGACTAAGAATAAATTCTTCAGCATTCTTTTATGCTCAAGTCTACTATATTAATATCAAACAGTCAGTTTTTGTTGCTTATTTGGAGGGGAAAAGGAAATATTTTAAAAGGTATAAGCAGTTCTAGATTTAATATCTTTGACAAAGTACCTTCTGTTGAAATGCTAATTACATTGACAAGGATTAAATAATGGGTTCAAACTCATTTCTTTTTTGAGCTGAATTTTACAACTCATATGGTGTATTATTGTTATTTATGAGAGAAAATAGTTACAATTATGTGTCCTATATTTCCCATTGCTTAGAGTAATTTGTGTCACATTTACTTTTTCCTCAATGGGACCTTGTTTTTTTTGTTGTAGCATGTATTTTTTTGAATGTTGGTTGATGCATATGGATTAGAATTAGATGTTTCTTAGAGCGTTTTTTTTCTTTCTCTGGAGAGTCTTGTGTACTTTCTAATGAAGTTTGTTATTATTAAAAAAAAATAAGAATTATGTGCTATTGCTAATCTTTATGAATACACATGTGCCTTTCTTGTTCTTGTCCTTTCTATTTGATTTTGGTATTCTGTCAAGGATATTTTGTTAAGTGTAGGTTATATCTCTGATATTGTAATGGAAAATTGCAGGAACCAATCCCTGTCACTCAGCTTGTAAGGGAAGTTGCTGCTGTTATGCAGGAATTTACTCAGTCTGGGTAATTATTATTTGCTTTGTAAATTGTTATCTGATTTACCTCTTTCAGATATGTTTTGAGTTCTTAACTTCACCTTATCTGCTCATAGTATTAGAAGTTTATTTTATGCAAATCGTCCCTTGTCCCTCCCCCCCCCCCCAAAAAAAAAAAAAAAAAAAGAAACCAAAAAAAAAAAAGACCCCCAAAAAAAAGGATGATGTGGGGAAAATATTTAAGGGTATAATTCAGGAAAAGTTTACATTGCCCTCTCGACTTTGAGGCTTCTGCAAATTGATCCCTCAAATTTTAAAGTGGTCTCAATACCCACTTCTAACTGTTTTCTGTTTCTCAATTTGTCTTCCTTATCATCCCCTCACTAGAAATTTCCAACTACCAATTAACCCTTTAACTTTTCAACTGAAGAATTTTTTGCTAAGAAACTAAAATTGTCAAAATTAATCATTCAAATGAACATGAAGTACCCATTTGAGATGCTTTTCAAAGTTGAGGGAGATTAATTGTTGTAATTAAATGTTAGGATCGAATTGACAAAGCCTCAATTATCATGAGCTGCTGGAAGCCTGGAACTTAATTGTAATTCTGTGGATGTAGGATCATAACTTTGAAGTTTGTTGTGGAACAAGAGACTTTCAATGTTATCAGTGGTATGCACCCCAAGTAGGGCCAGACGAGCATTACAAGATAAAATTTTGGGAGGATTTAGAAGGTTTTATTCAAGGAATACCTTTAGGAGAGAAGATTGTTCTAGGAGAGGACCTAAATGATCATGTGGGGAGTGAATCTGGGGGGTATGAGGGTTTGCATGGAGGGTATGGTCTAAGAGTAGCTAATGCAGAGGGCAAAGCGATTCTAGATTTTTCAGTAGTTTTTGATTTTACAATAGCTAACACTTGTTTTAGGAGGCGGGAAGAGCATCTTATCATGTATAGAAGCAGGAGTTCTTGCTCTCAAATTGATTATTTTCTAATAAGGAAATCGGATAGAAAGCTTTGCATGGATTGCAAAGTCATCCCTAGAGAGAGCTTGACTACCCAACACAGGGTTTTGGTTATGGATGTACGGGTTAATATGAGAGTAAGGAGAAATTGTCGAGACAGAGTCCAATTAAAGGGAGGAAAACAAATGCTCTTTTAGAGGAGGATTATGGAGGAAGATATTTGGGAGGTACAAGGGAGTGCAAATGATATATGGGACGAGATGACTAAAGAGATTAGGAAGTTAGCAAAAGAGACACTCGGTGAATCAAGAGGCTTTGGACCCAGGGATAAAGAATCTTGGTGATAGAATGCAAGTGTACAAGATAAGGTTAAGGTTAAAAGGGAATGTTATAAAGCTTGGCACGTGTGTAAAAATGATGAAAATTGGGAAAAATATAAGGCAGTTAAAAAAGATACTAAGAAGGTGGTGAGCGAGGCGAAAACTAAAGCGTTCAACGGGTTATATTAATTTTTGGGCACCAAAGACAGAGAAGGGAATATTTACAGGCTTGCTAAAAGTAGGGAACGGAAGACAAAAGACTTGGATCAAGTGAAATGCATTAAGGATGAAGAGGGTAAAGTCTTGGTTATAGAACAAGACATCAAGGATCGATGGAAGGGTTATTTTCTCAAGTTATTTAATGAGGGACATGGGACATTAGGGGACTCGGACATTCTAAACATTAGAGAGGAGGACCAAAATAAAACATTTTATCATAGAATTCGCGAGTTTGAGGTAAAAGAAGCTTTGAAGAGGATGGATAATGGAAAAGCGGTCGGACCGGATAATATACCTATCGATGTGTGGAAATGCCTAGGAGAGAAAGGTATAAGTTGGCTCACAAAATTGTTTAATGAGATAATGAGATCTAAGAAAATGCCAAATGAATGGAGGAGAAGCACTTTAATTCCTATTTATAAGAACAAGGGAGATATACAAAACTGTACAAATTACAGAGGGATTAAGCGCATAAGTCATATCATAAAGTTATGGAAAAGAGTAATTGAACAGAGATTAAGACAAGAGACTCATATTTGAGAGAATCAATTCGGTTTTATGCCTGGGAAGTCAACCATGGAAGTAATCTATCTTCTACGAAGATTGATGGAGAGGTATTGGAGGAAGCAAAAAGATCTACACATGGTTTTCATTGATCTGGAAAAAGCCTATGATAGGGTACTGAGAGAAGTCTCGTAAAAGGCTCTGGAGAAGAAAAGAGTTCGTATCGCTTATATTCGAGCAATCCAAGATATGTGTGATGGGGCTAAAATTAGTGTGAGAACATATGGTGGGGTTATAGAAGATTTCCTTATAATTATAGGACTGCATCAAGGGTCAACTTTGAGTCTATATCTTTTTAGCTTGGTCTTGGATGTGCTTACTGCGCATATCCAAGAGTCGGTGCCACAATGCATGCTTTTTGCAGATGATATAGTCTTAGTTAGAGAGTCGAGAGAGGAAACAGATGGGAAGCTAGAACTATGGAGACAAGCTTTGGAAGAACATGGCTTCCGTCTAAGCAGGAGTAAGACAGAGTATATAGAATGTAAGTTCAGTAAGAAGCGTGCTAATACTAGCTTAGCGGTGAAAATTGGGGACCACACCATATTACAAGTCACACGGTTTAAGTATCTTGGATCTATCGTACAAAATGACGGAGAGATAGAGGGAGATGTAAACCATAGGATTCAAGCTGGATGGATAAAATGGAGGAATGCTTCAAGAGTGATTTGTGATAGAAAAGTGCCTCTCAAGCTTAAGGGTAAATTTTACTGCACAGCTATAAGGCCCGCGATGTTATATGGTACTGAATGTTGGGCGGTAAAAAGGCAGCAAGAGCATAAGATCAATGTCGCGGAGATGAGGATGTTGTGCTGGATGTATGGCCATACAAGACAAGATAGGATTATGAATGAATGCATTAGAGAGAAAGCAGGGGTAGCACCTATTGTGGAAAAGATGGTAGAATCTCGCCTTAGGGGGTTTGGACATGTAAGGAGAAGACCTTTAGAAGTCACACTAAGAAGAGTAGATCAGGTAGAGGGAGACCAAGAAAGACTATAAGTGGAATATTTAAAAAAGATTTAGATTTGAATGACGTTTCTGAAGATTTGGTTTATGATAGGGTACAATGGCGTCGTTTGATTCATGTAGTCGACCCCACCAAGTGGTAAAAGGCTTGGTTGTTGTTGTTGTTGTATCTTTCTGAATGAACCAGTTTTCATGGATCCATTTTCAGCATGAGTTAATTTTGATATAGCAGTTAGGGACTCTGATTGTTTTTATTTGCTTCTGAAGGTATATGTGAGATAAGCATTTAGATTCCTATAGAAAATCTATACTTCAATTTAGGCAGATCTTTATAGTGAACAAATCCTTAATAAGCACTTGAACATAAAATGCATGGAACTTAGTTGGATTCTCTGCCAATTTTCGTATACACACAACTACCCCCTTTTTCTTCACATTCTTCTTTTTCTCCCTTTATTATCTTTTGAATTCTTACATTTCTGTTTTGTCCTGATAGTGGTGTTAGGCCTTTTGGAGTGTCCCTGCTGGTTGCTGGGTTTGATGATAAAGGGCCACAATTATATCAGGTATGTTAGTATACTCTTTTTTTTTTTATGTAACTCTTGTTACTGTTTCTTTTAAACACTGGTAGATGTCCATCACCTGCAATCTTGATCACATTGCATTGTCTCACTCTTCGATGGGAAATTGAACTCTATAAGTTAAACTGTGACATACACTGGCTGTACATGTAACAATACTGGACTTCAAAAACAAATATTCACTCATTGGTGAAATGAATCAGTGCTCCTTAGAATCTCTAAGATAATAATGTAACCTGTGAAAAGCTTATAATTTCATTACATAAATGTTACATTATCTTGTTTTTGCTTGAATTTGTTTGCTTCAGAGTGAAAATTTCTCGTTGATTATTTATGCAGTTTAAATTTAAATGGGTTTGCGTAGAAAATTGGTCATCTCTATCTCTATGCTTCTGCATATTTGTGTGTTTGATGAGTTTGTACTGGGATCTCTTTGTTCTTGCTCTTGGTATTGTTTAAAATTACTACTTTGGATTTAAGAGAGAGAGAGAAGAGAGATTTGAAGGTTGTGGTTTGGTGCAATTTGTTTTTTCTGTAGGTGGATCCATCAGGTTCATATTTTTCTTGGAAAGCTTCTGCTATGGGGAAAAATGTTTCTAATGCAAAGACATTTCTTGAGAAGAGGTATGCTTTGACATAATGGCAGTGCTGTAGGCAAAATATGTGGTGTATCAATATGTGAAATTCTATTTCTATCCAAAAAAAAAAAGAAAAAGAAAAAATGTGGTGTATCAATAAATGTATGTGTGTGTGTTGTGTGTAACCCTCACTCATGTAGGTATTGAGCATGACTGCAATTCTGACATTATATTGTTGAAACTTTTCATTATGATTTTTATTTATTGTAACATTCCATATATCATTCCCAAATAAAAGGACCTGTTATATGTTATACCGGAATGAACAGAAAAATATCTCATAATGTATCCTTTTAAAAAATAAAAATCCTGAACTCTGATGGCAAGAAAAAAACATTAATTTCTGTAATTTGGGCTTGCAAATGTTATTTCTGGTTTCTGGTTTCAAGAATAATTGCATGTTGGTCTCTGCAGACTTGACTAGATAAAATACATTTTTGTAATTGATTTCAATGAGCAAATCTGATCTTTAGCCAGATTTTTTGAGACCTGGTTGATTTTAAGGTTTATTTCTTGTTCTTTCCTCTTAAAGATGGTGGCATCATACACTGATAAACATATCCATAGCATCAGAAAAATAGTATATTAATAATGGCTAGGTATAGACCCACACATAGAGTGAACATCTCAAGAACTGATTGCATAGCTTATTTTTCTTTACAGCAACTCTTCCTCTCCATCTTGAAGCTTCCAAACTTGTCAGCAATGAAAAAGATGTGAGAAATGATCCAGTTCTCATTGCCAATAATGAGAAAGAAGAAAAAGATAAAATAAGGGAATGGAAAGAGTTGTGAATTGATGATGGAATGGGAGTTTTAAAATAATGAAAGAATGAGAAAAGTATGTGAAATAGTGATAGAAGAGGAGACTATGAGTCCAAGTGTTAAACTTATGAAAGCTATGAATGCTGAACATTAATATACACTAAATGACTCAATAATTGATAGCTTTTAAGATACTCGAGAGTCACTTAAGGAGAGCTTGAGAGCTTGAGAATCCTTTAAATATGCTGACATGGCTCAATTGGTAGCTAAAGATAAGTTGACATGGAAATCTTGGAGGACTCAAAATAGCTGAAGTGGTCAATTCACAATGTGCACTTTGGAAATTATATATTATAAATATATTTGTCTTCTGTGTCTAATTTAGTGCATGACTTCTCTTCATAAGTTATCAATTTTGTGGTTTGGCACTTTTTTTTTTTAAAAGATTATTGTGATTATATGTTTCTTTGTTTGATGTGAGTATTGTTATAGTTATACCTTAATTTTTTCCCGATCATTTATATGGTTGACTTGATTGTCCACTTGCAGGTATACAGATGATATGGAGCTTGATGATGCAGTCCACACAGCAATATTGACACTGAAAGAAGGGTAGGATCATGCCCTTTCAAGTTTATGCACTAATAAAACCTTAATGAAAATATCATATTTAATTATTACTGCCCCATTAGGAGGCCCAAAAGTCATTTTATATCATTTGGTTGTTTCCTTTTTGGTTTGGTCAAAATATGTTTTCCTCTACCATAAATAGTGCATGATAGCTTTAGTGTTTCAGAGCTGTGGTTTGGAGAAGGAAAATTTGTAAGATTGGCTTATTGGATTTAAATAAGAAAATATTGAGGTATAATCCTATCTAGGGTAATTAAGCAAATTTTGTAACAGTGATCTTGACAATTTACCAAATACACATCTCTCTGAATCATGAGGTGGCTTTATTGTTGCAAGGTTCCAAGCTTTCTTACATTATAAAATTTGATAATGACGGGGAAATGAGAACTGTTCATTGTCCCCTTTATTGACAATTATGTTTTCTGTTTTATTCTTGTCTACTATACTGTATTTTGAAACCTATCTGGTATAGGTCTTTGTTTAGTGTTTGAAACTATTCTCTTCTGTTTTTCTTTTGTGTGCGTTTTCCAGGTTTGAGGGACAGATCTCAGGAAAAAACATTGAAATTGGCATAATTGGTGCAGACAAAAAGTTCAGGTGCATATCTGTTTCCTTTAAATATATAATATTTTATGTGCTTTTATACTTCTTATTCTGTTTTGTTTTTCCACCTTCCATATTATATGAACCTTTCTTCCTTGGTTTCTGTCACCGGCAAACTGAGCTGTTTGGGCTGTCCAATCTGAATTAAGAAATTAGTAGTATTTTGAAATACAAGAGAAATTGCATCACAAAAAAATGGGAGGAAAAGAAAAGCTATGGCCTAGAGGAATGTTACTGCGAGGTGGATGGGTGGGGACTACGACTAGGAAATGAAAATTAGCAACTTGAATAAAGACTATGGTGTGTTTCTTTAAAATTTCATCAACGCAAATGAAAAAAAATAGAGCATGTTTTCCAATGCAATTTATAAGAAGCAAGTGTTTTTTTTCCCTGCCACTGCTCAGAATTTAAAACGAACATGGCTTAAAATACAAGAGTTCTCCTAAAATTTTGATAAGACCGTCTAATATGTAAACTTCCAGTTGTGCCAATAAACATGGCATTAAGCACAAGTTACCTGCTTCTCAACCAATCTAGACTTCAAAATCGTCCTTACATTCTTGGATCATTTAACTGGTTGACTTAATAACATGTTAATTATGTTGCAGGGTATTGACACCAGCTGAAATCGATGATTATTTGGGTGAAGTAGAATAATATGTAATGAAGAAATCCTTTATGTTCCTGAAGTCAGTGTTTGTTTGACAGTTGAGTTTAATTGAATTTCAAGATGGGTAGCTTAAATGAAGACTTGTGACGGCATTGGTGAATTTGTGAGCTATTCTCGTTGTGGCCAACAAGGCCTTCAGATAAACCTTTTCTAAAGTCCAACATTACCAAACAAACCTAGCTTGTTTAATTATATGATGATATGGCAATGACTCTTTAGTGAATATTTCTATTTATTTCCTTCCTTTTTATTATCTGATTGTTCCTTATCTATCTGATATTTTAGATCTCGCTGGTTAAGTTCAATGCATTATAATGGCTTTGGGATCAAATTCTTGGTTCCCTTTTTCTTGTCAATGATCATATTCAATCATTTTTACGGAAACAGGTTTTTTTTTTTTTAATTCCTTGGGATTTTGTTATGAAGTGAACAAAGTACATACTAGGGTTCCAAATAATGCCCAGAAATAGATTTGTGTAACACAATGTAAGAATGAATATAAAAGTCTAGTTTTTAATGAACTAGCAATAAGGTGAATTCTATCATATACTCTCCTATGTTAAAGTACACGTGCACTTGTTGACTTTATCTATAACTTTTTTTTTTTTATGTTTGTTTTTCTTTGAAAACTCTAGAAAATTCTCCACCACTCATCCTTCTTCCCCTCCACCCTCAGATCCGTCATGTCATGAGTTATCAAGAGCATGTAAGTGCTGAAATGTGATACCGAGTTATCAGTATGCCTCCACTCCACCACCTACTTGCCCTTCGCTTCGCCAAACACTGCCATCCACCCTACATTTGACAATTTTGTTTCTTAGATTTGACGATTTGTTGGGCAATTTCATCATCCAAATTTAGTTGCGTCTTATTTGCATCATCGCCTGAAAATGAAGAAATCTAGAAACTGAAGAGTTGTTGAGGAAGTAATACATATATGAATTTTGCTTGTATCAAATTTCAATTTTGTAAAAATCTTAGATAACCTAGTCTCAAAGGCAAGAGCGGGAAGGATGAAACTGAGAAAGTAGATCAGAAATCGACAAAAAAAAAACAGCTGAGAACATCAATGGCTGAGAATACAAAAATGTTGGAGAACGGGATGAAAAAAAAACCTAGGAACCAGAACAACACCGCCACCAGAACAAGAAGCCACTAGTTAGATTTTCAACAACAAAATTAGAAAGATGGGCTCACCGTCCTTCATCTCCGGCATCACCAAATTCACCATTTCACCGGCCTTTTACCACAAACGGAGGAGCCATCAAGAACCGATCGCCTATGCCCGAAAACCCAATAGCGGTGGCTCATATTGGAGAACCCAATTGAGATCGGTGTTTCATCACTACACAAAAGGCAAGGTTGATGGCAAAGAGAAAGGAATAAGGATCTATTTGCAAATTTAAAAAACCTTTTAATTATGTATCCGATCACTTAATCTAGCCATTAATGTTTTTTAATTGTAAATGAATGCCCAAATGCAAGGTGTATCATACACTCTAAGTTCAAAGGTGTATAGTAGAAATCGCCTTAGCTATAATCTTTCTTTCTTTCTTTTTTTCTTTTCTCTTTATCATTTCTTCATGGAAAGCATGTCTTCATATAAGACTTTAAGCATAAATAATGAGAAGATGGTTACACTTCTCAATGTCATACACCATTATGTATAATGTTTACAAATTAATTAGGCAGACTAAAGGTTATAATCATAAACCCTTACTAATGACACCCATAATTCTTTTGAAGATATTTATTCACCATATGCAAAATATGCATGTTTTGCAATACTTTTCCTTGGATGATTATATACTATGAATATACATTGTTAAAACTTTGCTAAAAAAAATTCAGTAGGATAAAAACTTACCAAAGGAATAAAAGTAGAGTATTCATAGGCAAGTCATTCACCATATGCAAAATATGCATGTTTTGTAACATTTTTTCTTAGATGACTATATACTATGAATATATCTGGTTAAAATTTTGCTAAGAAAAATTCAGTGGGATAAAAACTTGGCAAATGAAAAAAAGTAGAGTATTCATAGGCAACTTACTTCCCTGCAAAAAAACAGTCATTATGAAAGGTCCTTAAGTTATGCATTCTAATGTTATGCATGTGTTTCTTGAAAATTAAAGTTAGCACTATTTTTATGAATAGATCTGTTAGGTTGTCACTTGAACGAATTTTGCAAATATCAACATTACCTTTCTTCTGGAGTTCATGATTGTAAAAGAATTTTGGTGAAATATGTTTAGCTTTATCACCTTTTATGTAAGCCACCTTTGATTTGTGTAATACATATGACATTATCCTCATGTAATCTTGTTGGCTTGTAATTTTCTTTCAACAATCCACATGCTCCTCTAGTGTATTGGATCATAGTTCTCAATAATACACACTCATGACTTGCTTCATGAATAGCTAATATTTCTAAGTGGTTTGATGAGGTAGCGATGATTGTTTGCTTTACAGATCACTATGAGATAATAATATCTCCACATGTGAACATATAATATGCTTGTGAATAAGTTTTATAAGGATCATAAAGATATTCAGTATCAGCATATTCTACCAATTTTGACTTTATTTCTTTTGGGTAAAACAAACTCATATCAAATGTTCTACAGAGATAATAAAGAACATGTTTCATTACTTTCCAATGTCTTCGATTTGTTGTAGAACTAAACCTTACTAGCAAATTGACTGCAAAAGTTATATCTAGTCTAATGTTATTTGCAAGATACAAAAGTACTCTTATTGCACTAAGATATGTTACTTTAAGACCAAGAATTTCTTCATCATCTTCCCATGGACGAAAAATGATATCTTTTTACATCAAGTGAACTAAGAACCATTGGAGAGCTTAATGGATAAGATGTATCCATGTAAAATTGTTTCAAAATTTTTTCTATATAAAATGATTGATGAACAAGAATCTCACTTGCCAAGTGTTCAACTTGAAACCCAAGACAAAATTTTGTCTTTCCAAGATCCTTCATTTCATATTCCTTCTTTAGGTAATCTTCAATCTTGGAGATTTTTTCTGGAGTCCCTACTATGTTTAAAGAATCAACAAGTTGCAATTATAGAAAATTCAGAATTTATTTTCTTAATGAAAACACAAGGACAAACAAGATTATTTTCATATTTATTTTTCAATAAATATTCACTTAAATAATTATACTACATGTGTCTAGATTGTTTTAACCCATATAAGGATCTTTGAAGTTTAATAGAGTACATTTGCTAATGTTTTAAATTATATGCTTTAGGCATCTTAAATTCTCCAGGGATTTTCATATATTTGTCATTACTCAATGACCAATATAAGTAAGTTATTATTACGTCTATTAGACTATGTCAAGTCCTTCAAAGACTGTCAAATTAATCAAAAATATGAAAGTAATTGCATCCATAACAATAGAGTAAGTTTCTTCATAATCTATACCAGGACTTTGTGAGAAACCTTGTACTACAAGTCAGGCCTTGTAACTCATAATTTCATTTAACTCATTTTTTTTCCATACAAAGACCTAGTTATACCCAACGAGTTTGATATTTTCAGGTATCTAGACTACTGGTCCAAATACTTTATATTTAGCTAATGAATTTAACTCAGCTTTTATTGCGTCTTTTCATTTTGACCAATTTGACATTTTCAATTGTGTCTAGATTCATAATTGCTAGTAGCGGAACCACTTTTGGGTCCAAATACTTTACATTTAGCTAATGAATTTAACTCAGCTTTTATTGCTTCTTTTCATTTTGACCAATCACTTCGATGTTGACATTCTTCTACAATTTGAGGCTCAGACTCATTGTCATTGATAATTTCAAAAGCAATTGCATAAGCAAAAATATTATCAACAACAACTTCATCTTTCCCCCTTATATTTCTATATTTTAATGAGATGTCATAATTTGCTAATAGTGGAACCACTTTTGGGGTTGCTTCTCTAGAAATATGGGATTATCGATTTATATTGCTTTTGACTTCTCTAGAGTGTCAATGACATCTTCTAGAGCATCAGTTTTATTTTTTCTTTGTTTTCATTTCATTCTTTTTTTAGAAACAAGTATTCTTTGCACCAATAGGTCAACCATGCTTCTGGTGTACTTTAGATTCATTGGTTGTCATACCCGCAAGTTATCTTGCAGAAAAAAAAATTAGTAACTTTAACCATAATTAAGATCTTTCATTTACGAATTAGTCGGCAATGCATAGGAGGAAGGGGCCAAAAAAAAAACATATGGGAATATTTGTAGTTAGTACATGTGATTTAGTGACCTTTTCGGTGTCTATAAAAATATCTAGCAATTAATTTGCATAATTCTTCTGCAAATAGATTATTCCTTGAATTTCAAGTTCACATTGATTTGTGCATGTATCAAGATTAGACAATGTTGGTGTGTTCCAACAAATATCTTGTGCTTTAGGCCCTTTACCTTTTTCTTTCCATAACGACAGGAAAGTTGATTCATCAAATTGTCAATCTTAGAATCTTGCTCTAAAAAAAATCACTCATTAAAGGTTTAAGATATCTAATGATAGATAGAGAGTCAAAACTAACATAAATACTAAGGCAACGTTAGGTGCCCATCTTAGTTCGTTGAGGTGGTGCAATAGGAACATATACATAGGGGTGGAAATAAACCCACGCTTTTTACTCAAACCTTTTATGAAAACATTTTCAGATTATGAGTCTCGTCAAAGGTCTATGAGCATCGCTTTTACTTTGTTTTCATGCTGAAGTCTAGCTTGTTTGCTAAACAAGCTAGGTCAAGACTTTTTTAGAAGTTTGTTTAACTAAAAAGGTCAAATCTCAGGCCATCTAATAAGTCTTTTAAGCCATGTAAGATTATTTGTAGTTAGACATGTGATTTAGTGACTTTTCGTTTAACTATATATAATATATATTATTATAATAATTATAATTATAATTATTAATTTATTATAATATATTAATATATTTTTTTGTCAATTAGATTTTAATAAAAGTCAAGATATCTAATGATAGATAGAGAGTCAAAACTAAAACCTAAGTTAGTAAGTTAGAATAGAAATAACATATTTATTAATATATTTAATGTAATATATTTTGTTAAAAAAATGAAAATAATAAGTTAACACTCACTTTCTATTATTTTTTATATTATTATTTATTATAATATATTAATACTATTCTTAATTACTTTAGTCTTTATATCGATGTGAAAAAAATAAGAACTTTCCTATTTTTAGAGATAGACTTTAAGTTACAAAATTATTAGGGGCATATAGTTGCAAAACATGAAGATATAACATATATTATTTCTGGATTTATAGTTTATATATTTGTTAATAACATATGTAAGGTTATTATTTTAATTTTCTTATGGTTAAATCGTGCAATTATTTTGTCTCTAGTTACAGGAACCTGACGAAAAGTTACCAAAGTTACTAGATTATGTTTCATGTCTAACTCATTTAACTGTTTGTGGAATTCTTGGGATAATATGCTAATCTCATCAATTATTGATATTATGATATTATCTTTCTTGTCAATTTATTATAGAACATGCAATTATTATAATGATGCTAATTTATTATAGCTCTAATCTTTCTTGCATTCATGTTGCAATTAGAGGAGCATAGGTTCGATCTTCATCTTTTGCAACTATATGTCTCTAATAATTTTATAACTTAGTATAACTCCAAGTCCCACATCCACTAAAGATTAGACTAAGAAAGTGATGAGCATCTATAAAACTAGAAGGTAAAAACCTATTGGCCTAAAGTAGGCCCATTGACTTATTTCAAGGCTTAGGCTTGTTAGCTTATGTAAAGGCATATTGACTTATTTAAAGGTAGGTCTGTTAACTTATGTAAAGACATGTTAGCCTATTTAAAGGTATGTTTGTTAGCCTATGTAAAAGGCTTGTTGACCTATTTAAAGGTAGGTCTGTTTAGCCTATTTAAAGGCCTCATTGCAAAGTAGACCTTTAAATAAACTTTTAGGTCTGACTAAACTTTTAAAAAGGTCAGGTCATACGTTAAAAATCGACTTATTACAAGCTCACAGGACAGACTCAAGTCTTATAATTGGGATACATGTTAAGCCTACTTAAGACAAAGGTTGTCCTAACCTATTTCTACCCCTATATATACAACACTTCCAAAAATTCAAAGAGTAACATAAATACCAAGGCAACGTTAGGTGCCCATCTTAGTTCATTGAGGTGGTGCAATAGGAATATATACAACACTTCAAAAAATTCTAAGATTAGATATATTAAGTTGTTTATCAAACACAAGTTATAAAGGTGAAAACATATAATATTCAGATAGTCGAATGTAAACCAAAGATGCAGCATGAACTACATCATGTCCCCAAGTAAGTGCGGGAAATTTTGATCTCATAAGCATAGGTCTAGTAATAAATTGTAAACATTTAATAAAAGATTCAACTAAACTATTTTGAGTATGAGCATGTGCAATGGAATGTTCAACAATAATTCAAATTGACTTGCTATAATCATAAAATGCTTTTGAAGTAAACTCACATGCATTATCTAAACGAACAATCTTGATAGAATGATTAGAAAAAACTTGATCTTAACTTATTATTTGAACAAGACATTAGCAAAAGTAACATTACGAGTTGAAAGTAAATAAACATGTGACTATCAAGTGGAAGCATCAATTAAAACCAGAAAATGCCGGAATGATTCGCAAGATGGATGAAATAGGCCACAAATGTCACCTTGTATTATTTATAAAAAAGCAGTAGACTCCAAAGTCCAAAGATAATTTAGATAGAGAAAGTTTAACAATTAATTTACCTTGAACACGAGTAGTACAAAAGTAATCATTAGGTAGAAGAATTTTTCTCATCCTTTAATGGGTATCCATGTGTATTTTAAAAATATGTCGCATTCATAGTTGAACCTAGATGACCAAGACAATCATGCAGAGCATAAAAGTTTTAGGATTTGACCACTTTCGCTACATATAATTTGACTCAACCATCTTTATTTTTATAAAATATAATCCATATGAGAAACTTGAAAGTTTTTGTAATATGAACTCATTATTCAAAATTGTAGAGGTAATATATAAATATTTCACATCTCCCTCATTTTTGGTTTTAACATAATACACATTGCAACTTATACCTTTGAAACTTAGTACATTTCTTCAAGATATACTAGAATACAACGCATCATTAATATACAATTTTGTCCCATTTGAGAATATAATATAGGCTCTTCTAAAACCTTCAATTACACTTGCAAAACCAAGTATGGTATTAATATTAATTTCAGCTATTGCTAATTGCAAGAAATATTTTTTATCATGAAGAATTGTATGAGTAGTGTCACTGTCCACTAAACATATGTCATCATCCATAATATTAAGTTTTTGCATTATCTAGTAACAAAAATATATTTTTAAGAATTAGAAAGAGATGAAAAACAAGAAATATGCAAGATATTGCTCGTCATGTTATAAATAAAACTTCAATGAAAAATTACAAATGATAAACTTCAAAATAACTTAAACAAACATATTTCAATAGTAGACATTTCAATCCTTAATCAAATTATCAATGTTGCCACTATGGTCTTCAAAAAAATTAGGAACTTCAAAATCAACATTCATAAGAGACTTATTATCATAAGTAGAATTAACAAGTTCAGATACGTTCACTTTAGCATTTTTTTCCTTTTCTTTTAGTGGCATCTTGTAAAGATCAACTAGATATTTTAAAGTTCGACATATGCGAGATCAATGACTTTTTGTATCACATCTATAGCAAATATTATCATTATTTTGCACTTTAATACCCTTTTCAATATTTTCCTCATTTTTGGCCCATTTTTTTTTCTTATTGGCACCTTTGCTTTCAAAATATGAAAAAAGAATTATAGTATTTCCAAGATTCATAGCATTAAGATAAATCTCAACATCAAGTACTCATGACAATTTTTTTTCTAAAAATGTCAAGGATAACAAATTCAAGTTTCGTAAGATTTGACATTGTAAATATACTTGAAAAAGGAAAATTCTAAAGTTAGATGGATAATTAAGAATTTAAATAAAAATACTTATCTCACATGTATCACAATATAGAATATGTAAAGATATATAAATCCTATAAGAAAGAAGATATACATAAAACATGATAGAGAAAACAAATTCTTACCTTGATATAATGAAACAAAAATTGAAGGATTTAGCTACACCACAGAAACTTGATTGTGCTAATAACATGTTGTAAATAAAAATAGAGAGAGAAAATATAGAGAAATCAAGACAAAACAAATATGAACTCAAAAGTTTAATTCTTCAAGAACTAGCTATAATCTTTCTTTCTTTCTTTCTTTTCTCTTATCATTTCTTTATGGAAAACATGTTCTTATATAAGATTCTAAATATAAATAAAGAGATGATGGTTACATTCTTCTCAATGTAACGCACCATTATCTATAATGGTTACAAATTAATTAGACAAACCAAATGTTATAATTATAAACCCTTACTAATAACATTCTTAATTCCTAAATCATATACCACATACAAAATATACATCTTTTGCAACAACTGTAATGCAGTTATTACAATCAAACAATATCCAGACTTACAAAGTTGATGTGGGATGTGGTACACTTCCTAATAAATAAGTCAAAATGATGTACCATCTTTATGCAAAGAGTAATTTTAGCTAATTTTAGTTACACACACTTCCACTCATCATCTAATTACATCTAATCCTACCTTATTTTGTGCACACATTTATTTTGATTTTACCACATAAGTAAATGTGAAATACACTTCACTTTTGCAATTTTCTTATGTGAAAGGGTGGCCTTTCACTCTCTCTTTCCAAGTATTAAGGCTATCAGCATATTACCCAACCCTCTAGTCCATAATTAATTATGTCAATTCAACTGTTTTTCTATCTTATGCAACATCAACATCTACAATACTGTCAAATATATAGGTTCAAAATCTGCATTTAAAGTACATTTTAATAGTATCCCCAGCAAAATTGTACAACAATCATGTTATTATTTTAACAATTCAAAATGGATAATTTGGAACAACTTAGATAAGTAATGGATACTTCTAAGATAAATGATAACTCAAATTGCTTATGTGGTGATTTTCATATATTACATATAATAAGTTGAAATTAAAATTCATCACATCTTACACAAAAATCACTATGTGATGATCAATAAGACGATAAATGATGATTTTTATTACTTATGTAATAAATTCAAATTTTAACTCATTATATATAATAAAAAAATATCAACATATGAACAATTAAAATAATCATTTATCTTAAAAGCACTCACCACTTATCTAAATTGTTCATTTGAGTTATAAAAAAATCATTTTCCATTGTAAAATGAAACAGCAGTGGGCCGTTTCACTATTTTCAATGACGACACTGGATGCCCCGCTCAAAGAGGCATATAAATGGAAGATTACATCATTATCCCTGCAAGGTCGAAAATAGTTGTTTTACACTTTTCCATGACAATAAGAGTGAGCAGAATTGAATGGGGGCTTGTGTGATTTTCCTGCCGTCTAACTTAAAATCTAACATTATCTCCCTAGTTACGTAATTAACCCCAACCCCACCTCCCCCCCCCCCCCCCAAAAAAAAAGAAAAAACATCGTGTCTGAGTGTTGCATTGTCTTCTAAAGCCTTTCAACCTTCATTGCCTCGAGTTCAAAGCATTCCAAGATCTACTAACATAGAATGCGATCAGTGAATGTGTCAACAAATTTTCTTTGAATTGGCTCACGTATTGAGTGCTAATATCAGCTAAGCTTTATATTAAACGGTTAACCGCCGCTCCAAGGGGGGGGGGGGGTCAATCACTGATAGATTGAGTTTATCGTGCTTATAAATGGCAGGATACATTATAATTGCATAAAAGTGATTAAAGGAAAAAATTACTCCGTCATAGCAATGATACACAACAGGTATATAGATGAGTTGATTCAAATCGTTCTCTACATAGAGGGTAGACCCAAGACATACATACGAGGCATATCATTTTTCTTTTTATTTGGTACAACGACAACAGTCATCGATTGATCTACCATCCCTTGGTTATCGTTACCCTGTTGATTCACAGAATCAGTCACACATTGACTTACAGAAATACAGCAAGGGAAAGTGACATGCCCATCCGCTTCTTCACAAATTATACCCTAAACCTCCTAAGACTTTTGTTTTAAGTTTTAACTCATCTGTTCTCTCCTATCATCCTAAAATTCTTTTTTTTTTTTTTTCATTTGCACCATGAACTGTTTCTCAAAGATTGATGCAGATATGTCATTTATACAGATAAAAAACACCTATATACTTACTACGTTTCAAGGCAGTGGTTGTTAGAAAGGAAAGCTAAACAAAGGGTCTACAGAGACTGAATCCGAACTGCTGTTTCTTCTCAGTTACTTCTTGATTTTCCAGTTATGGGATGTGCGAGGCCCGCTTGCAATGCCTTCATAGTAATGGGATTCAAGCTTTCCTCTATTCCAAGCTTTGATAAAATCTGAAAACAACTCGCGTGCTGACTCAGATAAAAGATCAGAGAAAAACACATTCTTCTCTTCTTTCAGCCAGGTAGCAAATTCATTATTCTTAGCAAAATAGTCATCATTGGACAACTCTTGGAATTCCTACATTTGAAAAAACAAAGAACCATAAATTCCAATGAACTAATAGACAAATAACTAGATATTACAGCTTCAATATACTAAATGTAGATAACTGGATTTTAATATATGGCAATCAGCAAGAAATCATTTTCAGCTTTTCAAAGGAATGTCACGAGTAGACAAGGGAATGGTCCATTTTAAAAGTTTAAAATTATTTTGAAAGTAATACAGTAGCAACCATCTAAAACTTTTCAAAACGAGAAACAAATACTCTTGGACTGTTGGACATAGCAGCATGAACTACTTTTTTGTGTTATTTTTCTACATTTTTTCTGTCTAGTAAATAAAGCGCTTTCCTTTGTACAAAAAAAATAAAGAGCTTTCCTTGCCACATAAGTAAATTCAGTAGATCGACAGGGCTGGTAAACCTGGGGGGTTGGGGGAATTGAATTAAGTAAAAATTAATATACGTAAATGTTGAAGAAAAACATGTGACTGCAACAAAAAAAAGGATCTGATACAGATATCCAGCACGACAAGAAGTGATACAAAAAGGCTTTTGCATGTAGCATTATTAATAATATTGGAAATGTAACTCACCTTATGGCCGTCACCTTTACTATGTTTGCTTTTGTGCGTGTCTTTCACCTTCTTCCCTGAAATAACAACAGAATATAGATATATTTTGCCATGAGAAGAATCCCATTCCCTAGCGAATAGTTAACCATAACCCTTTGTCTAGTGAACAACAGACACTAAACAAAGTTAATGCTCATCAAATATTATATAAAGTAATAAACGACTGGAACAATCATAATATAGAAAAAGAACTGAACATCTCTGCTTCATCTGTATTACAAACATCTCTGCTTCATCTGTAGTACAAAAATCAATATTAAACCAATTTGAGAAAGAAAATCTTAAAAAGGAAAATGTTTACTTTTCTTGCTATTCAACAAGGGATCAATTGTTTCAGGGAAAACAACAAAGCAAAAGTATCTCACCAAAAGCTTAATTCTTAAAGATTTAAGTATTTTCAATTTTTCATATAATTTTCAGTTTATAATATACACATAAGGAAAGATGGTGAAATGCTATGACAGCGATCTGCAGTGCCAGTGATAACAAAAATTTGTGGCAGCAGACAGTCAAATGTTTGCCACGGTTGTAAGCAATGGTAGCAGGTAATAAGTACTTTGAGTTTGTTTGACTCTTGCTTCGTGAAGAGTGTTTTTAGTAGACAATCACACCAAATAATGGAAGTTGTAGATAAACTTTCCACAATACTGTTTCCTTCAAAAGATGAACATTCAAGGATTATCCAATATAAAGTAGATTTGACAACTTAAGCTCAAACACTTATAATATTCATGTAAGAACAAAACAAACAGAATATGGAAGGAAGATAGATTGGGGGAGAGTTAGAAAGAAGAGAGAATATAGAACAAAAAAAGGAAAAAGAAGGAGAATCAGTGAACAACAATTTCAATTCTAAACTATAGACTGAACAATTAAAGAGAAAATCCAAATTGATAGCTAAGAAATCCTAATTACAAAACATCCCAATTAATCCAAATTATTGAAGAAGAAAAAAAACCTAGCAATCCCAATTCCCCAATAGGGGAATGTCAATCAAGAAAGACAAATTATCTACAAAATGGGTAGCAAAATAAGGAGACATACGAATGAGTAGAACCTGGATCAAATAGCACTCGAGCATCAAATGAACATATGGAAAGAATACCTATAATCACTGCATTTGACGCCTATGCGTCTTGCTGAGTCAAGGCAAAAACACATGCCTGACCACACCCCCGCTAAGCTGTACCCCTAACAACAGATCCACAAGCACCATTTGCCCTACCAGACGGACCAGGAACCTGCCCCATTGGTTGGACTACAATGTATTGAGTACGCAAGGTTGGTGATGTCGACCCCTGACTAAAGGCCTTAGGACAATCTCTAATCAAATGACCCACATGCCCGCATCAGTAGCACACGCCGATCTCAAAATAACACATACGCGGGTGAGACTAGCGGCAAGTCTAGCAAGGAACTCTAGTAGAATCTGCTCGCCTAGAACCTTGTTGATTAGGTGTTCCTACAACCTGGGGGTAAGACCTTTGTATAGACTGATTAACTGACAATCGTGTTGTAGACCACAATCCTATCTAAAGGGCTTTCTACTGATTCTAAGGTTTGGGCATTCGACTGATTTTCTGCTGCAACTCTGACTGCTAAAAGAACCTTCATCCTTGGCTCTTTTTGTCTTTTGTTGCCTGGTATGGTCCCTCATTTCTCACATCTCAATTCTCTTGTAGCTATCCACTATTGTTGCATAAGAAGGGAAAAGATGAAGCTAAGCTGCCACTGCTCAATATAAAGGCTTTACTAGTCCATCTACAAACTTCTTGATCCTCCCTCTCTATCAGAACCAAATACAATGCATAGACAGATAGCTCTGTAAAGCATGCATCATATTCACTAATATATCAGGAGCATATCTCAAATCTTGAAATTCTTTTATCTTCGCATATCAGTTGCTTTTGTGAGTGAAATGGTGCATAAAAAGATTCTGAAACTCCTCCCAAGTCAATGGTAGAGTTGCAGGGGGTCTGCCTCTAAACATAGTCACTTAGACCATGTCTGAGGTAACCCTTCTAACCTGAAAGCTAACAAATTCACTGTTCTTGTGCTTAAACAGCTGAGAGCTCTGCACCTCCTCTCAACTTTGTCCAAGAAACTCTATGGATCCCCTAAGATCCCAAAGAAGGTCAGAAGCTTCAATTTTAAGAATTCCTAAAGTGTCACAGCAATGCCATCATTCCCCATAGTTGATACCAGAGCAGAGCTTTAAGTTTGTCCTTGTGGATAATGAAGCAAGTGTTCTTTAGTGGGGTCATGATTATTTAGATAAAGCCGGCCATCTTCCTAAACAAGACCAGTGTTGTTAATGGCGGATGGCGGTCCATGGCGGAAAGCCAAAAATCCGCCATACAAAATAGCGGATGGCGGTTGCGGAAAATGGTGGACGCATGGCGGCCGATTAAAAAAATAAAATATATACAGAAAAAATACAAAAAAATCTGCTAGATATAATAAATAATAAAAACTAATAACATACACCAAGAATAATAAAATTAGAAATATATTCTATCAAATAAAATTCATCAAAAGTATTATAATTCAAAAGCATAAGGTAAAAACATAACTGTCATAACTCAGTCATAAACATAATCAAAGTCTTCATAAGTCATAACATAAGCAATTAAGCATAAGGCCACTAGAAAATAAAAACTAACGATACTAAGAAGTGTAAAACAGAGAGTTGAGGTTGAGAGTTGAGAGTGTAAAACCCAAAATGGAGAGAGGTGAAAAACCCAAAATGAAAAAAAATGAATGAGAATGACAGAACAATGAACAACCATGTCTGAGTTTGAGAATAGAGAACAAAGAAATAAAGAAAGAAAAGAAGAAGTGAAGAAAGAAGAAAAAGTGAGGCTGAGAAGTGAGAATAGAGAGAGACAGGGAGCTGAGAAGGAAAACCCAAAACGAAAAAAAATGAATGAGAATGACAGAACAATGAACAAACAGGTCTAAGTTTGAGAAAATAGAACAAAGAAATAAAAAAAGAAAGAAGTGAAGAAATAAGAAAAAGTGAGGTGAGAAGTGAGAACAGAGAGAGACAGGGAGCTGAGAAGGACGTTTTGTCATTACCTCTCCGGAGAAGGTCATCGGCCGCCGGAGATGCTTGGTCCCGCCGCTCAGTCACCGGAGATGATGGAGGAGGCTGGTGGGTGGGAGTGGGAGGAGGTCTCGAGAGGCAAAGGCTAAAAGCGGGTGGTCTTCGTCGAATGGGTTAGGGATTTTATAAATCCCTAAGGCTGAAAACCTTGAAAGGCCCTTGAAAACAAAAGAAAAAAAGAGGCTACAACCGCTATTTCAGCAATGAACCGCCATAACCGCCATGGCGCCATGGCCGTGGCGGCCGCCATTTTGAACAAGGCGGAAACCGCAATACAGCGGCTGGCGAATGGCGGATTCCAAGAATCCCGCCACCGCAATCCGCCATGGCGCCGCCATGGCCGCAATTTGACAACATTGAACAAGACACTATTAAAGAGTAAAGACCTTTTAGGATTTGTATTGCTCTTTGATAGTTAAGTCGATTTGTCCTTATTTGAATGTGATAGAAAAATTTGTTTGTGTTTGACTGTCTTTTGGTTACAATGGTTAGGTGAAGATGTCACCTAGGGCTTGAGCTATTGGTAGAAGAAATACGTGTTGTGAGGGATCCTGTGATGAGACTTGATTGGATAGCATGCAACAGAATTTGGAGCAGTTGGCCGAGTTCATGGCCAAACTAAGGCCAAGGGGACCAACCTCCTCTTGTATCAGAAGCTCAGGACCAGGCCACCCATGCTGCTCATTGTGGTGACACTTCAAGAATTCTTAAAACTGAAGCCTCTAACCTCCTCTGGGATCTTAGAGGATCTACAAAGTTTTTTGGGCAAAGTTAAGAGGTTGTGCAGATCTCTCGGTTGTCCAAGCACGAGAACAATGGAGCTGGCAACTTTAAGGTTAGAAGGGCTACCTCAGACATGGTATGGGACTATATTGAGAGGCAAACCCCCTGCATCTCCTCCATTGACTAGGGAGGAGTTTCTCGAAAGCAATCGAGAAGCAAAGACAAGAAAATTCCATGATTTGAGACAGACTACCGATATGTAAGTTATAGAATATGATGCATGCTTTACAGAGTTATCTCGCTATGCTTTGCATTTGATTTTGACAGAGAGAACCAAGAAGTTTGTAGATGGGCTAGTGAGGGCTTTATATCGAGCAATGGCAGCACTTCTTCATCTTTTCCCTTCTTATGTGATAGTAGTGGATAGTGTCAACAGAATTGAGATGCGAGAAATGAGGGATCGTGTCATGCTGCAAAAGAAAAAAAGAGCCAAGGCTAAAGGTTCTTTTTAGCAGTCAGAGTGGGAGTGAAAAATCAGGCAAAGGGCCCAAACCTTAGAATTAGTAGAAAGCTATTCGAATAAGATCAGGGTCTACTACATGATTGTCGATCAATCAGTTTGTGCAAAGGTCTGACTCCCAGTTGTAGGATCAAGTATCAACAAGGTTCTGGGCAAGCAGATTGTACTAGAGTTCCTTGCAAGACTTACAGCAAGTCTCACCCTTTGTGTTATCGTGAGATCGAGGTGTCCTACTAATGTGGGCAGGTGGGTCATTTGATTATAGATTGTCCTCAGGCCTCTAGTTAGGGATTGACACCACTAGCCTTGCCTGCTCAATGAATTGAACCCAACTAATGAGGCAGGTTCATGGTCTGTCTAGTAGGGCAAATGGTGTTCGTGGATCTATTGTTAGAGGTCTAGCTTAGTCAGGTCGTGGTCAAGCATGTGTTTTTTCCTTGACTTAGCAAGATGCACAGGCATCAAATGCCGTGGTTACAGGTATTCTTGTCATATGTTCATTTCATGCTTGAGTTCTATTTGATCCATTCATATGTGTCTCCGTATTTTTCTACTTGGTTTGATAGAGAATCTATCTTGCTTGAGTGCCCATTTTATGTTGCTACCCGTGTTGGGGAATCTATGTTTGTTGAGTATTTAAGGCTTGCATTATCTCTTTGAATGGAAATGAGACCTTAGTAGATATGAATGTGCTGAATATGACAGATTTTGATGTGATCTTAGGCATGGATTAGTTACCATCTTTCCATGCAACTGTTGATTGTCATTCTAAGATGATCAGGTTTGAGTTTCCCATAAAGCCTATGTTCCAATTACAAAGTGATGGTATGTAGACCTATATAATATGATCTCTACCTTGGATCTAGATGCTTGTTGAGGAAGGGTTGTATGGGGAATTTAGCTACGGTTAGAGACACCTCTTATCCATCAAGAGACATGAATAATATTTCAGTGGTTATTGAGTTCCAGGATGTCCTTCCAGATGAGTTGCTTGATTTTCTATAGGATTTTACATGTTTTCCTTTGATTTCAAAAAATGGTTTGAAGGCTTGCCAAGTTGGTTAGTCCATCCTATGCGTCGATCACTACCCTTAGTTTTGGATTGTGACACATACAAATACGACATTCCATAATCCTTATAATCTTTTCCAATATCCTATTATTATGTCTATGACTATATTCTCAATCAAATATCTATCATCAATATTTCCAAAACAGAAGATAGGAATAAATAGCCAATAGAATTTGCTGTGAAATGGTGCAGGACAAGAATGTGTTATGCCTATACTTTGCCCTATTACTGTAGGAAGTCTATTTTATAAACACATTGCAGTGTGGACACAATTAGATGCAATCCTCTCATGTTATTACATGTCCAAGACCCCCAGCAGTATGCCTAAATAAATTCACCTTCATTTACATAAGATTCTTGGAGAGTTTACATAATAGAACTGGAAAATGATTGCATAATCGTTTTTGGCAGCTTCTCCTATTCACACACCAATTAATTAATAAGAAAGATACCTAAAATTGATTCTAACTTCAATGCAAAATTACTGGCATGCCTTATGGACTACATCATTTAGGATTTCACAGAGAACCACAACCTCTGCAATTAGTCTCCATAACCTCTAGCTTCCTAGTAGTACTAACTCAGCCTTACCATTCCCCTGTTCCTCTATCTAGATTATTTCAGTAAAGTAGATAAATGGGCCTAATCTTATATAAACCATTAGACCAAAGCACTTTGAAAGCAACATTACTTAAGCATTAATACAAGTAAGGTTAAAGTTACCATTCATTGAATGTCTAGGCTGCAAATTCTCAAAAAATGGAGCAGAAGCAAGCACATTTAAGTCCCCCTTCCAAACCACATCACAACTTATCATATTCAGTCATTGAGGATTTAAGATAAAAAGTCGTAACCAAGTTGAGCTTTGTTGTCGAAACTAAAGACAATAACACACCTAAGTATCATGTATATAAGTTTCATAATAAAGTTCAGAAAATCAATCAATGACTCCTAAGTCCTGCTACTACATTGAAGCAAAGAAGAGAAGGAAAAACACAGTTTAATGCTTAAACATATTGGCCAATTAATCATTATTCAGAGTTAGAATCAATTTTCATGCTTACGTCTTACCCTTATCAGATTTTTCTTTGGAATGCTTGTGAGATTTCTTGTCCTTCCTTTTCTCTTTCTTTTCCCTCTTCCGGTTCTTCTTTTCCTCACCCTCTACCGTTCTCTGCCTCTTGCTTTTCTTCTCATCTGCGAATTAACACTACAATTAACCCAAAAAAAATAATAAAATAAAATACACACACACGGGTGTACGAAATGCTTCTGTTTGGTTGCTCAGGAAAAACAGGATAAAAATTACACTACCAAATTTCACTATTTTCGGAACCCGTGAATCAAGTCCTTATGAATTTCAGCTCAGGAGTGAGATTTAATGCAAAAGATCCTTTTTTTTCCAAACCCTAAACTTTCTTTTGTTTTCTCTAAAGCCAAATAGGTTGCATAGCGAAGGAAAATTAAAAGGGGAAAAAAAAAAGGGCGTAGAGAGAAAATGTAGTACCTTCGGATTCGGTGTGTGAAGGATAACTTGTTCGCTTGGATTTTCTATCGCTTCCCATGATTGATGAATGTTGATTGCTTCCTACAGCCACAGAGTATTTGCAAAGCACTGCTGACCTATTTTTCTATCACTTACGATACGTTTGGGAAGATGGGGAGGCGGAAGGAATAGGGTGACAACAAGATATAATTAGTGTCTTCGAAAGGTAAAGGAGCTTGACAATTTCACTAGAATAATGAAGTGATATGTTTTCTTTTATTCTATCTATTATAAATTACTCCTTTTTATATTATTTAAAATTCTCAAATATAGTTTTAGATCATGAGTTCCTTCCTACTTCCCGGAATTATAAAGCAATATCTCCTTGGTGGGCTTGGCAATTTTACCATCACCTGCAGATTTATGGATTGATTTAAGTTTTGTTTGGTATCACATTTGAAGAGGATAAAGAAAAGAAGAGAGTAAAGGAAAAATATCATCCCTTATTTGATATCACATTGTAACAGTGTTGACAATGAATTGAATTAATTCGTTAATAATTTGAGATTTGATTTGTTAATTAGTTCGATAAACTTAATTTATGAACTAAATAAATTAAACTTGAACTCAAATTTAAATTTATTAAATAAATGAGCTGAACTAGAACTATACACTGCTTGATTCGTTTGATTTATGAGTTGACTCTATATATATATAGGGGGAATCGGTTATATCAGTGTAAGTTTTTTTTTACTTATACTTATTTTTAACCATTAGATCCACTTTCATCTAATGATTGAGATTATTTAGTTAAAAGTAACTATTAGATGAAAGTGAATCTAACAGTTAAAAATGAGTGTAAGTAAAAAAAGACTTACACTGGTGTAAATTGATCATGCATTTATATATATATATATGAGGCATATTTAGTTAGATGAGTTTTTATTGTGAGAGGGTGAGAAGAGCAAATCTTGACCATACAACCATACATGGATGATTAAGATTAAAAGTTATTTAAAGGTCATGTGACCACTTAAAAAAATCACATGCATTTATGTTTTAATCTTGACAATTCATGTAAGATTCAATGGTCAATATTTACTTATCTCATCTCTTACAATAAAGATTTCTCTCACTAGAGTAAAATATATATATATATATATATGAGGGGGGATCAACTTTACATCAACAGTAAGTTTTTTTCTCTTACACTTATTTTCAATCAGTTAGTTTCACTTTCATCTAATGGTTGAAATTATTTCATTAAAAGTAATCATTAGATGAAAGTGAATCTAACAACCGAAAATGAGTGTAAGAAGAAAAAAAATTATCTTTGGTGTAAGTTAATTCTCCATATATATATATATATATATATATATATATATATATATATATATATATATATATATATATATATATATATATATATATATATATGTTGACTTATGACATTTCTTTAAGATTAAAATAGAGTTATGAAACAAGTTAATGGAACATGTTCACGAACTAGCTTAGTTTATATTGTCTTATTTTATATTTAGTTCATTTAATTTGAGTTAACAAGCCAAATCAAACAGTTCGTGAACCCAAATTGAGCTGAACTCGAGCTACAAAACATGGTTCATATTGAACTCGAATTGAGTTTCGAGCTGAACTAATCCTTATCGAGTCGAGTCGAGTCGAGCTTAACTCAATTTGATTCAGTTCGACTTGTTTCTAGCTCTACATTTTATGATAGAAAGGAAATGATTTAGAAAGATAATATTTTCGTGGATCCCACGAAGGAAGGAAAATGAAGGGAAGAGAAAGAATTTTGTGGACCCCATCATATATTTACATACAAAGAAATATTAACAAAATACTTTTTTGGACACTCTTTTCAATATTTGCTTTATTATTGGTTCATCTCATACATTTGAAAGGATTATTAAGAGAGAAATGCTAGTAACAATTACTTTTGGACTAATAATAAAGCAAGTATTAAAATGAGTGTCAAAAATAGTGTGTTACTAGCATTCTTCTTACATATATTAATATTTATTTACATACATTTTCATTCTTTTCTTTCATGAAACCAAAGAAAAGAAACAAGATTCCATTGGATGATACCAAACACGAGGAAGAATAACTTTTCAGCTTCTCTCTTCCTTTCCTTCCATTTTCTTTCTTTTCTATCATGTTCATTTCCTTTCTTTTTCCTTTGTGATACCGAACAGATCCCTAAAGACCCAATACAGGACAAGTGCGAGTTTAGGGTCAATCCTCCCCACTTTGCCTTGCACCCTTCTTTTAAATAATAATTTCTCATTAAAATAATCATCATGCTTAATTTAGTTATTAATAAAGTTAATTATATCAATTAATCTCTATTAGTTTAACACTTATTTTTAACATATTTTTTAATTTATATAAAATGATAAATTAATTTTATGATGTTGATTAATTATTGTATAAATTTAATTTGAAATGATAATAAGTGCGACATGGTGGCGATGGGTGTAGGTTTCAATATTGTTCTTGTGGGGGGGGGGGGGTTCAAGGTTTTTATCTCTAAGAGTGCAGGATAGGATCAGGGTTGAACAAAAATCCACCTCATTGCCAATCCTACTTCGAGAGAAATGAAATCAAGTTTAATTGCAATTTAGGGGAAGTTTGGTTTATTTTTTGTTTTCATTTTCAATTAACATATTTTCACTGTTAATTATAAAAATGTCATTTTATTTTTATTTCGTATTCTTTTTATGATATTTTCATTTTATTTTATGTTTTTAAATTTTTGTAAAAAAGATGAAATAATATTTTTTTTTTTTTATCATTTCCTTCATAAAAGTTTAGAAACACAAAATAAAGTGAAAATAATGTGACATTTGGTAACCTTTCCTTTTCGAGTAATGCTTAGTAGATTATCAACAATATCAATAATGATACTTACTTATATTTTATTATTATAAATATCTCATAAACTCCTATATAAGCTTTATAAAAAAAGAACTCCTATATATGTTGTTGAATGATACTTTTGTTTACTTATAGTTTTTTAATGCTCCAAAAGAATTGATAGGAATTGTTGAGTTAGTCACTTAGGTGTATTTGATATAAGCTCACAAAAACTTTGATTATTTCAATAATCAATTATAATAGAATCAATTTTATGTTTAGATATATTAGTTAAAAAATAATTTTAAAATAATTTGTTTTATTTTGATAGTATAAAATTTTTTTTTTTTATGCATTAAATTATAAAAAAAGATATAAAATGATTAAGACTGTTATTTAATTGAAGATAAAGTAATATTTACATATAAAAAATTTTGAAATAATCTATAATTTAGAATTATAAGGTTTAAACTTCAAACTTATGGAAAAAAATTTGTTATAATACATTAAATTTCTTGTAAAATGTAAAACAAAATTACCCAAATATATCATAAAAATTAAAAAAAGCTTTTTAGTCCAAAAACAAAATTATTAGTTTGGGAAATAATCAAAACTAAATATGCATTTAATTCCATTTGGTTAGTTATAAGTCACAGTATAAATAGGATTTGAAAAGTATTCTAAAGGCAAAATTGAAAATAAATATAAAGTGAAAAGTTTTATATAACTCAAATAGAGAAGTGTAAAATATTTCTCTCTAATTTGAAGAAGGTATTGATTCTGTCCTTCTAATTAGCCCAAACTGTAGCTTATAGATAACTATTGATTCTTATTTCTTTGTATATATATATTTGTGTTCAATTTTGTATGTATTACCGTGACTTTTCAATCAAATATAGTTCTTTTTACACCTCATTCCCTACTGAGGATTGCTCTAGAAATTGATACTATCTTTGAAGCGATAAGGTCTGGTGCATCTGTTGCTATTGGTAACATTTGGATAACCTTCCCAGCTATTTGCCTTTTAAGCTTCAATTTTTTAAGAAGGAAATTGTGACACTATATGTAGATAGAGCAGATCTTCAAGAGTGTAAACATGTGTCAATTGATCCAGTTCTCCTTTTATGGAAGTTTTATAGGCATGTGTCATGGCTGCCATCCATGGTTCTAAATTGCGGACCGCATCACGTGATGCGGCCGCAATATTGCCGCAATGCAGTCCGCAATATTGCCGTTGCCGCAGTGTCCGCAACGGCATCAGACCGCAATTGCAGTGTGAACAAAAATCACAGAAAATCACCGCATCAGAACGCCATTGCGGCCGCAACATAACACTGTTTTGGCCGCAACAGGCCGCAATAGACCGCAATGGAACACAAACCTGTTCCTCCTTCACCTTGCAGATCGGGATCTCGAATATTGGGGCCTCTACCTCATAATCTCGGCTTCGGTAAGCTCTCTCTGTCTCTCCTTTGTTGTAGCCTCTCCTCCATCCTTGTTTTTGGTGTTGGTTTGTGGCTGATTGAAGATCTAAGAAAGAGTTGAGGGCTATAACAAGCTGCATGAGGTGGGGCTTGGGGAGGGCGAGGGTTGGTGGGTGAGGGCATGAGGCCGTGAGGGAGGTTTGGTGACCGGACGAATAGAGGATGAGGCGGCGGGTGAGGGCCTGTGGGTGTGGTGCCACGAGGGAAAGGCAAGAGCTTGAGAGGGGGTGAGGCCGTGAGGCCATGGGTGAGGTGAGAGGGAGAGGCGGTGATGTGAGAGGGAGAAGGGGTGAAGTGTGACAACCTTTTATTTCGAGTGCTTTTCGGGAGTGGGGAGTGGTGTTGTGTTGTATGAGATTGGGGGTGGGATTTGGTGGGTCTGGCATTTGTTGTGTAGGGAGAGAGAATGTGAAAAAATTTAGTGAGGTGGGAATGAGAAAAAATTGAGGGAAGGTGAAAAGTTTTCACCGTGAAAGAATTGAGGAAGAGTGGGAAGGAATTTGTGAAAAAATTAGAGGAAAAGAGGAAAAAAATGACATATTTTTATCAATAAATAGAAAAAAATCATATTTTTATTAAATTTGTTTAAATTTACATACTATTAAATTTCTTATTCCGTTAATGTTATATACTTATATATGCTTAGATAATACTTTAATAGGCCTATTTATAGTCATTATAACAATAAGTATATTATTTTTGTTATAAATCTAATTTAAATTATTCATTAAGAAGATATAACATCTTACAATATAAAAACCTATATAACATTATAAACAAATATATACGAAGAGTTACTATAATTATAGACTTTTTTTTTACATTTTATGCAAATTTTAAAAAAATCACGTCGTAATAACCACAATCTGCATCGCGACAACCGTATTATCTGTAATCGCAATGACCGCAACTGCAACCGCAACCGCAATTTAGAACTATGCTGCCATCTGAAGCCCTTATGACCCCTGAAGGGAAGCTTGAAGAGTCTGCAAGGACTGAAGGTTTGGATATCCCCAAATTGATTGGTCTGGTTACTGGTAATCGGTGGACTGACCCGATACCAGTAGCTATCACTATTGTGGCTATTGTGACTATTGAAGTCAACGGTGGTGCCTATGCCATGAGTATTGTGGCTTCTGCCAAGGTGATTGATCGAAAATCAGTAGCAATGCAAGTGGGAGATAAGATAACAGCTGAAGTTTCCAAGGTGAAATGCTTAAGTTGCTATTGTGGTGGTGCTTGGATTTCCTTCTGCATATGTGGTGTTTGGTGTTTTGAGTCCAGCTTTGCACAAAGTAATGAGGCTGGAATTTTTATTTGTATTGTGGGCATGGTCAATTTTCCCTAGTGTGAGCATGGTCAAAAGCGGTGCAGCAACTTTAAGAAGACAGGATTATTGCCCTACGATTTCCTTGTTCTACACAACACTAGCAATTTTTTATTGCCTTACTGGTTTACAACTTCTTTCAACGTGTCTAGTTACTTTTCATACTATTTCATATTGTTTTCTTTTCTGCATAACCTTGAGGACAAGGTTACTTTGAAGGGAGGGGTATTGATAGGAATTGTTGAGTTAGTTAGGCAGTTAATTCCGTTAAGTTTGTTATAAGTCATGGTATATAAATAGGATTAAGAAAGCATGCATAATTGAAAGTGAATATAAATTGGGAAGTTTTCTCTAACTTAAATAGAAAAATATCGAATCTTTCTCCTAAACTCGAAGAGATAGGTTCTAACATTAATTTACCTTAAAATTCATAAAAAAAATTTATAAAAATAAAATTTGTACATGTACTATTACTCAAATTTAATGCTATGTAAAAGTAAGAATATCTCCTTCCATTTGTCTCATTAGTTTGTGACAAATTTTTCTTGGCCTATCTCATGAGAAGTTCTTACTTATTCTTGAACGGGAAATGATGAATATATATTACGAAAAGTTTTTCCTGTATTAGTTACGAACGCTCAAGTGCATTTTCTTTTATCTTTTCTAATTTATTTTGTTAATTGAAATAGAAGAATGGAATGGCTCTAACTATGCCACGTCTCATTCGTGAGTGAATTCATGAAAATCCTTCATGATATTTAGCAACACTCTTCTTGAACCAAATAAGATTTTTTTGGTTTAAATTTGTCATATAACAAATACTAATTCTTTTGGTCTTTCACCAAAATATTCACATATATATTATTGTAAGATTAATTATATGAATACGATTGAGAGTAATTACTAATAATTTTGATCTTTTTATTGAAAATGCAACTTGCTTATCACTAGGGGCGGAGCTAGCCAAAATTGGCTAGGGAAGCCAAATAAA
Source organism: Ormosia emarginata (assembly GCA_029884605.1). Lineage (NCBI taxonomy): Eukaryota > Viridiplantae > Streptophyta > Magnoliopsida > Fabales > Fabaceae > Ormosia > Ormosia emarginata. Next base: position 4,830,610 of record JAQQTP010000066.1, on the reverse strand, counting down.
AAATTTATATGTTTGGGGGACCAAATTAAAACAGATTAAAATATTTTTTTTTAGAAAAATAGTTACATACAAAATTACAAAACTTCCACTCTCTACTTACCACGACGCCAAATCTTTATTGGTATATGACAAAAAGTTATTATATTTTAATAATGAGTGTACAGTGATCTAAATTGTTTTAATTAGAACTTATAGGGAAAATTATATTAATATCTCTTGAAATTTAATTTAATTACACTTAACATCTTTCTAATTTTAAAAATTACACTAACTTCCCTTATGATTTATATTATTATTATACTAACTTCTCTTGAAATTTATATTGTCATTATATTTATTTCTTTTTACTCATTACACTTATTTCACTGTAAGAAAAATTAGTGTAAAAATATAAATAAGAAGAGCATTTAGTACAATTAAGTTAAACCTCAATGAAAGTCAATGTAATTTTTTCAAATTTAAAGTAATATTTTTTTCAATAAAAAATTATTATTTTAAAAAGTTTGAGATATATCACTAAAAACATTTAAAATATTGTGTTGAGAAAACATAATAATCAAACAATTATTTTTTAAAATGAAAAATTATGTATTCGAATTTTAAACTCCAATAAATATTTTTTTTATCTAAATTTCCATTGAATACTACTCAAATATAAAATATTTAATTATTTTTTATATAAAATATTTTTTAGAAAAATAGTTACATACAAAATTACAAAACTTCCCCCCTCTTCTTACCACGACGCCAAATCTTTATTGGTATATGACAAAAAGTTATTATATTTTAATAATGAGTGTACAGTGATCTAAATTGTTTTAATTAGAACTTATAGGAAAAATTATATTAATATCCTTTGAAATTTAACTTAATTACACTTAACATCTTTTTAATTTTAAAAATTACATTAACTTCCCTTATGATTTATATTATTATTACACTAATTTTTCTTGAGATTTATATTGTCATTACATTTATCTCTTTTGTTCATTACACTTACTTCACTGTAAGGAAAGTTAGTGTAAAAATATAAATAAAAGAAGCATTAAGTATAATTAAATTAAACCTCAATGAAAGTCAATATAATTTTTTCAAATTTATAAAAAGTAATATTGTTTTTTTAATAAAAAATTTTTATTTTAAAAAGTTTGAGATATATCACTAAAAACATTTAAAATATTGTGTTGAGAAAACATAATAATCAAACAATTATTTTTAAAAATGAAAAATTGTGTATTCGAATTTTAAATTCCAATAAATATTTTTTATCTAAATTTCCATTGAATACTACTCAAATATAAAATATTTAATTATTTTTTATATAAAATATTTTTTTTAGAAAAATAGTTACATACAAAATTACAAAACTTCCACCCTCTACTTACCACGACGCTTAAATCTTTATTGGTATATGACAAAAAGTTATTATATTTTAATAATGAGTGTACAGTAATCTAAATTGTTTTAAGTAGAACTTATAGGGAAAATTATATTAATATCCCTTGAAATTTAACTTAATTACATTTAGCATCTTTCTAATTTTAAAAATTATACTAACTTCCCTTGTGATTTATATTATTATTACACTAATTTTTCTTAAAATTTATATTGTCATTATATTTATCTTTCTTTGTTCATTATGCTTACTTCATTATAAGAAAGATTAGTGTAAAAATACAAAAAAAAAATATTGAGTATAATTAAGTTAAACCTCAACGAAGGTCAGTGTAATTTTTTCAAATTTATAAAATGTAATATTGTTTTTGTCAATAAAAAATTATTATTTTAAAAAGTTTGAGATATATCACTAAAAACATTTAAAATATTGTGTTGATAAAACATAATAATCAAACAATTATTTTTTAAAATGAAAAATTGTGTGTTCGAATTTTAAATTCCAATAAATATTTTTTTATCTAAATTTCCATTGAATATTACTCAAATATAAAATATTTAATTATTTTAAACCGACCATGAACCAATGAACCTGATATGATCCAACACTTTGTTGGGATCGAACACTAGCCATGAGAGCTAAAGTGGCACGTCCTCACCGCTGGACCAAATAATTGTATAGTAAAACACATTATATATTATATTCTCTTATGTTTTAAAAAAATTAATACTTACGTAATATAATTTTTTGGTGAGTTGGAAAAGAAAGAAACAAAACTAACAACTATAAATAATGCTTAAAGTACCAGCAAGAAAGAAAAAACTAATGCCAGAAGGTGCAGCTTCCAGAAACACAAGATCCTGGCTGCAATCCGCTCCAGTTTTGGCAAGAAAGTCAGCAGCAAAATTAGCTTCCCTAAAAATATGCATAACCTCAACAGACCAAGCACGCCCAAGGATGTCAATAATGTCTGCAATCAGCACACCGTATACACGGAATTTAGAAATTATAGAAGAAGACACCAAATGAACAACCTCCATCTTGATTCCAAACACGCCATTAGAAAACCCAAGTTCCAAGCTTAAAGGAGACCAGTCTTGATGGCTAAGAGCTCAGTAAACAAAATATCAAAATTACCCACTGAACCATAAAATGCCGAAATCCATTCTCCATAATCAGAGCAAATAACACCACCAAAGACAGCTTGTGAGTACTATTTCTTCTGGATCGTGATCCGAAATCCCATTTAATGAGATCAGACTCGTGTATCACTGGCCTTTGCCATAAATACTTCAGCCAAGCCTTGGTGACACATAATTAGGATCTCAGAACTAAAAGTGATAGACTACGACGTTGGTCCATAATATCAAAATTACTAGATCTGCATAGTAGATATACTCTAAAATATCTGTAACTGTCAATCGTGATCTTATAAGATTATAGAACTCATACCCGCTTCTAACTGCAGATAACTACAATATCAACGTTCTTATATTATAGGTATCCTCTCCAACAATAAAAAAAAAAAAGACAATTCCTAACAGGATGCGATTCGAGTCACGCTCTATAAATACTAAATTAAGTCATTCTAATTAGATAATTAATATCTCATTGCATAAATTCTACTTATACACGGTTTCACTTGAGTGTTGGAGTCTATTTGCTGGTATCCACTCTCCTTGTCTAATACGCTCTGTTGTAATTGCATAAGGAAGAAATTACCGTGATGTGCCTATCTTAGGTACACTTCTAAATCCACTTCAAAACACTATCAAAATAGCTACCATCAACATTAACCTTAACAAAACCCTTAAGTGGTCTAGACCAAAAGACTTCCCGAAGAACATAGGCACTAGTAAGACAACTATGGAGGAATGAGAAAAATTCTTGAGCATAATTAAAAATGTTGCAAACCACCCTGTTGATGTCCCAATGATCAACCTCAAAAAGCATATTGCTTCTCCAACACCAAATCCATCATAAAGAGGCAAAGAAAAGATTACTAACTTCACTCTTAGCCATAGAAATCACCGATCGAGTTGAGTCCTGAATGAGGAAATCTTGAGCATGAACAAGCCCAACTCTCAACCAAACTTCACTAGAATGAGCATAGTCTCTCAAACAATGAAGAATATCTTCCTCAAAGCCAAAGCATCTGCTGCAAATGAGGGAGGAGGAAAGCCCTTGTTGAGACCTTAAAGAGGCAAAGCACCATGGAGAATAAGCCAAAAAAGAATTTTAATTTTCTCAGGAGTTTTGATCTTCCGAAGTCAGGTCCAAGACACTTCAAAATTCCCAATCCTCAAGTTTTGGAGGAGCCATTTGTAACCGACAGCTGCAGAATATTCTCCAAACAAATCTCCCGTCCACACCCAATAGTTCTCCTAAAAACTAAAGGAGGGAAATTGAGATTTTATTTTTACGTAATATAAAACATTTAAATATATTTATATAATATAAAATATATTTTAATCATTATGATAACTTAATTACTTTTTTTATAAATAATAACTTAATTACTTTTATTTTCAAAATATGAGAACGTGTGTAAATAGGATTATAATTTGTAAATTTGCATTTCATAATCACATATATAATTTTGACATAAACTTATAAATTTCAATTTTTTTATGTTAACAAACATTTATTTATATATGGTTATTGAATTCTTAACAAGTTATAATTAATTTTCTCCAATATCTTATCAAGAACAATAAACTATTTATAAAAAAAGCTTAAACTAAGCTCTGTTTAATGTTTTTCAATTCTTTTACCTAGCTAGTTTAGTAAGTAACTATAAATACTTTTACATCACAAAATTCAAGTGACAAACTCATCCTTTTTTTACTTTCAAAGCTCACTTGAATCCTATGAGGATATAATAATTAATATAATAATATAATAACAATATAACATATGAAAGACATAGACATGTCATTAGTTGCAATGATGTAGAATACATTTTCTAAATGTGTGGTGTCGGTAAGAACTTAGAAGTGTATCACAAGAGAGAAAAATGTTTTTGTATATCTCCATTACAATATATGTGTGGGATACCGTGCTTGATTGTAGGTGTGACTGGATGTCATATATCATATGTAAAATTAGAATAAATGTATTATATGTAGATATAATTAATATATTATATGTAGATATAAACAATGTATCATCTGAGTATCATATTCTAGGTGTTTAAATAACTAAACTCCATAATAATGAAGTGAGACATATCTTCTCAAAAAATTATTACATGCTTCTAAAGGATTATATTCAATCCATTCATATTTCAGTCTTAATTAATAATGGGAACTTGGATTTTATCAACTCGTTGACCTGGGTTTTGCTATATAGCAGGAAGGGCATACATACCCTTGACATGTACCTTTCCCAGGTCATTCCACTTTTGACAATTTCATGGTGAACCGTTTTTGCCAAGTTGAGCAAGCGAGTGAGCATTCCATTCTCTACACCAGATCTTTCCTTAGCCGCTTCTACGAATTCATTCTTTTTCAATGTTAAAAGCATTGGATACCACCAAAATTATGTCGGAGAAATTGTTGAATGATTAGGTTACTTACATAAAAATATATTTTGAAATGAGAACATGTAAATAGGGATTATAATTTATAATATATAAATATATGTTTAATTATCAAATATATAATTTTGATAAAAACATGTGAATATTAGTTTTCCATATTATTATATGCTTTTTCACATATGGTTATTGGATTCTTATTTTTAATTTTCTCCATCTTATTAGTAATGATAAATTATTTAAAAAAATAGCTCATTTTATTTAATATTTTTAATTTTTGTTACTTAATTGCTTGGGAAAGTGACTATAAATAAATACTTTTATATGACAAAATTCAGGTGACAATCATCCATTTCCTATTGCTAGCAAAGTTCACTTGGGTAAAAGTAGTAACTTTGGGGGATACATATTGCACCTCCTTCTCATAACTACAATGATGAGGGAAAATGTTTTGATATCCTTGTGGTATATCAAGCTTTGACGCTTGTCCATTCTATTATGCAGATATTTCTAGAACTTGGGTCATGAGTGATTCCTAGCTTGGACATGGATGGTCCAATGGGTGAAATGGAATACCTTGGTTCCGAGGTGACTAGGTATGGTCGGATGGTTCATAGCGGGGATCTTTCCTAACTATCTGATGACTTTGCGATGCTTGAGTTGTTCCTAAACATGGATGGCAGGTTCCTTGGGTGATCATACCAAGTCAAAAGGCATCGAGGAGGTAGGCTATTAGGTCAGGTACATGAAGTGGAGGTGTTATAGTGCTTAGTTAACTTGTTAGTATGATTCACATAACGTGTATGCACTTCTCTTTCTTTAGAGATGTAAACAAGTTGAGTCAAGTCGAACATTTAAAGCTCAAACTTAACTTGATAAAAATAAAGATTACTCAAACTTAACTCATTTATTTAAATGAGTTACATTTAAAACTTAAACTTAACTTGTTTAAAAAATATAAAATTTGTCCTTAACTTGTTTAACTTATTTATAATTTGATTATTATTATTTTTCCTTTTATCAAATCTCACTTTGAAATATTTAAGTTTATAAATTTAGAATTTAATAAACATCTTTATACATAAGATAGAGTAAAAAACTAAAACTAAAAATAATTTTTTTAAGCATAATCAAGTACATAAAAAATTCATAACCTTACTATAGAAGTTTTTAATTACTAATAATAACAAATAAATTATTATTATCTATAATTTTTCTTATTTAAAATTATAATTTTACTATGATTTTAATTTTTACTTTATGTACATAATGAATAAGTATATCATATATATACACATATAAATAAATTATTTATAAGCTTTTAATATCAAGTCTGCAATATTTGAACTTAACTCTAAATTTAAACTTAAACTTATTTATTTAATTAAATAAATTAATTTAATCAAATATTTAACTAATTAAATTTAAATAATTCATAAATAGCATAATTTATTTACACCTCTAATCTCCTTCCAGTTTCCCCCCTCCCTGAGCTCCTAATGGGGCATCCTTAAGTTCCATCCCAATGGTGGGCCTCCTAAAGCCGTGGGCATAGTACCTAGTAAAATAAAATTGATGTAAAGGTATTTTTTTTTTTTTTTCATAAACTGATGTAAAAGTAATGGATGTGTTTCTCGTCCTCCCCCCACCGTCCTTCACCAAGAATTACTTGCTGCAGTAAGTTATTTTTCTAAAAAAAATTATTACTATAAGTATAGATATATTACCAATTAAAATTTATAATTTTTTTACATATATAATTATATATTGCAAAAAAAGTACTAATTTAATTTCTTATATATCAGTCTCGATACGTATAAAAATTGTTAATTAAAGTTTGTAATTTTTTTTTATATAAATATGAATCATACCAGTTTTAACATATAACAAATAATTAATCACATCTATTTTTTATTTTTAACTAAAGATGTCAAAATAAGCCGGTCTGACCCATTCAAGCCAATTCATTTGGGGTTGAATTATTTTCAGGCCGACTTATTCAGATCATATAAATTTTGAACTGACATTTTGCTAACTTAACTCAGCACATTTAGTCTTATGTAGTGTTAAAAAAAATAGACTGATTCAGTCCATTTGAGTTCAGCCCATTCGAACCATGTAAGTTTCGAGCTGACATTTTACTAACACAATCTGTCTATTTTATCGGACTATTTAGACTGACCTATCAAACTTAATCCATTTTGATACCCTTATTTTTAACTAAATCAATGACGTGAAGTATGCGAAACATTTGCAAAAGTAAAGTTAATTATTTTTTTAGTTCCTCTAAATAATTTTTTTTATTTTGGTATTTTTAAAAATTTTGATTTTATTTTGATTCTTTTAAATTTTGAGATAGATGAAATTAGTCTCTAAAATAAGAATACGATAAAAATTAATTTTATTTGTCTTAAAATTTAAAAGAACTAAAATAAAGTAAACATTTTAAAAGAATTTTAAAAAAGAGCTATATTTAAAAAATTAAGAAATTACGTTTGCTACGTCGATCCGTATAAGAGTATGATAATATAAAGGCACAATAGAATAAGATCGATAAGTATAAACAAGTTGATAAGTTAACATATTATCGAGAATTTGGTGCATTTAATATAAATAATTTGATAGTATATATAATTATTTATTATGATTATATTATCCTTAAAATTTTTCACTATCACCTTTTGCTTGTCAAATTACCAATGAAATATTATTATTAATAATAATATTAATTATGAATTTAATTATAATAATGGTAATAATTACTTAATTTAATAATAATAATAAATAATTATAAATTTAATAATATTAAAAATAAAAGGTAGTGGTGAAAAGAAAATCTTATTGAGTTATATCACGAGATCATAAAGAGGATAATATTATACTATTAGAATGAAAAAAAATTTTGATCAAATTTTACTATCTTATTAAGTAAATATATCAAACATCTAATAAAATTTAATAATATTAATTTATATTATTAAATTCTCCTTATACAACGCATTAAAGATAACTTAAAATAATAATTAAACCACAAAAGTAATGTAATGTTCAATAATCAGTTTTACATGCCTGTCATTAGCGGCATTGATGTTAAAATACATTTTCCAAGTGTGTGGTGTGGGTTAGAGCTCAGAAGTGTATAGAAGCCAGGACCCCACAAGAGGTGACACGCAAGTATTCTCTCTATCTTCTCATCCGCGACATCTCCAATTGGAAGCACACGCCAACGATCTTGTCTACACTGCCCAATATTCAATATTCATAGCCATACCAATAACACACCACTTCTTCTGCTTCTATCCCCTGAGACCCAAAATGGCCTCACCCACTGCCACACTCCTGTCTTCCAACCCCATGTTCTTCACGGATCACCATCCCCTCTCTCCCTCTCCAACCATTCCCAAATCCTTCACTGGCCTCTGCAAGCCCTTCCATTCCAGGGTTCCCACTTCCATTCCCTTCCATTGCAGACGACCAACCTTCTTTGCCAGGGCTACGGTGGGTGTTTCTATCCCAACCCACTTCTACCGGTGCCATCAAGTTTTTTTTTCTTCTTTTTTTTGGGGGGCTTTTCCCCCCTCAGTTTCATGGCTCAGTAGGAGCTGCTAAATTGTGCCCAATAATGCTCAATTTTAGATTTTTTTTTTCGGGTAAAACTCAAGTTTAGATTTTGTTAACTGGGTCTCTGTTTATTTGTGTAATAGAAGTTTCTTAAGACATTGTTGATTGTCTTTGGCAAGGTTTTGAGGTATTAAATGCTGTCTATTTTTTTTGCCATTTGAATGGATATAATTTTTTTTTCTGGGTGGGTTGATTATTTGAGTGTGCTAAATTCTTTTGTTGGCCTTTACTTTCTCAGCATGTAGTACTAAAGTAGAATTTGCTGGTAATGTTATATTGAAGTTCGAAACAGTATACTGTTCAGTAGAGGAAATTTTTTATAATATTTAGCTTTATTTTGATTGAAAATTTTGTTTAAGTTGTTCATGATTGGTTTTGTATCTTGGATAAAGTTGCTACTTCAGAAATACCTGAAGTACTGAATATGGTCTATTTTGTCTGCAATTGCTAATTACTGTTAAATACCTTTTTCATTTTGAAATGCTTAATAACTCCTTGGCTGCTGGATAGTTATACTTACATGGTACCCATGGCCTTTTGTTGAACATGTTTTTCTAATTTGTATAGCCCCTAATGACTTTTCAATATTTGTTATAGAAACTAGAACTTGCTGGTCGCATTATACTCCGATACAGAAAATGATTGTAAGTTGTAACTATAGGCAAGAAGTAAATCTAGCTTTAGCTGTAAGATTAAATAGCCATAGGGCAGTCAAAACCTTGTCATTGGTTCAATTGGGACATTGGAATCATAGAATATCATGTGCAAACCATCAAGCGTGCAACAAATTAATTACTTTTAATAATAAGGCTATAATAGTGATAAATCTTCTTTGGGGAAATTTATACTCTCTGGTTTAACCTCTGATATGCATATCATTTTCATTCAGTCTTTCATATAGTGAACATCCATAGCACCAGACTTTGAGCCAGATGCTGTTTTTGATTGGGAGTCCACCAAGGTAGCCTTTGGTGTGTCAATAATACACTTTCTTTGGTCTGTTTTAGTCTCCTGTAACATGCGTATTAATTTCATTTTTCCGGTAGGAGAATGGACTATTTGCTTGCGTGTTGATTAATGAATAAATTACCATCAGTTTGAAATTTACTGTGCTTCTGCTGTACTACAGGTTATAAAGTGGCGATGTTCAAAGCAAACTCTGCCTTCCAACTGTGATACTGGTTTCCAAAAGAAAGTCCTGTATCTGGAGTCCATCGGTATTGACTCTTTCTCACTTATTGAGAATTATCCAATGCTAATCACCGCCTCCCTTTCTGACATAAAATCCACTGTGGAATACATGACCTCCATGAATTTCACTGCAATTGAGTTTCGACGTATAGTTGGCATGTGTCCAGAGATACTGACCACACAAGTTTCAGACATCAGACCTGTCTTCACCTTCCTTCTCCGTGAGGCTCATGTAAATGGCTTAAATATAAAGCGGGTCATAAATCGTCGTCCCAGGTTGCTTGTATGCAGTGTGGATAAGCAACTTCGTCCTACCTTATACTTCCTCCAAAGTATTGGCATAGAAGAGGTAAACAAGCACACCTATTTGCTATCATGTAGTGTTGAAGAAAAACTTATACCCAGGATTGATTACTTTGAGAATATTGGCTTTTCTCGCCATGACACAACTTCAATGTTTCGAAGATTTCCTCAGCTGTTTTGTTATAGTATTAAGAATAATTTGGAGCCTAAATACAATTACTTTGTGGTGGAGATGGGGAGAGATTTGAAGGAGCTGAAAGAATTTCCACAGTATTTCTCATTTAGCTTAGAGAATAGAATTAAGCCTCGGCATAAACGCTGTGTAGAAATGGGGGTCTGTTTTCCTCTCCCTATATTGTTAAAGACAAGCCGACTGAGATTTCGAAATAGATTAGATGTATGTGTAAATTCTTCAACCCCTTTGAAAACATCTCCACTGTGGTCTACTGGTTGTGATATTGATTAATTATAGACAAAACAATTGCATTGTATATTTACATTACTTTTGTGAATCTCTAAATAGCCATTAGGTGCTCTTGGCCTTTTAGCATGGAAAAGTTAGAGTTAGTCAGTCATGAGTCACCCCTTCTAACAAATTGACTATTGTTTGTAACTGGAATTTGTATGTTGAACTGGAAATCTTGAATAGAGTTTTGTTAAAATTTCCTGTTCATATCTTGATGTGTGGCCATACAAGACAAGATAGGATTAAGAATGAATGCATTAGATAAAAAGTAGGGGTAATACTTATTATGAAAAAGATGGGAGAATCTTTTCTGAGGTGGTTTGGACATGTAAGGAGAAGACCCTTAGAAGTCCCTGTAAGAAGAGTAGATCTGGTGGATGATAGCTCAATAGCTAGAGGTAGAGGGAGACCAAGAAAGACTATAGGTGAAACGATTAAAAAAGATTTAGATTTAAATGACATTTTTGAAAACTTGGTTTATGATAGGACACAATGACGTCGTTTGATCTATGTAGTCGACCCACCTAGTGGGAAAAAGGCTTAGTTGTTATTGTTGTTGTTGTTGTATTGCTCCAATTCTTCTATAACAGCAATAGCAACAAGTCTTAACAATCCACACATTACATGAACTTTCATATTTGTACACCTATTTCAAAACAATGTCCACTATGTCTGCTCTAGTACTGTCACATGCCAGGTTCAGGAATAGGGGTCAGTCAAAGTGATCTCAAATAGAAGCTGTTTTGCTTGCACCCAATAGGTAGGGTTGTTTTACTATTGGTGCTCCTATTATAACCTTTAACTTTCTTGACTCGGACTTAGCTGCTAATATTGGCGCCTAGCCTCTTGAAACCATCAAAAGGCCCTTGACATGTAGAAGCTGGAGATTTCCTATACTAGATTGTGGAAATTCATTGATTATGAGTTAGGCTGCTACTTGCTAGTGTTCATAAATGTTGCCCTTACAAAAGAAGATAGTCAGGTTATATTAATTGCCCTGGATGAGAAATTCTTGTATAAATCTAGAGCACTTAAAGTTAGGTCACTTAGGTATACCAGGTTTATGTAAGAATTTGTCACCCTAGATTACAGTTGTTTGGGGCTTGTGGTGAAACAAAACATAATTCTTAGCACTCCATAATGCAGATACATTATATAATTTCATAATTTGTTCTGAAATGGATTCAGAGGGTGTCTGAGAAGGCACGTATACGGTGGTTTCCTTCTCCTTGTGTGGTTGTCACCTCCAAGAGTCTTGAACAGGGGGGTTGGGTAGCTGCAAAGAACTCCAACGCTCAAGTCAGATTGGGCACAAAGAAGGCATACACCATAGGAAGATATTGTTACCTCTCAGAGAGTGTTTGGTGATACTTATGGTGCCTGCGCATAGTCCTTGAGCATTTGTCTGAGAGTGCAGGTTTCTCAGAGGTCGTGGCCTGACGGGGGGAGGGTGTTTTTCCTCTACGATCGTTCAGGCAAAGGCCTGACGAAGGGTGTTTCCCTCCATGATCACTTGGCAGATCTCTGGAATTGCGGGCTTGTCACGTTAGTGGCCAACCACTGTAACAGACAGTCATGGTCCCCACACTGTAAAGTGTCCTATAGGTAGTGATCAGGCCAGGAGCGGACCTATGAGGCGTTGGTTGGGGAGTACGACTAGTACCCGCGTACGGATGCCCAGCTGAGGAGGATAGTCCGGATCACGGCGAAATATGTGGCGGGTTTTCCCCTAAGGGTGGTACCCCGGACCACGGTCCAGAACAGTTGCCCCCAGTTTGACGCTTAAGTGGGACAGTTAAGTGTCAATATATTTAGACCGGAGATGGGGATCCACTGTGTTGTGGGGGTCTGTGGAAATCGATGTCCCTTGTCTGTGGAGTACTCCATAGGGTTGGCATATACCCCCATCCCAGCATCCGGTGTACGTCCTACCCACATATGTGCGGATTTAACGTTCTTTTATTCTTTTCCTGTGCTTTGCAGGGATGCAGAGCTTCTTCGGAAACTTCGCGTTGCGGTAATGCGCAGTTTCTTTGAAAAGCTCTCGCTCGACTTTATTGGGCATTTAAAGGCTTCATTGATTTTTTGGTGATTCCCGATGGCACACTTCTCCTTCGCCCACTCAGAATCGAGGAGCATTTAAGGGTATTTCACTTTACGCTATCGGAACGTTGCTATTGGGTCTGTTCCGAATGCTTAGCTTCTCCTATAAAAAGGGGAGTGTTTTCATCTGGGATTTGGCCATTCCTTCTGTAGCATTCCTCTTTGCTCTGCAGCTTCTTCTTCATGGCTCTCTTTGCCTGTTATTCGTGTCCTGAGAGGGTGTTGCCCCCTGCGAGAGCCATATTTCTGTTTTTTCCGAAAAGCTTGAAGTTGTTTTTGGCTATTCCATGGACTACCCTTTTAACGGGCGGCTTACTTTCTCAGCGTTATTGCAGAGGCAGCTTACTTTCCCAGCGTATCTTGATTGCTTGCTTGATATTCCTCGTTGCTGGGGGGGTTTGAGTCGCCTTTTGTGTTGGACGGGGTGCTCTGGTGTTGGGTTGTTCACTCTCCTTGCCAGGGTAAGCAGGAGGAGCTATTGAAACTGCCCCGCACTTTGAGACGCCTTTGGAAGAATCGCGAGACCGGTGAAGGTTTCGGTAGAATGATCTTCTTCATGAAAGGTTGTGTCCCGTCCGTTGGAAAAGGATGCATCCCGGCCTTTGTTGGTAGAGGCAAGGCAGAAGATTTAGCGTCCTGGCTTCTGATGCCAGTTTTGCTGAAGTTCTTCCATTGCCAATCCACTTTTTCAAGAGGGGGCCGTGGTGGTGGCAGCGACTCTCCATGCTGCGGAGGAAATGTGGATGCAACATGGTTCGGGATGCCAATGATGTTAATTCTGGCTCCAGCCTCCGGGGTCCTTTTCCTTATATGTTTCATGTCTCTATAATTTCTTTTCCCTTTCTTCTTATGTAAGATGATGTATGGAATGAGAATAAGATTTGTAAATAAAGGTTCTTATCTTTGTACCTTGTCTTCTCTTTTATCTTGTACCTTTTTCGCTTATCTGACGTTTTTATGTTTGACCGGGGTGAGTCCAACGCTTACTCCTAGGGTGGCGTTATTTATTCTTGTCTAACCGTGATTTTTTATTTTTGGCCGGGGTGAGTCCAATGCTTAACCCGGCGTAACATCACCATGCACTTATGTTTGGCCGGGGTGGCGTCATCATGCGCTCCGGCGTAGCGTCATCATGCGCTTCGGCGTAGCGTCATCATGCCCCCAACTTGGCGCTTTAGCTTAGATAGGTAAAGGGGCAAGTTTTGGATGCTTTAGACTGGGGTATTTTTACCGTGGTCTTGCATGAAAGTTCATTCTTAACCTTTGAAGATCGTGTGATGCTTGGATTGCTGTTTCAACTGCTTTGCAAACGTCTTGTCAACTGCTTTTGTAACTGCACAGGTCGCGTGGTGCGTTTTTGATGGGTGGACGTGCCAAGAGCTTTGCGTACCATTATGAGCACATTTTTTGGGGTTTGTACTTGAGGACGAAAATGCCCCCTTAACCGTTTTGGCCTTTTTATAAGTAGGGGTTAGGGGTTTAGTCTTCATCTTTTTCTGCCATTTTTGTTCTAAGTATTCTTCGGAGAGCTTCGTGCTGAAAAAAGGTGTTCAAGGCATTTTTCCACCTGTTTTCTAGTGATTTCTTCTCGTGTGTTTGAGGTAACTACTTCTCTGCCTTTCCCTCGGTGTTTTTCTTTTTTCCTGGTGGTCTTATTCCTAGCACTGAACGGTAGGAAAATCGTGCATTCCTTTTCCTCTTCTTATCGGGGGAATGCATTCCTTTTTTGGCTTTCTCTTGCCCTGAGAACTCCATCTCCGTCGCGCTGCGTGCGGCGGAGGTGCCCTTCTGAAATTTGAATTTTGGGGGGAAAGGAAGCCGATATACGGGTTCTTTGTGTCCATGTCTGAATCTTTTGTTTGGATGATTCTGACAATTACTTTCCGGCGCCTTCTGATGTTCTCAGGGTTTGATGCCGAAGGGCAAAGGAGGAGCTAGGATCAGAGTATCTTCTTCTTCTGAGCTCACTCTTGCTGAGATTGAGCAAATTCGGATCTGCCGTGGTCCGGGGTTAGTATACCCATGGGTAGGGAATAATATTTGGAAATATCAGTCCAACTTTTCTTTTGAGATTGTTCTGAGGCAGACCATGGATTATATTCATCTGACTGATGAGAAGAAACGGGACAATGAGTTCATGGCTGTATGTCCTGAATGGAACGAAAGGGTGTGTTCCAGTCGCGAGGCAGGGTCTCATTTCATGTTTATGTATAAGCCCCTTTTTGTGAAGTTGGGACTCCGTCTTCCGTTCTTGGAGTTTCAGATGGATATCCTCCGTGCTATTCAAGCAGCTCCCTCCCAAATTCACCCCAATGACTAGGGTTACATTATAGCCTTTGAGAGATTCTGTCGGGTGAAAGGGCTAACTTGTTCGGTCAACGCCTTTTTCTACTTCTATACCCGGTTGAGTCCCCAGGGTTCATCTAAGCAGAAAAATTGGCTCACCATTCAATCCAGAAGCCGTCGCAAGTCCTTTGATGTCTTTCAAGATAGCTTCAAAGGATTTAAGACCAGATTTTTCAAGGTTATGGCGTCCGAGGGGTTTCATCCCTTTTTCTTGAACGTTGATGGGGAACTGAAGTTTTCTTTGTATTGGACACTGGATGCTTGGGACACCCTGGGCATTCCGTTAGAGAAAGAAAATGATGAGCTTACCCCGGAGGAACTTAGGACGGTGGAGTTTATATCCCGATACGCCGAGAACGGGAATATTAACATTATAGATGTCCTCGAGACCCCTGGTGATGACCTTCTCTTTACTTTGTTAGGTGGGAAGTAGAGTATGTTTTTTCCTTGTATGTGCGGTATTATTTTTGTATACTTAATTTTCTTGCTTTCTGATGGCTCGCCTTGTTTTGTTTCAGTGAGTGGTATGGCGTCCGGGCAATTTGTTGTGGCTTTACATGCCTTCAAGGCAAGAAGAAAAGGGGCGGGGTCGTCTAGTGCCACTCCTGCTGCGGCCACGACACCTCTTGAAGCCGCCGTTAAAGCAATCTCTGGGGACCCGGGATCTTTCCAAGATCTTCAATCAAAGAATAGGAAGGCTGCTGAGGATTCCTCGGATCGAGGCAAAAGAGCTGCAACGGATGGAGGTGAGGAGGGGGATGCTGCTATCCTGCCCATCATTGCAGGAAGTTCTGATTCAAGACCTTTCATTGATGAGCATCTTATGAAAGGTGAGGTGATAGGGCATATATCCCGGCGGGGGATGGGGTAGACATTAACTAAACTCCAAGCTTTGGCCCTTCGGGTTGCTGCTGATGCCCGATATATTGACATGACTGTTGAAGAACTCAACATGGAGGCTTTAGCTAGCTTGAGGAGGAAGGACCAGGAGATTGAGGAGTCCGCCAGGAGAGTTAGTGTCGCCCTTAAGCTTAATGAGGATGCCCAAGTGCGGATTACTAGCTTAGAGAGATCACTGGTTGAAGCTGAAGCTGACAAAAAAAAGCTCGAATCAGGCAAAGTTGAGGTTGAGAAAGCTAATGCTGCCCTTCGCGATGAAGTGACCTAAATGACGAAGGATGCAGATGAGTTGTTTGCTATTTCTGAGAAGATCGGAGGGGATTAGTTTCGGAACGCTATAGCCCAAATTCAGCACTTTAATTCGGGTGTCACCCTCGCCTTGGAAGACCTCAGTACTGAAAAAGTTTTCCATAACGGGGAGCTCATTTTGGTGCAGGACCTTCCTCCAGAAGACTCCGGGGGTGCTTGAGTACTCGCCGACTCAGGAAGGCGGCGGTGGAATCCTGATTCCTTCTTCTTTTTGTTTTGTTTTTTTTTGCTATGTAGTAAAGACAATTACCCGGTTTGGTTTGGGCTTTTAATTTTATGCCCCTTGCTTCGTATTTATCTTTTTGTGTATTTTATTTTTTTCCGTGGTCCGTTTTGGGTCCAACGCCCATGTTGTTGGACTTAGGAAATTTTTGTAAAAACTATGGTCCTTCTGGACTTAGGCATTAGAAAACACCTTAGCCTATTACCCAATTGTTCATGTTGACGAGCATTTCGGAAATGTGGACTTAGGCAAAAATGAACACCTTTAGTAGCTTCTCCATCGTTTATAATCTAAACTTGTGGAATTTTGACTTAGGTGTAAGAAATGATGCCTTAGGCAAAAAATGTGGACTTAGGCAAAGAATGGACACCTTTAGTAGCTTCTCCATCGTTTATAATCTAAACTTGTGGAATTTTGACTTAGGTGTAAGAAATGACGCCTTAGGCAAAAAATGTGGACTTAGGCAAAGAATGGACACCTTTAGTATCTTCTCCATCGTTTATAATCTAAACTTGTGGAATTTTAACTTAGGTGTAAGAAATGACGCCTTAGGCAAAAAATGTGGACTTAGGCAAAGAATGGACACCTTTAGTATCTTCTCCATCGTTTATAATCTAAACTTGTGGAATTTTAACTTAGGTGTAAGAAATGACGCCTTAGCCTAGGATATACGGTCCGAAAGGCTTGGTGCCTCCGAATCCTTTTGCTTTAGGCATGTATTGTCATTTGAGCCATGCCCGGGGTCCTCGTGCTAACCGTACTGGTTAGACGGGGTTCCGCTTCGGCGAAGGTGGACTACGGGTCATCGGATCTGTTGTACTATATCTAAAGTAGCCCATGCCGGTCATCGAGGTTGAGTGTTAACTTGGTAGCATGTTACCACAGCTGGTTGTGATATGCCTCTTGACCTGGGTTTTTGATTTCTTATCGAAAAAGTGGCATATTAACAACTCTTTTTCATTGATAAGTGTTGAAGGACGAAGGTCTATATAAAATCAGATAAGGACAGATCAAACATTAATTTTTACTAAAGGGTTAGGCCGTTATAGGCGTCTAGCTATAGTATTTCCTAAGTTTATCTGCATTCCAATAGTTCTTGATTGTGCTTCCTGTTAGAGTTTCCAACGTGTAGGCTCCTTTGCCAGTGCTGACAACGATATGATAGGGGCCTTCCTAGTTAGGGGCTAGTTTCCCTTGGGAGGCATTTTTCCCTCATATGTCTGCTCTCCTGAGAACCAAATCTCCTGGTTGGAAACGTCTTGGTACCACCTTTTTATTGTACCTAGCCGCCGTCCTCTGTTTGAGGGCGGCGTCGCGTATGTGGGCCACAGTTCTTCTTTCTTCCAAAAGGTCCAGGTTTTCTCTGATCATTCTGGGGTTACTGTTAGGAGAGAATTGTTGATGACGACAACTCTGTTCTCCTATTTCTACCAGAATCATTGCTTCACTTCCGTAAGTGAGTTTGAAAGGGGTTTCACCCGTGGTAGAGTGGGGGGATGGTCCTGTAAGCCCATAGGACGTGGTCGAGTATTCACCCCATTTCCCTTTGCTTCATCCGCCTCTCCTTTTGATTCCTCGTATGATAACCCTAAGTAGCGGCCTCTGCACTGTCCGTTTGTCCCGGGGTTCTCAACGCTAGCGATGATGTTTTATTTTTAGTCCGGCAAGTAGCTCTTCGAATCCCTTATCTTTAAACTGGGTTCCGTTATCCGTTACTATGGACTCCGGAATCCCGAGCTTGATGATGATGTGGCGCCAAGTGAATTTCTGAATCCTGGCCGCGGTGATTGTGGCTAAGGGTTCTGCCTTAATCCACTTTGTGAAATAATCTACTGCCACTACCAAGTACTTTAGCTGCCCTAGGGCTTGGGGGAAAGGGCCCAAGATGTCCATTCCCCATCTATAGAATGGCCAAGGTACAGACATTGCGGATAGCTCCTCTGAGGGGGCTTTATACTTGTCCAAATGGCGCTGGCACTTGTCACAAACTTGTACATGTGCATGAGAATCAACTTCCATTGTTGGCCAATAGTATCCCGCCCTTAATGCTTTTAGAGCAAGTGCTTTTCCTCCTAAGTGATGTCCGCAACTTCCTTCATGGACCTCGGTCAAAACGTATTTTGCCTCTTTCGAGGTGAGGCATTTGAGAAGGGGAGAAGAGAAGCCACGCAGGTACAAACGACCGTCGTATATGGTATATCTTACTGTTGTTTTGGTTAGCTTGGTGGCTTCTTTGGGATCTGGAAGTATAGCTCCGAACTGCAAATATTCCATGATGGGAGTGATCCAAGACGTCTCTTCCTCCTCTACCTGAAAGATGGCGTGGTCAGTGATGGAGGGCTGAGGAAGAGTTTGCTGGATCACTGAGCGATTGTTGCTAGGGCTTTTGGTGCTGGCAAGTTTGGACAAGAGGTCAGCCCTGGAGTTTTGTTCCCTTGGAATGTGGACAATCTTTGTTTCTTCGAAGCCTTTGAGGAGTTCTTGGACTTTACCCAAGTATCTTTGCAGGAAGGGCTCCTTAGCTTGATACTCACCTCGAATCTGGGAGGTGGCTAACTGTGAATCACTGCAGAGCGTGATTTTTGTTGCCCCTATGTCCTTTGCCATGGATATTCCAGCGATGCATGCTTCATACTCAGCTTGGTTGTTTGAGATAGGGAACTCGAACTTCAAGGAATGTTCTAGCGTCAGTCCTTTTGAATTTTCTAGAATTACTCCAACTCCGCTTCCCTTGGGGTTGGAGGATTCATCGACGAAGATGGTCCAAGAGATTTTCTCTAAGTTTCTTGGGTCGGAAGTAAGTTCTACTAAGAAATCGGATAACGCCTGGCCCTTTATTGCGAGTCGTGGTTCGTAGGTGATTCCGAACTCCGAAAGCTCGATTGACCAGGCAATCATTCTTTCTGTTAAATCTGGTTTGTGCAGCACTTGGCGAATGGGCTGGTCTGTCCTTACCACAATAGGGTGGCACTGGAAGTACTATCGCAGTCTTCTTGCCGTGGTGATCAGGGCGAAGGCGACCTTCTCCACTTTTTGATACCAATGTTATGGTCCTTGAAGGACTTTACTCACAAAGTAGACTGGTTTTTGACCTTCATCCGTCTCCCGAATTAGTACTGAGCTTATAGCTTCCTCATGGACCGAGAGATACAGGAAGAGTGTTTCTCCGTTGTTTGGTCTTGACAAAATAGGAGGGAGGATAGAAATTTTTTCAAAGATGAAAAAGCATCTTCGCATTCCAGGGTCCATTCGAAACTTCTGCCCTTTTTGAGCAGTCTGAAAAGGGGAAGAGACTTATGGGCTGCTTTAGAGAGGAAACGCGTGAGGGCTGCTATCCTCCCTGTCAACTGCTGCACTTCCTTGACACACCGGGGACTCCTCATGTCGAGGACAGCCTGGCACTTGTCGGGGTTGGCTTCGATTCCGCGGTGGGTTAACATGAATCCCAAGAATTTACCGGCGTGGACTCCAAATGCACATTTATCTGGATTCAATCTCATGTTGTGCTTTCGGACTTGTACGAACACTTCTTCAAGGTCTGTTGCGTGGGATCCGCCCTGTGGGGTTTTTACTATCATGTCATCGACGTAGACTTCTAGCATCTTCCCCACTTGGTTCCTGAAGACTTTGTTCATCATTCTTTGGTAGGTGGCTCTTGCATTTTTCAATCCGAAGGGCATAACCCTGTAGCAGTAGCTCGCCCTCCCAGTGATGAAGGCGATTTTTTCTTCATCACCGAGATACATCAGAATCTGATTGTACCCGGAGTAGGCATCCATGAATGACATCCACTTGAATCTTGAAGAGCTGTCAACCAGTTGGTCCACATTGGGGAGCGGATATGAATTTTTTGGACAGACTTTGTTCAAATCTGTGTAATTCACGCACATTCTCCACTTTTCGTTGGGTTTTTTTAACCAGGACCACGTTGGACAACCACGTGGTATAAGCAATTTCCCTAATGAATCCGCAACTCAGCAATTCTTTTACCTGCTCCTCGATGACCTGTTGCCTTTCGGGGCCGACCTTCCTCTTTTTCTAAGCAACCGGCTTCATATCCTTGCTGACGGACAGACGGTGGCAGATGAAAGAAGGGTCAAGTCCGGGCATATCAGACGACGTCCAGGCAAACAAGTCCTTGTTTTTCAACAATAGCTTAACCAACTGTTGTTTTTCGTCTTCTCCTAACTGGGCTCCGATCTTGGTAATTTGGTCTGCCTTATCTCCAAGTTGGAGAGGCTGTAGTTCACCTTCTGGATGTGGTCGGACGCCGCGAAGCTCTTCTCTTACATCCAACTCGGTCATCAGTATGTTAACCTGATTCAGGACTGGGCCAGTTTGGATGAACCTTTCTTTCTCCGGGGTTCTACTAATTTTCAAACTTTCGTTGTAGCATTTCCTGGCGGCAACTTGGTCGCCCTTGACTGTGACCACCTCATTGTGTTTGCTAGGGAACTTCATGATGAGGTAGGTGGTAGATACCACGGCGCCAAGGGCATTTAGGGAGGGTCATCCGAGGATGATATTATAAGCCGAAGGGCAGTCTACAACCAAGAACTTTACCTTAACTGTTCTGAAAAGCCTGGAGGAACCTAGGATCAAATGGGTTTCGTAGTACCTTACCGGGGTGATCTTCTCACCTGTGAACCCTGTGAGCTCCCCTTCATGGGGAGTCAAATCCAACCACGGGAGTTCCAACTTCTGGTAGAGGTTTAGGAACATAATGTCTGCCGAGCTTCCTTGATCCACAAAAATTCGGCGGACTTCGGTATTTGAAATTACCCCGAAAATGACAAGGGGGTCATCATGATCCGGGATGATTCCGCCGTAGTCTTCGTCCGAAAACGTGATGCACGGAACTTTTCTTCCCGCTGTGCTGGGTTTGGATTGTGAGTGGGAGACACTGAACACTGCCATTCTTAGTGCTATCTTTCGGGCACCGTTTGATGGTCCTCCTCCGGCGAATCCTCCCGCAATAGTATTGATCGTCCTATTTGGTTCGAGGCGACGATCGTCGTCGTCGTTGGGTGGAGTGTCCCTTCTTCTTCCTTGCCAATCGTTATCGCTCTGTCGGGGCGGTGTCCGTGATCTTCTCCTCGGACTTTGGTTTCTCCTCCTTCGAGGGGGAGATGGACTTTGTCTCTTGTCCTCCCTGTGCCTACCCCGAGGCTCATCTTTTTGGGCGCGGAGGACATATTGTTGCAATTGTCCGGCCTTGATGAGGAACTCGATGGCGTCACGCAGTTGGTAGCAGTCTTCTGTGTCGTGGCCATAGCCTTTATGCCATGCACAATGTTTAGAGTGATCATTTTGCTTGTGTTTTTTAATGGGAGGTGGTCTCCTGATATTCTGGAACTTAGTCTGCATCACCTCCCTCAAGATCGTTTCCCTTGGGACGTTTAGGGCGGTGTACTTAGCGAACCTTCGCCGAGGTGGGCTGCCTTTAGGGCGTCGGGACCTTGAGGAATCATGAGTGGGTTTTTGGTGAGTGCGCTCATCTTTACCCCATCTCCTCTGGTCTTCCGTTGCCTCCTCCAGGTTGACGTACTTTTGGGAGCGTCTCTAGAATTCACCCAAGTTTTCTAGCTTCTTCTTCACGAGGGACGCAAAGAACTCTGAGCCCACTCGAAGACCACTCCTGGCATAGTGGAGGACAATCCTATCGTCAAAGCTTTCCACGTTGGTGCACGCCGCCATGAACCGTCTTATGTAATCACGGGGGGGCTCATCTTGGCCCTGCCGAATTTTAGCTAGGGATTCGATGGACTCGAGTTGCTCTTTACTAGTGGTGTATTGGAGTAGGAACCGTTGTTTTAGGTCTGACCATTCCACGACAGATTTACGTGGCAGCCCGGAGAACCATTTGAGGGCTCCTTTTTTGAGGGAGAGGGGGAAGGCGCGGCATAGCAGTTCCACGGATCCGCCATGAAAGCACATAGATTGTTCAAAGGCATTTACGTGCTCTTGGGGGTCCATTGTTCCATCGTAGATCTCCAGGTTAGCGGGGAACTTGAAGTTCCTTGGGACTTGGTATTCCATTAGTTGATCGGAGAAGGGGTGCTCTTGGATACCCCGATTCGAGTTGCGGTTTTCGGCGTTGGATATTGAGGCTTCAACGTGACTCCTCATTTGGTTGTTCTCGTCATTGCGTCTTTCCCCGATATGGTTCGACCTGGGCTGATTCTCATGCATGGTTCTTTGCATGTTTTCCAGCCTCTGGTATTGCTCGTTTAGCATAGCCAGGTGTTGCTGCAACATATCTTGGAATTGACGTTGTGACATATTGGACGGGTTCCCCTGCTCAGAGTGGGACACTCGGTTGCCCATATCGTTGCTCGGCATTCCCAAGCGCTGACGCGCTGGGACTCTGTGTTTTTGGGTGTTGGAGTTCCCTCCTTGGCCCTGGACTCCGAGTCTATTCCTCATTGAGACCATGCGCGACGGATTGGGACTCTCATTTGAAATTGAGGTGAAATGTCCTTCGCGTTGGTACTCTGTGTCGAGAGCTTGGTTTCTCACGACGGAGGTTCCAACAGTGGGTGGTGGGACAGAGTGGGGAAGGTGTTGCGTAGCAACACCCTGCCTATGGTTAACAGAGGTTTGCCCCATGTCCCTCTTGATGTTTTGCCTCGTATTTACCATGACTGGGTGTGATTAGAAGTTTAGGGTTCCCACAGACAGCGCCAATGTTCTGAAATGGATTCAGAGGGTGCCCGAGAAGGCACGTATACGATGGTTTCCTCCTCCTTGTGCGGTTGTCACCTCCAAGAGTCTTGAACAGGGGGGTTGGGTACCTGCAAAGGACTCCAACACTCAAGTCAGATTGGGCACAAAGAAGGCATGCACCGTAGGAAGATATTGTTACCTCTCAGAGAGTGTTTGGTGATACTTATAGTGCCTGCGCATAGTCCTTGAGCATTTGTCTGAGAGTGCAGGTTTCTCAGAGGTCGGGGCTTGATGGGGGGAGGGTGTTTTTCCTCCACGATCGTTCGAGCAAAAGCCTGACGGAGGGTGTTTCTCTCCATGATCACTGTGCAGATCCCTGGAATTGCGGGTCTGTCACGTTAGTGGCCAACCACTGTAACAAGCAGTCATGATCCCCACACTGTAAAGTGTCCTATAAGTAGTGATCAGGCCAGGAGCGGACCTATGAGGCGTTGGTTGGAGAGTACGACTAGTACCCGCGTACAGATGTCCAGCTGAGGGGGGTAGTCTGGATCACGGCGAAATATGTGCCGAGTTTTCCCCTAAGAGTGATACCTCGGACTACGGTCCAGAACATAATTAAATAAAATTATTCTCATCACTGTCTGTCTAGGCTTATAAAGAGGACATCAGGCCTGTGTAAAATGAACAGAAGTTGCAGAGGAAATGAAGTTTTGGATTTTGGTGACTCCAGAAATAGTTCTAATATCATTTGTAACGCCCCGAGATACTTTTAAGCTCTAACTTAAGAAGTTAGACCGAGCTATCTAAATAGTCAATACTTGTTTATATATCTTCGGTTAATCTGCAATAATACAATATGAGACTTATTGAGGTTTGTAGGAGCATGAAAAGTATGTTTGGGATTGATTTTGAGGATTTATACTTATTGTTGGGCCCCAAGATAGATTCTAAACAAAATTTATTGTAGAAAACTAGCTAGAGTATTTCATTTCGCTGAAGTTATTCCAACACTGACTTCGGTGTCCAAAATTGATTTTCAAATTGAGTTGTGTTAATATACCTCAATGCTGTTTCGTATGAAGAAAATCACAGGAATTTGACTACGAAAGACGTGATGCATAACAAATTAACAATACATGGGTGGTTAAAGTAAAAAGTTAGTTTGAAAATAACTACCCACACCCTTTTTCCATTATCAACATGCCACTTCACATTTATGATATTTTTACAAAAATCTTTTAGTACAAAACAACATTTTCCTAGTATAGCTTCGTGATGACGGTGAATTCTATAAGTGGCAATATCCATGGTTGAAAAGATAATATAATATTAATTAAATTATTTTGTAAGTTCTTATAGTTTTATTAAATTTTTAAATAAGTCCTTATAGTTTAATTTTTTTTAATGAAATCCTTATACTTCTAAATATTGTTAAATAGTAGTATAGTAGGCTATTGGCCAACGACTATGTATACGCCATTAATGGATGTTTACAAGTCATCAGCTGGCCATTTTGTGTTAAAACATATTTTAGGGGCTTAATTATAAAATTTATAATTAGTAGAGATTAGTTATAAACTTAGTTAAATTATAGGGATTTATTTAAAATTCTTAGAGATATAGGGAATCGTTAAAAACTTTTAAGTTATAGAAACTTACTTTGAAAAATTAAGTAAAATTATAAAATTCAGTAGTAACATAAAATTCAGTAGGTACATTGTCACACACTATGAACTTGTATTTATAGTAACATAACTCTTTGACATATAGGTGTATGCAGTTTGGTTTGTTTTGGATTTAAGGGGAGAAGTTATTCAAATCAAACCAGTCAATTCTTTGATATTGGGAACCGATAGATTCGATCAATATGTTCGGAGAATCGAGCCAAACTACGTTTCGGTCCAATCGGTTTTTTATCAATCTTTTTTCTTAAATAAATATCAATTTGACTTCATTTTTTTTTTTCATGACTTAATGAATAACAAATGTGCTTAAAAATCTCAATGAGAGTATAATAAAGTTTATATAAATACCAAATTAGTCAAAAAAAAGTTTCATAAACATAACAATAACTTGAAATCTAATCATCTATCAATATGTAAATTATACAAAATATATAACTAATTATATAAGTTTGATTTAGTTTTATAAATGAAAACAAAAAAATCGAACTAAACCGATTGAATTTTACCGAAAGAAAACCAAACAAAACTAAACTTATTTAGTTTTGTTCCATTTTTGTCTTTTCAGTTTAAATCAATTTAGTTCAGTCATGAACACTTTACTTTGACATATCCATTCAAATGAAAAGCTAAGGAGGCTCTACACCAAGACACAAAAGAGAGAGAGAGAGAGAGTTTTTTTTTTCTAAATATTTATGCTATTTTCTATTCTTTTTTATTTCGAAAATGGAAGACAACTTATATTTTTTTTACAAAATGAATTGACATGCTTATTGCTTTTTGGATGAATGAGTAGTATCTATCACTTTGTCTTATCTATCATTAAATCAAACTAAATTCTATTAAATTTTGGCTAGCTTTGTAGATCATCTCTCACATATTTTAGAGAAATTATTACATGATCTAGCTGGTTGATCTCTATTATTGATTTTAAGTACACTAGCATAAATTTTAAATAAAATAACTTAAATCAATAATGAAAACCATCTTAAACATGTATTTATTGTTGTTCCAGGAATATACTAACTGTAATTTCTCCATATTTTATGACTAGTTAAATTCAGATCTTACAAAATGTTATTTAATGATATATGTGTACAAGACATTTTTTTTTAATTTATTTTTTTACCAAAATAGGATATTGTTAATTAGAATGAAAGAAAACAACGTTCCAAAATACAAAACGGCCATATAGCCAAAGCTGATCTCATGTCAAAGGAAACAACCACGCTCAAACTAATTACACAAGGCAATTATGAATTCTTGCCTTCTCTCTTGAGCTATGTTGAACGCTTCCAGTGTGGTGGGGTGCTGAGAAGAAAAAATCTTTGCATTCCTAGACTTTTTAATCTGCCAGAGAATCCATGCCGCAAGCTCAATATCCACAGCACCTGAATTACCCTTCTTGTATCGCCTAAGCAACGATCTCAGTCAAGAGTGGATGCTGTGGTGTATGCTGTATATCAAAAAAGGTAAATGCATCTGCTCCCAAACTGTATTTGAGAATGAGAAATGGAGAAAAAGATGTGTCTCACAGATTCAGGCACTTGATCACACAGAGGGCAATTCACTGAAGCAATGTTAATTGCTCTAGATTGTAGATTGGCTTTGACAACGAGAGCACCGTGCAACAACCTCCACAGGAACTATTTGATTTTGGGAGGAATTTTCATGGTCCGTAATTTCCTCCATGGGATCACAACTTGATCACGAGGGGAATCATTATGATTAAGTTTAGTATCCATCATAATATAAAATTTAATAGTACAAGACAGTAAAATAAAACATGATAGTATAAATAATTTGATTAACTTTTATAAAATCAGATATTTAATATTTAATAGTATAAAAATTTTAATAGTATAATAATTATTTAATATGATTATAATACTCTTTAATTAATATATATATATATAAAATTAGGATGCTATGTCTTCTTCATCTGCTCTCTTATTCTATTTCTCTTTTCAAATCTCTCAACCCCACCGTAGCTTTCTCTAATCTCCTGGTTGTTTTTCCAATGTTCCCTGAAACTATAGACAACACCAATGCACCAACCCCAGATTGAAACACCTGAAATTGCATTCAGCACAATAAGACCATCATCAAAAGTCAAACTCTATCCCAGTCTCCGTCTTGATTTTTCAGAAACTGAAATAGGGGCTACAAAATGGTATCTTTTTTTTTTTTCCAATTTAAGTTTCAAATTAAAATCCAGAAAAAAAAATTGGACCAAGCGAGAAAACAGCTTGAAAATAGCTTTGACCCTCTTCGGTCACTGCACCACACCACCTTATCTCCACGCGTCACTGATCCAAAACCAAAAGGTCCAAAACCAAGGTTTTGCCGGAGCTTCCCATTCCGGTGTCTTCGAGGCCCTCATTTTGGTTAACTATGGTTAGTAGTTTAAGAGAAATTACGGGGTGGGTCTGCGGATGAATGGGGCTGCGAGATGAGGTCGTCGGCAGCAAGGGGAGACAAGAGGGGCGCTGGAGCTGCTCACGAAGGAGAGGAAGAGGGCGCAGGTGACCTAGGTTCATGATCGGGATTGAATGGGAAAGAAAGGATGGGGTTAGGATAAATTGAGTAAGAGGGATGAAGTTGAAGGATAAGATATAAAGAAATAATCTATCATGTCTTATCATAAATTTAAAGAAAAGATATTATTATTATGTTAGAGTAGAATAAAAATAATTAATTTAATTTTATTATATTATCAGTTAAGTATATCAAACACTTAATAAAATTTGATAATATTAATTTATATTATTCTTATACATGCATAAAATGCAGCCTATGTTGGATTAGCTTCAAAGCAATACGGTATCCTGATTGTCCATGAGGTGAGACACTAAGGAGGGAAGACTCAGATGGTTACAAGGTCCTTGAATTGCAAAGTGAGGCTCAATAGGAAGTCATGGGACCATAAATATCCAGCAAGGTTTCATTACCCACTTCCCATCTAGCTCCATATTTAAGAACTTCTCATCCATATAATAAGCTTCTTTGCCATGCCCAAGATAGGTTGCTCCCTTTTTTGGCATCCAAGAAAAAGGAATATGGGAAGTACCTACCTTTATAAATTTTATACAAGAAAGATTGATGATTAACCACTCGTCTCCAGCCTTCTTTTGCAAAAGGGACCAAGTTGATTGCTCGAATGTTCTTAAACCCGAGACCGAGACTTCCATCATGTTTTGATCTACCCATCTTCTTGCCACTAACCCAATGAATGCCAACAGAGTTAGACTTACACCACTAGAATTTGTTGATCATACGCTGCATGTCATCACATACTCCAGTTGGTAATCGGAAGCAGGCTATAGTATGTATAGGAAGGGAAGAAAGCACAAAGCCAATAAGGATTCCTTTACCAGCTTTAGATAAAAGTTTGTTTTTCAGCCTGTCAGGTGGTGTCAGTAATTAGGGCCCACCATAACATTATACTAAATAAGAAAAAAAAATGTTAAAAACTATCACGTCACGTGATGATGGCTGTAGTCTTTAGGAATTGAAATTGCTTACGAAGGAGGATTCTAACATGCAACATTGTTACTTTTGGTGTAGTGCTGCACCAACATTTTAATTGATTAAGAAAATAATATTTATATTTTTACATCACTTTTTAATATTATTTGTTATATTTAATTAATGATGTATAAATTTGTGATTAATTATATGTATTAGTTTGTTAATGAATAAATCTAAACTTAACCATAAATTATAGATTTACTTATTAACTAATTAATACGTGTGATTAACTACAAATTTATATATCATTAACTAAGTGTAAAAAGTTGTGTTGAAAAGTAATGTAAGCTGATTATTTCTCTTAAGAAAAAGATGATCTTATATCACTTTTTATTTTACATAACTTTTTATCTCATTTTTTAATGGTTATGATTAAGTGAGATAAAGTGATGTAATCAATGGTATGAAAAGTAGTGTAAAAGTGATGTGAGAGAAAAACATGGTAAGAAAATCAGAGTTGAATCCATTATTAGCGGTTACCTATTTTTTTTTTATACACTTTACCATTTTTCGCCCCTACCACCTCATTCACCATTGCTTGAACCACCACTCAAACCCCAATCCCGCATTACCCTATATCTCTTCCCCAAGCCAAACAACTGCGCAGAACCTCGACGAATGCCACAAGCACCGTGCCACCATCTTTGTCACACCCCAGTCAACCACCAGCCACCTACCACCACCCTTTTACTCGTCATCATGCTGTCGTCCACCGCATCCCCCACCACTAGAACCACCATTTCTAACCCTAATGAAGACACTGAAACCACCATGGCTACGATGAAGACTTAATGTAGAGAAAGATGAAGAAACTAGATATGAATTTGGCTTGGATAGAGATGAACAAATCAAGAACCCAGTACAAAATCAAACACATACAGAGAGGAACAGGTGGACAAGGTCCCACTACCAAATATGGACACAGATGAACAAAATCGAACAAGAACAATGGAAGTCTAGTTTCGGTGGAAGTCTCAAAACCACTGCGTCGCGACCGCTGGGCATGGCAGCCATGGATGGCGGCGAGCGACCACGACACAAGCGAAAGTTAGCTTTGAGTAAGTGGGTCTCAGTTCAGGGGTCCTGTATGTGGTGGTGATTTCAAGGTTGGGTCTTGATGGTGGATCTCAGGCATAGCGCGAAGGATCGCAAGTTGCCGACGACTAGGGTGATGGCAGTTCGAGCTCACGGTGGTTGAGACCCTGAGGGTGGCGAGAACTCCGATCTGCTGATCTGGTGGTGGTAGGCATGATTGAGATGTTGATTGGTTTAGGAGGTTTCAGATCTTTAATCTTTGCCTTTCATTTTTATATCAATAAATCAATGGCTATAATGCACCACAAAGTTGATGGTGCATTATAGACAAACCCCCTTATCAGAATTTGTATTGCCTCATGGGTCGTACCACCTTGTAGCATTTGTAAAGGCAAGTTGTTCGGAAATGTTTAACATGCACCCACCTATACCCATCATAGGGGGGTGCATATGATGCACCAACTTCCACTACCATTGATTTGGTATAAAATCAAATTAACGGTTGATAACCTGAACTACATGTCACATTTTATTTATTTATTTCCATAAATAACTGTATACACATGAAACCCTACAGATTTCAAATGGTAATATTTACACACACACACAAGACCATACATAGGATACATGAACCATTCCTCTATTTTTTTTTAACTTTAGATAATTGTACATATAAAAAACTCTACATATCTCAACATGTAATATTTACGCACATTTTTTACTACAGATAATTAATTGTACATACAGGAAACCCTACAGATCTCAACTAGTAATATTTACACATACACTCAGACCTATAAACAAGAATTTTGGATTTTAAAAAAAAAATAAGACAACCAGTTATAGTGGGTAAAACCCACTTAGTGCACAGTACACCCACCATATGTGGGTGTATAGTTAAACATCTCTAAGTTGTTCAGCCTTCAAAGTCAGTGAGAGAAATTTTAAAAGCAACGGAAAGAGAAATTCCGCCCCAGTGCGGTGTTGACATATAACGTAAGATTTTTGGTTTATATATCAGAAGATTAGACGATGCAATCTGATCTTGATAAAATTTCATTATATTGTTGTTGGCAGTGTGAGCTATATTTTATATTATCAAAATTTTGTTTTTCCATCTTTATTGTTTGAGTTATTTTATTCCTTTTGTTGATTTGTTGGGAAGTTTATTCACCTTCAAGTGAGAGTCTTTTATTCCTTAGTACTACTTAGAAGATTTTTTATGTACCCATTAATTTTATTAGTGGAAGATCTTTTGGACTGGGTTTCGTAATTTTGTCCTTTACATTGGGAGTTTTTCACGTTAAAAATTCTCGTGTTGATTTAGTTTTCTACTAGTTTGATTTATCTATAATTGTTTATCTATTGATTAATCTGAATATTTTGGTAATCCTATTTAATTGACAAGAGTAAGGTAAAGAGTAATTTTCGCTATGCATAGTCGCTTTTCCTAACAAAGTGGTATTAGAGCTTTGGCTAGTTATTCCTTGTGCAATTAAATGGAGGACAACATATATAGGTGTTGGTACTGTGATCAAAGTGAATTCTTCATATTATTTAATTTGGAAGCCCTAAATAGAAGACTTGCTATATTGCAAAGATTTGCATTATCTCATTGAGGGATATAATGTTAAGCTTAAAGGCAAAACAAAAAAAAGACTGGGAAAAGATGAATAGAAAGATTGTTGGTTTAATTAGACAATTTGATTTGTTGACAACAATGTGTTCCAACATATTAGTACAAAAACTAATACCAAAACATTATGGGAAAAAATGGCTAATCTTTATGAGCAGAAGATGGCACAAAATAAAGTATTCATGATTCGGAAGCTTGTGAATATGAAATACCAAGAGGGAATTTTTGTGGCAGAGCATCTAAGTAACTTCCAGGGAGTGATAAATCAACTTACTACTATGAATATAACTCTTGATGATGAGATGCAAGCTTTGATATTGTTGAGTGTGATATCCTTAATAATATATTAGACTTTTATATGTATACAAAGGTAACATATGACTTGTTTAACTTGTCTGTTGAGTTTTGTGGCGAATTAAGTTCATTTGGGTATTTTGTTGCAACTCTGAAAGTAAAAAGTAACTTAAAATGACTCAAATAATAGCATAAATTGCTTAGATAGGGGATTTAAGTATGAATACTTTATTCCTAAGTTACAAATGTGTGTTATAAGTTGTGGTTAAAATTTGAGAATAATTGGAGCTAATTTGGTATTTTTAAGCATATTGGTTGTGCTTTTTAATGCTGAATTAACCCCAACAGATATGGAAAATTAAGATTTTGATGAAACAGTAATTTTGATGAATCTTAGTATTTATTTCAAAGTTGTTGGAAGCTGAAAATCTTGTTTTAGCTAAAGTTGAGTGTTTTTAGCAGATAAAGGAATATCAATGTAATGTTTAATGGCCATAAGCTCTCTACAGTTGGCAACCCTCTTATTTGACCATTTGCTTGATATTTCTAAGCCTTCATTCACGGTTGTTTTCATTCCAAAAATAGAAATAAAAAATGTGAGAGAAAGAAGGAAAGAAGAGGAAGAAAAGACCAAGGAAGAGGAAGAAAGAAAGAGGAAAGCTAGGGCCAAAGCCAAAGCCAAAGCTTGAGATTCAACCAAGTTTGAATCCATTTCAGCAACTGGAGAAGCTTGAAGGTAGGGGTTTAGGGCTTCTATCAATCTATTTTCTCTATTATCTTCATGTATGCACCTAAACAACCTAATAGGTCAAATTGAGTTCTAAGTGAGTTTGATGTATTTGACTTGCATGGTTATGTTTGTTTGGTTGTTTATGACTTGTCCAAAGCATAAATTGAATCTAGAAGCTTAGGATACTTCTGTTGGACCATTGATGCTCATTTTGGGGTTCTAGGTCTAGCAAGTGTGTTCTTGGTTCATAAATCTAAATCAAGAGGTTTAAGATGGTGATTAAAGTTTCCTAGATGTTAACGAACTAGTTAGGGACTTAGGATTACCAAGAAACTAGTTGAAAATGGCCAAAATCAAGAAATTGGACTAATGGAACAGTACCACACTTGCAGAATTATGTAGAACTGTGATTCTGCTATGGGTGCCGCGACGTGGGGAGGGTGGCGCCGCAGCGCGCTACCCTGAACCTTGAAAAATTAGTTCTTTGCAAATTTTGAAGTGCAACCTTTTGGGAAATCATTGATACACGTTTTCTAAATGTGTTAAGGCATAAATTGAAGCATTTTTCCATAGGAAAATTGTCACATAAAATGATGTAAAGATTTAAATTGTTGGTTATCCAAGAACAAGAGAATGACATAGAGGATGTCAAGCATGATAGTAGAGGAAATCCAACAAGAGGATGGTTCCTTTGACATGAATATATTAGAATGAATTTTTAAGCAACCAAGAGCAAGGGTTTACTATAGAAAAGTATCTATCACCTATGGTAATCTATTGTTACTTAGCTTCACTAGAGATGTGATGTTGAATGGTGTTAGATAGAAGTAAATTAGGATATATTGACATTGTTTATCTATCATTGTAACTTATATGATGTGAGGTCATTTGGCTAAGAAGGTAAGGGATCGAAGAAGTTTCTAAAGGAACAAGATATTCCTAACCAAGTGCCATTATTGCAAATAGTGTGGAAATGTTTAGTTTTTCCATCTACAAGAGGTAAACATGAGAAGTCAAGATTCTAATAAAACATACCTAAGTTGTAAATGAACTAAGTATGTAAAAATGATTAGATGTATCTTCAACCTGATATCTTCACTTGTTAAAGTATATCTTTGTTGATGTTATAGATGTGATTTACTTTTAGCATGAGTTAAATTATGTTTACTATGCTAATTATAACTGGTCTTGACTACTTATACTGAGAAATATTATTTCTCACCCCGTTGTATATCATGTAAATCCAAGTGAAGTTTTTTCCAAGAATAAGAAGAAAAAGAAAGCTAAAGACTAGATTAGCTTAATAGTTTATATTACAAATGTTGTATTTCCTAGTACTTCTCTGTAATGTAGAGAATTATATAATACTTCAAGCCTTTGCTAAGGCTAATGTTGTGTATGTATAAATACTTTTATAATGAGTATATCTTTCCTCATTTCACAAGGCTCTCTAAAATGACTTTCTTAAGTGATTATGGATATATTCATTAACACTATGTTTGGATAACAGGTAAAGAAGGGAACGGAAAAGAAATGGGGGGAACAAAATTAATTTTTTGTGTTTGGGAGTTTTAAAATGTATAGGAACGGAATACAGGGGAATCATTCCCCCCCCACTTCCCCTCAAATGACCAAATTTTGTTCCCCCCCAAAATTGAGGTGGAATGGGAGGAACACATGTTCCGTTCCGTTCCATTAATTAATCTTCCAAACAAAGAGGGGAGAAACTATGTTCCATTCCTTTCATTTCCTTTCCTTTCCAATCCATCCCCACCTATTCCGTTCCGTTCCGTTAATGAGAAAACATCCAAACATAGGGTAAAGTAGTAAAGTAAGTAATATTTTAGTACTGTTTATCTTTATGTATGTGAGGTGTATCGAGATATTGGTTTTAAGGTGTTACATTGAGCTCCTTACCTAATAGTTAGGATACTTTGGTTGCATCGTTGAGTAACTCGACACTGAATGGGAAAGTATCATTGACTATTATAAGGAACAATATGATAAGTGAAGAAATTAAAAGAAAAAAAAATAGGGTTTAGGGTTTAACTCAGTCAATCATTTCTTTCACAGAGGCACGAAGGAGAAGCAAAACTAGAAATTCCTAAGACAATTGTGACAAGTCACGGGGGAGATCCAAATCCAAAAAAAAAAAGAAAAACTAAATATGATTGTTGTGGTAGGATAGGTTATACTAAAAAAAAATTGCAAGATATCCAGAAAAAGGGACAAATCAAAGGAAAGAAACGAAGACAAGAAAAGTGAAAAAGAAAATTGTTGCAGTTGCTTTGGATGGCGATGTTGTTATTGTCTATTATGACAAGTGCGCTTGAATGCCAAGATTCCAGTTGGATAATTGATTATGCTACCTCTATCATGTGGTGTGAATTATTCACAACTTATATTCATATAAAAGAAAGTTCAGCCAGAATGGGTAATACAAGGGTATACAAGATTGCTAGCATTGGAGATATTTATTTGAAACCAACATTGGATACAAGACCACTAAAGGGTCCTTGGTAGTGGTGAAAGCCGAAATGATTAGTACTCTTTACAAGATGCAAGCAAAGTTGTGCAAAGGAAAGATAAATGCAGTTGAAGATTCCTCCATACAGTTATGGCATATGCATCTTGGTCACTTGAGCAAGAAAAGACTCGTTATTCTTTCCAAAAAGAAATTCCTCCCTATAAATGGTACGTCTCTAGAAACTTGTAGTCATTGTTTAACTGGTAAGCAACATAATACTGTTTTTCATAGTTTTCCTCCAAAATAGAGACTTCATGTTTGAGATCTTTCTCACACTGATGTTTATTCTATGGATGTTAGAACTATTGGTGGTACCATTTATTTTGTTATTTTTATTGATGAATACTCTGGAAAAGTTTAGGTGTTTGCCTCGAGATATAAAAACCAAGTGCTCGATGTCTTCAAGCACTCCCAAGCAAGTGTTGAAAGAGAAACAAGTAGAAAACTAAAATGTGTCTGAACAAATAATACAAGTGAATAAAGGGGACCATTTAAATAGTATTGAAAAGAACATGGCATCAAGCTTGAGAAAATAGTACCGAAGACACCCCAACACAATGGGGTTGTAGAGAGAATGAATCACACTATTAATGACAAGATCTATTGTATGCTCTCTTATGTTAAATTGTCTAAAGCCTCTTAGGGTCAAGCAATGAGAATTGTAGTAGATTTCATCAACCTTTCTCGTTTAGTTCCTCTTGATAATGATGTTCTGGAAAAGTTTGGACAAGGAAAAATATCTCATATGATCACTTGAGAGTGTTCGACTGCAAGACATTTGTTCATATTCCAAGAGATGAGTGGTCCAAGCTTGGTGGTAAGTTAAGACAGTGTATCTTCTTGGGTTATAAACATGAAGATTTTGGTTATAGATTATGGGATCCATTTGACAAGAAAATTGTCAAAAGTCGAGATGTATTTCTTGAAGATCAAACCATTGAAGACTCAAAGAAAGTCGAGAATCCAAAGCCAACAAATGATTAGTACACTGATTCGGGTTTAGATTTTCCTATCATGGTGAATAATGATTATATGAAAGATATGCAAGTAGATAATAAGGTTACAATTGAAGAACATATTGAGCCAGCTAAGCTAATTCCTTCTAAACAACTGGTTGAGCCTTAGTTAAGAAGATATACTAGACAAATTCATCTTTCTTAGATATATTCTCCCCACGAATATGTAATGCTCACTGACAGAGGAGAGCTAGAAACTTATCAAGAGGTTATATTTTATGATCACAAGAAAGAGTGGTTACAAGCCATGCAAGATGAGATGAAATCATTACATAAGAATAATACTTTTGAGCTGGTGAAATTGCCTAAAGGCATGAAAGCACTCAAGAACAAGTGGGTGCTCAAGCTAAAAATAGAGGATAAAATCTCACAACCAATGTACAAAGCAAGGTTGTTCGTGAAAGGCTTCAGACAGAAAAAAAGGTGTTGACTTTAAAGAGATTTTCTCACCATTAGTTAAAATGTTTTCAATCTGACTTGTGCTTGGACTAGCAACAAGACTCAACCTCGAGGTTAAGCAACTTGATGTGATTATGACATTCCTTTATGACTACTTAAAAGAAGAAATTTAAATGTAGCAACCAGAGGGTTTCTTGGTTAAAGGAAAAGAAAATCTTCTGTATAGATTGAAAAAGAGCCTATATGGATTCACACAGGTACCAAGGCAGTGGTACAAAAAGTTTGAGTCGTTTATGGTTGATCACGACTACAGTAAGACTACTTTTGATCACTGTGTTTTCTTTAAGAAATTATCTTATGATGATTTTATTATCCTCTTACTATATGTTGATGACATGTTGATTATTGATCACAACATTATGAAAATTCAAAACCTAAAAACGAATTTAAGCAAATCCTTTATCATGAAGGACTTAGGACCTGCAAAGCAAATCCTTGGCATGAGAACTTCTCGTGTCATGAAGAACCATAAATTGTGGTTATCTCAATAGAAGTGCATTGATAAGGTATTTGAGAGGTTTAGAATGGGCAATTCCAAACTTGTTAGCATTTCACTAGTAGGTCATTTCAAGTTAAGTTCCCAACTATGTCCTAAAAGTGAGAAAGACAAAGAAGAGATGAAGTATGTTCCTCATGCATTCGTGGTTGGTAGCTTGATGTGTGTCATGGTATGCACAAGGCCGAATATTGCTCATGTAGTTGGTGTTATTAGTCGTTTTCTCTTCAATCTTGGTAAAGTACATCAGTATGCAGTCAAGTAGATACTTAAGTATCTCAGAGGTACTTCTATAGTTTGTCTATGTTTTGGAGATGGTGAACCTATGTTGAATGGCTACATAGATGTAGACATAGCAGACGATGTTGATTCTATAAAGTTTACTTTTTGTTAGATGATGACATTTTTAAGGGGAGCAATTTCATGGCAGTCTAAGTTGTATAGATGTGTTTCATTGTCTAGTACTAAAACTGAGTATATTACAATCATAAATCCCGGTAAAAAACTCTCGTGAATGAAAAAATTCTTACAAGAATTAAACCTTAAGCAAGAAAGATATGTTCTTTATTGTGACAGAGTGTTATTCATGTTAGAAAGAATCTAACTTTTCTCTCCAAGTCAAATAACATTAAGGTGCAATATCATTCAATTCAACATACATTATAAATGAAGTAATTTTCATATGAAAAGATTCATACTAATAAAAATAGTTTGAATATGAAGACAAAAACCTTGCTTGCAAAGAAGTTAACCACTTGTAGAAAGAAAGGAGGCATGATTGAGCAGCGTCCCATTTAGTTGTGATGGGTATGTTTATCAGGTGTTGTCACTTACTAATTAGGGCCCACCTTGACATTATATTAAATTAAAAAAAATAAATATGTTAGAAATTATCACATGACGTGTTGATAGAAGTAGTCTTTAGGAATTGAAATTCCTTATTAGACTTTGTATTGCCTCGTGGGCCATGCCATTTGCCTCTATAAAGGCAAGTCGACAGTCGAGAGGAAGACTTTTGGTTCATCTGCTAGAAGATAAAACGGTACAATCAACTCTGATCTTGATAAAATTTCAGTATATTGTTCCTGCAATGTGAGCTATATTTTGTACGAACAGAATTCCGTTTTGCCTTCTCTTTTCTTTTGGTTATTTTGTCCCCTTTGTTGATTTGTTGGAAGCCTTTGCTATGATTTCCTTTTGGTTGCGAGTATCTTAATCCCTATTAAAACTAAGAAAACTTTTTGTGTATCCTTTAGTTTTAGTGTGTGTTTGGATTGCAGTTGAACACTCTGAACGGACGTTTGGCCCTTCCTCGAATG
The DNA here is from genome assembly GCA_029884605.1 of Ormosia emarginata. Lineage (NCBI taxonomy): Eukaryota > Viridiplantae > Streptophyta > Magnoliopsida > Fabales > Fabaceae > Ormosia > Ormosia emarginata. The sequence goes on along the minus strand of JAQQTP010000066.1, from coordinate 4,792,820 downwards.
GCTGAAATTTAATTTGGCTCTTTCTTATTACGTTTGCTTCAACCAAATTTTAGCATTTAACTTATGTTCAGTCAGAAGCAACAATTTCTTACTTTTATATTTAATTTTTGTCCGTTGAGAGCATTAATTGAAAAATTGAATGGTTCTAACTATATTTTTACTCTTTTAACCTTCCCTTTTCTCTTCTCTTCTTGCTTTCCTCCCTGCCACTATTGCACCTCGCCTAAAGCCCCCCGGTTCCAGAGCCGCCATGCTGCCAGGACTCATGCCACTGTCAGTCGTCTCCACGAACCACCGTTGCTACCACCTGAACGGAACACCCCTCTGCCTCGTCGTGCCACCACACACCTCCAATGTCTTCCATAAGTTGCGCCACCGTTGTCCCCACCTCGTCACAACGCGCCGGAAACTCCAACCATCAGAATGCCCAATCACCCAATTCTCTCCACCTAAAACCACCCATGTCGTCGTGAATTAGCACCACAAACCGTCGCCTTGAACCATCACCGCCGCTCCCCTTTATTGTTATCTCTATTGTAAGTCTTACCCCAATTACCCCCAACCTCCACTGCGTTTTTTTTACAAGACCAGCCAATTTGTTTCTTTTGACTTATGTTTGTTGCATTTTAATTTATTTAACTGAGTTTTTTTATTAGTTTTTTTTCCTTTTTAAACCTCATTTGGGCTGCAGGTTCTTTGGGCTTGTGAGCTTTAGAATAGGTCCTTTTTTTAGTTTGAGAAATGCAATTAGAAAGATAAATAATAACATTTATATAATTTGTTCATGTACACTTAAAAATAATAAAATAAAATAAAAGGTGATATTAATATTGTAATATAAACTCATACCCTTTTTAGTAATTACACTTTTAAAAGTGATTTTGATTATTTTCATCCAAACAACATTTATTTTGTCAAACTCACTTTTCAGACAAAAGTTCCCAAACATAAATCAAGTTACTACAGATTTACTTTCAACTAAACTTAAGTTTACAAACACACTTTCAACCAAATTTAAGTTTACCAACTCTGATCCAAACATACACTTAGTAGTGGAAGATTTCTTAGACGTGGTCCGTTATTTTTTATCCCTCATATTAGGGAATTTTCCACATTAAAAATTATTGAGTGTTGATTTAATTTTTTATTAATTTAAATTTTTTATAATTGCTTATCCGTTGATTATTCTGAAATTTTTAGTAATCTTATTTAATTGAAAAGAGTAAGAAAAAGAGTAATTTTCAATGTGCATAATCCCTTTTCCTAACATCACCCTTCTAACCTGCCTTAAATTTTTTGAATTTAATATGTGAAAGTCTCTCTCTTGGATTTATTCACATCAAATGGAAGCACCAAGTATTTATCTAGAGCACCAATATTCTTAGCATGCAGCTAGTTAGCTAGTTGAGCCTATAACTTGAGAGGAGTGTTTTTGGAGAAAAATGCTGCTAACTTCTCCAAGTTAACCTTTTGCCAACTAAAGCTCTCATAGGTTGCCAAAAGATTGGAGATAATGGTAATATGATGTGGTCATCCTTGTTGAATAAAATAGAATCATATATCTACAAAGAACAGCAAAGATATTATAGGGCATCTTCTGCTTATCCTTACACATATGAACTGATGATTTCGTTCCATTTGATTGAGCATGTAGGTTAGACCTAATTAGAATAGATATGGGGAGAGGGGGTCCCCTTGCTTGAGGCATCTCTTTGGTTTGAAGCATCCAAAAACCTCACCTCTAATTGACACTAATTATGAAATAGTAGACAGGCAAGCCATGATTAAACTGACATATTTATTATCAAACTAAGCAGCAACATTACCTGTTTGAGGTAGTCCCACTCAACTTGGTCATAAGCCTGAACTGTGGCTTTTCAAATAGATTATGATTCACAGGCTAGTTAAAGTCGTGTCCCTTGGATGAACTGCACTCTAATTTGGTTTTTTAGCGATCAGGGCATTATTTTTTAAGCAAAATTTTATTATATAATGTATCATAATAATTTATGCTCATAACAAGTTTGAGAGGTAGCTCATGATAATTACCTAACTGCTTGGTTTTCAAATAGTGCATGAGTTTCTGGGTAGTTAAAGTATTGTCAGAAATTAGTCTCCCTTGGATGAATGCACTCTAATTTGAAGAAATTATTTTTCTTATGATTGGTTGCATGTTGCCAACCAGGATCTTAGAGAAAATTTTATAAATGACCATACACAAACTTATTGGTCGTACCTAAAGTCACGTCCTTAAACATTGGCAGTTTTTGGGATAGGTGCAATGATAGTGTGATTTGTATTGCGCAGTAGCTTTGAGTTGCGAAAGAAGTTATCTATTGCTCCATAAATGTTGTCACCAATAACATCTCAGTACACACTAAAGAACATCCCAATGAAGCCATAATCTCTTGGAGCACTGGATGGGTCTAGATCAATAACGACTCTCCTTTTCCTGAAAAGGTGGACGAGGAGCCACCTGTTCATTCTCCCAGTGACTTTCTTAGTCATATCCTCAAGAGAAACATCACAAGTAGTAGTGACAGAAGAATGAAAAAGGTGCTAGTAATATTCTATTGACCTTTTGTTTACCTTCTCTCCAAACACCGTTAGAGTCTTTAATTCTGATAATGGAATTTTGTTGACGTCCTTGCATTACCCAAGTATGGAAAAAAGCAATATTGTGATCATCCTCTCTGAGCCAACAGATCCTAGACTTTTTCTTCCAATATTCCAGTTGAATAGCCAACTGGAGTTGCCATTCAAGCTCTTTGATTGCCTCTCGGTCAAATTGTGTTCCACTATTAGTAAGACAAGATAATTTAACTTTTAAGTAATTAATCTGAGGTTGAGAATTAGGTGGATTCCTCTAGCACCGTTGAACTATACCACCTAGATCATCTTTTGAATCTCAACATTATGGGCAAGTCTTGCATCAAATCGGAACCTTCATTTCGGCTTAGTCTCATTGTTACTGGATAGCATTATACGTCTGTGATCACTACCTAGAGCGTCTAGGTGTGATGCTTTATGGTTTAGGAAGAGTTGCATCCACAAAGAGTTCACCAAGAATCTAACCAGGACTTTCTGCACATTACCCGAGCCTTCACAATGATTATTCCACGTGAATGGGTACCCATTAACTGTAAACTCCATGAGACCTCCTCTATAAATCAGATGGTGGAGGTCATCCCCCATCGAAACAGAATATTCAACCCTTCCACTCTTCTCTTTTGCTCTCAATATTATGTTGAAGCCCCCCTAATCATCACTGCGCCTAATCATCACTGCATCATTATTACATTTGTCCAAAATGCCGAGGATGCGATCAAATCGTTGAATTTGGGTGGATTTTTCGTAATGGGCATGAACCCCCAGTGAAGTGCCAATGATGATTCTCTTATTTCTCGATGCATCTTAATATGAAGGAAAAAAAAAACTATTTTGATTCTCAGCCTGCAAGTAATAATGTGATTTCGACACTAAGATGATTTCCCACACAGAACCAATGGGATTAACCATGTGCATTTTGTCAAAACCACGTGATCTAAAAATGTGCGTTGTTTTGGAAAAGCGGTTTTTTATTCCCATGATAAACAAGCAGTCTGGCACGTAGTTCTTGCAAAGCTTCTTTAGATTATGAACAGTGATAGGGTTTCCAAGGCCATACCATAAGTCACATGATACAACGAGAAAAGCTAGAGTCTTGAAGACCCAGAAAAACTCCCTGGGGAGGAGATGAGATGGACGACGAATTGAAAAGCAACACGAAGGAAGCCTGACGACGACAGAAACCCTAGCAGATGGCAGCAACCGTAGGCTGAGGATTTCTTCAAGATGTAAGTGTACAAGACCTACTCTTAAAGTGGCGAATTTTTTTTATTAACAAAGTAAAATTTACTCATACATATATATAACCAAAAATATTTTATTTAATGTGTATATGTTTCTTGCATATTGTAATTTAGTATCACTTAAATATTTCTTCAAATAACACTTTTAAAGAAAACATCTTTTGAATAACTATTTTTACAATTATATTTTATTCTATGACAATTTTTTTTTTATTAAAAAGGAACATCTACTCTATACACATTTATTAGAGAATGGCCAATTTAAGGAATTTTGTCATCTAATCACATAAGACCCTAGATTATATTCTTTAAATAAATCATTTAATTAATATAATGGGTTTGCTAATTCCTATTTATACAAGTGGGTTTAACCAAATTAAGTAATTAATTGAGTAATTGCTTAATCAATACTAATAAATAATTCCTATAAAAAAAATTTACTACAGCATAAAGTAATTAGAAATGGAAAATGAATCATAATCAATTTGAACTGTTAAGAACCGCACCTAAAAGATATGAACGATTTAAACTACTCTATATATAATTTAGTATTTCTTTTTCAAGGTGGTGCGGTTTATTTACTTGTCATATGTACAAATCACTTAATTGTGGTTCTTAACCAAACAAAATCAATTAAAACCAAATACTCTTTCTACAGACAAACCCAACCTGCATTCATCTTCCTCTACATACTGAGAACTGAGAAGTTGAAGATTCTATACCGATTTCATTCTAACTTAGCACCATTGCCGCTAGAAGCTACGGTCATCGTTGCCATTCGAAGCTAATGCCATCGTTGCCGTTCGTTTTATGTAACAACTGGCGATTTCCTTCTCATGCCTCCTACACGGTCGACCACGTCATCTACAGGGTGTGTTTGGAGGAGGGAATGTATTTTTTGAAAGGATTTAAAATCTCTTATAATTAAATGCTTCATTTTAAAAATATGCCAAGGTATATTTTTGGAGGTATTTCATTACCCAAAATAAAGAATTTAAATCTCAACAACATTAGGTAGAATTTCTAAAAACCCATCGTCTCTCTCTTCTCACTTGTGCATGGTAATCTCTCATCGGCGGTGGTTCCAATTCTCCATGGTTCTCTACCTCCATAGCTCAACCTTGGTGATTTGAGCAACTAAACTCAGATTCTGCTCTAGGTATGCTAACTTGGCTCTTTGCCTTCTGAACCGTCTTGTTCTTCATGGGTTTGCTTTTGCTTTGAATCACTAAATCTTAGTAGCATCATTAATCCTCTTTGCAATTCCAGTAATTTCTCTGAACCACACATCAAGGATTTTCATTGTTTATTACTTCTAAATGTGTTGCCAATGAGTGAATTTGCTATGTGCTTGTTGTTTGGTTACTTGATTCTCGAACCCTATAGGGCACATTCGATATTTGTTTTGTGCCAAGCTAGAGTTTGAACCCTTTTTGATTAATTATGCTCAATGAACATCACATGTTGGGTTTTGATATAAAGAATATAGGGTATTGTTCAAATACGGTAAAATGCAAAGAAGGTGCTCGATGAAATGAATAACATGGTCTGACTAATTTTGTGACAAAGTTTCATAATTCTAGATTTTTCGTGAAAGCTAGATGTTGCATGTAATTTTGTGTTAAAATCTTAATTTCACAAATAATCATTCAAAGTTTCAAACAATAAATTTTATAAATAGAAGGAATCAAATTGCATCAATTAAATTTTTTTGGATTTCAAATTCTTTTCAAACTTTTCCATTGAAGCATATGGTTTGATTTTGGTTGTAGAGTGAAGCATAATTCAGTCTAAAATCGTATATTCGGTTCAATGTGGTTGGGTTCGGTTTTCTATACCAAATTGAATCATGCCCACTCCTAAAAGTAATAATAAAGCAAAAGCCACTTTAATGATATTAAAAATTTGTCCATCTTTCAAATATTATAAAATTGTATTTGAAATAATTGGTAAAAAAAATCTATCAAAAGTAAACAAATTAATGATCAAAGGGAGTAAAATCGAAAATAAAAAAGATGAATACACAATCATAAAAAGACGTTTGGGCCGGTGGAGAGTTCGCCATAAATGAATCACTTGTACGGTAGTGGTGTAAATCGAGTTTGATAGAAGATTGATGAACGGATATATCTTTTCTATTATTATTGCAAAAGTTCGTGAATGGTGATTGGTTTCTATATATTCATCAATTCAATAATAGTTTACGGGGCTTCAAACCTTTTATTTTATTTTATTTTTTTAAAAATCTCAATTAATAAGATGGAACTGTTTAGATAAAAGACTGGTTCTAAGTTAGTCCACCAAATCAGCTTGGCCCAATTTTAATAACACACATTTGGCAAGACATTTTCTCATATAAAAAACAATTTCAAAATTTGAAATATATTTTTTAAAAAAAATCATATCTCAAACATTAAATGGCCGGCTATGATACAATGCAATTGAGAGAATGCAAGAATGACAAAGGGAATGAAATCTGAATTGCTGTATCAGGCTAATAATAGTTAGTATTTTTTCTTAAAAAAGAAAACAAATAACATGCAAATAACTCATATATACAACAGTTTCGCTTTCTGGCTAAGGCTGAAAAACGTTACCATTGACCAATAATCATTGCTTAAAGTCTAAGATAACGCTTTTTAACCTTTGCCATTTCATTACGTATTTGGCCGTTGCCTATCACAACAGACAACACTTTTTTAGCCTTTTGGCAACACTTCAAGAAAAGCATTGTATATTCTTATCTTCTGATAATACTTTTGAAAAATTGCCCTTGGATAGTTTTGACAACACTTTCCATGTGTTGGTTATAGATACTATTGTAGGCAATGCTTAAGATTTGTTGTTTTTAAATACACTTTAAGGCAACTTGTAAAAAGTATTGCTTATAGGTTAAGCTTTAAGGGATATTTTGCCTATGCATAGGATTAGACAACGTTTCTGAATCGTCGCCATAGGTGTAGCTTCAAGCACCTTTATTAAACGTTGCCTATATATTTTTCTCTTAAGGCCACACTTTTTATCTTTATAAAGTGTTGCTTATTAACATTATAGGTCAATATGTCTTCTAAGAGAACATTAACTAACTGTTCACAAAACAAATATGAAAGATTAGGATGGCAACGGGGCGGGGTGGGGGGCGGGTAGTAGCCCCCTGTCCCCCGCCCCCGCAGATAATATCTGCCCCTGTCCCTGCCCCCATATCGTGCGGATACTTGTTTATTATTTCTTTGCAGTAAACGAAGCACTCATGAGATATCCGCCAAGACTTAAATAAATTATAAATAAAATTAATAAATTAATAAATAAAATAAAATAAATTAAAAAAGTATAATATAATAATATTTTAATTTATATAATAAGATTTTTAATAATTTTATATAAAATATTTTTTTTTTTTTTTTTATGGGTGACTGCATGGGCAGGCGGAAACTACCCCGCTTCCACCCCCGTTTATTAAACGGTGATAACTTAAATGGATATTTATACTCACGAGAAAAATTAAACAGGTATTATCCATTCCCATCACGAATATTACCCGCGGATACCCGTTTCTGCGGGTATAATTGCCATCCCTATGAAAGATAGTAGATTAGATAAAAAATGTGTTTACTGTTTACACGAAAACTAAATATATAAAGTTGTTTACAATTGTTGTGAGTACAAAACTAGTACGGTTGTTGTTGATCACAAAATACAAAATCAAAGTACAAAAAACTGAAGCTGAAATTATATCCTTAGCAATAAAGTGTTTGTTTCTCCATAATTCTATCCACAACTAAGATGTTTTTGTTTTGCTTCATTTAATAGAATCTTACTGTAAAAAATAAAAACACAATAAATATATGTAAATAAATATTCTGATTTTTTTTTTTAAATAACAGCCAAGACATCTACAAAGTAACAAAAGCTCAATTTACCTCAACTATTAAAAAAATAATAATTAAAGAGGCTAAAAATATCATGGCAATGTATAGAAGTAAGAATGGATAATTGACTTTCCCTTTTGTCATTTCTTTTTTATGTCGGTAATTCGAAAAAATGAAAGAAAAAAGGAAGCTTTAACCACAAAAAAGACTCCACTACAAATATACACATTGGCATCATGGGTCCATCAAGCGTGTAGTCAAAGACCAGCAGCATTGAGAATTATTACAGTATATCCATTTCAAAGGGCAATTGTGCAAGTTTTCCCTCATGACTAATAGTTAATATATCTCACATCAGTCGCATTCACATGCTGGCAAGAACTATAAGGCAAATAAGAAAGTCACCTTTGACACACAAAAGCATTATACGATGACGGAAACTATATTGAAATGATTTAGCTTACCCAATTACTAAGAGAAGAAGGACAATCTCAAAAGCAGAACTTTGCTTTCTTTCATATTCAAGTAAAACCCCAAGCAACTTGACAATCTCAAAATCAGAACTTTAATTTATGTCCCATCTAATGTTGGTGGTGGAGATCTAAATTCTATATCTTTATTAAATGACCTTTTATTAAATCTCCACAAATGATCTATGGAAAAAAAAATCGATTATCCATGTAGTACATTTTTCGACTATATTTGAAATAGGCAGAACAAGTCTCATAACTACAATAAGAACAAGCTAACTTTTCTTTGGTTCTCCAATCAGATAACATAGCGTAAGTAGGGAAATCAATAATAATTCATAAAAGAGCTGTTTGTATTTGAAAATTATGGTAGGTTAAAGTATTATATGTTTCTACTCGTAAGTCTCATAACCCCTTTAACTTCTCAATCAATAGTTTTAGGTAAATATCAATGTCATTTCTAAGTGATCGTGGTCCAACAATAGTAAGGATAATATACAATATTCTGACGTCATGCATAACTACAGAGGTAAATTATATGTAATCAACACCACAACCCATGTACTATGAGATATACTCCTGGTCTGATATAGATTGAATCCATCATTAGCCAACCCAAGTTTTACTAGAGCCCATAACAAATCCTTTGAATATTAAATGTTCACACACAACATCTAAGAAAAATTAAATACCATCAATGTACTATTTGCTAAACTTCGATAAATCCATGCATTGAACTCATCTTTTAATTCACTGCTAAGAAAGTTATTTTTTGTATTAATATTCAAATGCTAACACAAATATACATAATACTAAATTAGTTTAAACAATAAATATCATATAAACTCGATCAAGTAAATAATGCAAGATAATAACAAGTCAAACTTACATAGAAAAATTTTATGTCTAACCAAGTAAAAAGTTGGAAACACTCATCCTTTTGAGTTCAGACTCTAGGAGCTAGTTGAACACATTTACCAATGCCTGAAAAAACAAGAGAAATTATGGAATTTGGTGAAAATAAATAAGAAACATGTTAAAACACCTAATCATGTAATAATGAAGGACTAAGATCTGTAACTAATTAATCTTTTGCTGTGTGTAATGTGATTACGTAAATATCATGCAGGCTCTATATGTAATAATAATATATTTGTGTTAAGTCAACACCCTTTTCCAGTTGTGAACCCTTCCAATTCTAATTTCCGTCATTAACATTTTACTACTTGAATCTGTTATATGGATTTGTAGACAAGGAAATCAGTAAGTGTCAAGTCTGCTGAGTTTCTTTAAAAAGAATCAATCCCCTGTTGAGTAAATTAAGAAGCACCAACCAATAATATAGTCCATCTCATGGAACACATAGCTAAGCAAACTTGCTAGTTCGTCCTATGATACTTTACCTATGAAAATATAAGTAGATTATGCCTCCTTCCTGCCTTCATAATTTAATTATCATAAATTAAAAGCTCCAAAAACATAAGGAGTAAAAAATACGAGAGAGAGAAATATTACCAAAAAAATATGAGAGAAAAATATAATATCCTATTTGTGTTTGCATTTTAAACAGTATGTTTACGTGTTCAAATTAAGTATGTGAGTGTGTAACATTACTCATGATTTATATTTTTATGGAAAAAGATAATCATACACCCTTTTATGGGTGTATGTACTATTCATGTCTTTTTAAGGGTGTGTGATTTAGTGAGAGAAAGTAATAAAAAAAATATGTATGATGAATGATATTAGAAGGAGTGTAAAAAGTGATGTAAGAGAAAAATGAGTAAGAATATAAGAGTTATATTTTTTTTCATTTATTTCAACTTTTCATGAAAAAGAAAAGACAAAAAGAAAGGCAATGACATAATATAAAATGGAATAATGATGGTCCTACACCTCTTTTAGAGGTCTAAATATTGTACACACTCTTTTTAAGGGTGTGTGATTAAGAAAGAGAAAGTGATAAAAAAAGTAAGTATGAAAATAATATTAAATTATATGTGAAAAGAATATATGTACTGTTTGCGGTAAGAATATCGAGATTGTATAAAATGATTGAACCTAACTAGGGGCTCAACATCATGGAAAAGCTTTTAGCACATTGCTTTATATTGTCTATTTAAATTCAATGCATCAGTTTGTAATCCTTATTAAATGAAATAAAAAATAAATGTATACTTATAGAGTGACAGGTATATGAAGTCATGTTAATGGTGTTCTTTCTTTTCAATGTTAGAACGAGATTAAGTTAAAAATTAATAATGCATATAAAATTAATTAGTACAATAGATTAAATATTTTTAAATTTTTTAACTAATTTAAAGTTATAGATTCGTTCAAAACAAGCTTAAATAAAAAAATAATAATAAATATTTTGAAGAGGAGAAAGAAAAGAGAATAATTCTAACAACAAAGAAAATTATATGTTTAAAACAAAATAGGCCTAAATTCCTATATGCAAAACACCATTTATATATTAAGACCTCTTTTGAACTCATAAACTTAAATTATTAACACTAAAATCCACCACTACATAATATCCTATTCTTCATCCCTATCTCTAGAAGTAATCTCTAACTCCGATATGTGAGCCTTCATTGCAAAATTAGAAGAAATAATGACTCTGAAAGAGTTATAAAGTTGAAGGAGTTTCAGCTTAACTGGAGAGTGGTTTTGTACATTAGAATTGAATCAAAGGTTTAGTAAAAAGAACGTTAAGCCTAATGACTACCAAATCTTTATAGGACAAAATCATATGTAGCAGGTGTCATAAACATTCATATATGTTAGTCTACTTATTTATGTGACAAGACATTTATTAGAAAACCATAATGATGCTACAGGATTAATTTAAAAACATTAATGCTTAAAAAGATATATGCAATTTAAGGTAAATTGTGCACTGCAAACAAAGACAAGAGCACAAATATGGATCACAACAAATAATGACAAAGAAAGAAGGATTTGAAAGAGGAAATAAAGGAAAATAGATGTATAAAAATCTGCCATTAATTTATTTCCTTTAACACACAAGTTCATATATAATTAAAACTTGAGAAGAACTAGTTACACCCTTTTACAAGCAAAAATAGGATTATGAACCATTAGCTGGCCAGCCAAAGGGAAAAGGGGTTTGGGAGTATTGAAGGAAAGAGGCCGAAATCTGCTCCATGCAGAAACAATTGAACAAAGGGATATAATAAAGGGAACCCCAAAATCCCAAAAAATGAAAAAAAAGACTGTAACAACAAACTCATTTCCCCAACCATCAGTGAATTACCAAGCACCTCAAACTCATTTTCCCAACCATCAGTAAATTACCAATAGCATCCCTTTATTTAAAGTCATAAACTACTTAATCTTGCAGCCATGTTAATACCCAAAAGCTTACCATATAGGGAGCCACTTTATGGGCTTGCAAATGAAATAGAGGACCCGGATACTAAAAATAAAAATTCACAACAGAGATTGATGTGAAAAATTTGTTAAGTTTATATGTCTTGCAGATATTATATATGATGTAACATTCTAAGTATAATTACCTCACTACTTCTCGGATTCTATGTTAAATTAATTAACCTAGACACGTCACATATTCTTCTAAACCAAACTAAAAGTGAACTCTTTTTTTTTTTTTATACGTCTATCCTTAATCATAAAATTGTGAGTATACTACTAATAAGTCCTAAGAGGAATTATTTTGCTTATTTGAAATAAGTAAGGCCGATTGCCTTCTAAATTACAAGTTCATTTATTAAAATTACCAAACCATTTTAGTTCCATTTCAAGTACACATGAGTCATCTTTAGAGAACTCTACTGGGTTTCATCATGAAATCGGGATTTAATAGCACAACTCTACCTAATAAGCAAAACAATAAAGATACTGAACATCATACATACATATATAAAAAGCTAAAGTGCAAGCATCAATACCTACATCTATACAATTATTTGTTTGGCCTCAGGCCATGTATACATACATCACAAATATAAAATACTAAAGCTACGGGCATCAGTGCCCCATACATCATGGTTATGGCAGTCCAGATCAATGTCCATGTTAGCTATACAAAAGAGTCCTGATAGGCATACACAAAACTATCATACATACATAAATTGATGTGGTACACTATACAAGTAAAAACAACCACATCCTAAGTGTAGCCTATCACAAAGTCCCCCAATAGTGACGTCAAGCAGGAAGAAACAAGATGATGACCCTCAGAGAATAGCTCATGTACAGTCATACATTCATGTAGACCATATATGAGTTAGTCGCTAGGTCATACACCCACCAACACTCTGAGGGCTCCCAATAGATCGATAACAGTAGCATTGTTAGACTAAAATAGAAGGGGCTGGAATACCATAAAAACACAAATGAGGTGATAATTATAAGAATTCTTAATAATTCTAACATCTAAGCGTTATCATAATGATTCCAGCTGCTGTGGGATTTTTGCAAACATTTATAGATAGCAATTTGAGTGGCATAAGCCAAAACAATTAATTATCACTGAGGCAGATGCTCATTTTAATATTACAGTTCAAATAAATTAACATACTGGCTCATTATCGAATAAATATAACATCACAATCAACCACATGGATACTCCCAAAGCACAATATCATTCATAGAAACTCACATAAGACAATTATTTACAACCAGAATAACACAAATTTCCACAACAGTCAAACAGATTCATATCTCCAATGCACAATGCAATGCCAATGCAATGAATATTTCTCTTGAATTAATGTTATGCCATGTCATGACTACTTTTATACCTTATAGTGCTCATTCTATTAATTCATCATCTAATTAGCTCATTCCCAGCAGATCTTAGATCCTCATAACCAAAGTAGGGAGTCTCTATTTCACCTACTAGACACACTTGATGATTGATTGCTTATTAGGCCTGAGCACTCACCATATACATAACAGAACGTTGTCACACAGCTCTATCCCCTATGACTAAGGTCTCGCTCGTAGTTTGGGAATAGCTCACGAGATCACATTCGTGCACAAGGGGATCATATCCAAATAGTTCCACAATGCCATTTTTTTTCATCTGAGCATTGAAGGATTTTTCATAGTGCTATACAATTCTTTATTTTTCTGGCTCAATTCAACAATTTCAAGAGCATCTCAATGTTTTTCCATGCATGTTCATCATTTATGCCATGGTGCTAGAATGTCAAGTCAATTCAAACTATTCAACCATCATGAGCAATGCATACATCACCACAGATATCACAATCTCAAAATAACAGAATCGACCATATGTCTCATTGTTAATTCTTTCATCAACAAGTAAATAAAAATCATTTATTTACTACATATACAAGACATGAGATATCTTATCAATCACATAAGTCATCTTATCTAGGTCAGTCAGAAAACAACTTATCAAACACATAAGTTAGCTTATCCCTGTTTTTGGCCATCTTAGCTAAGCTTCAAGTGTCATCAAATTAGCCTCTATCATTAATCAACCTATTCAAACAACTTTTCCTTAACCTGTTTAGATCCTAATTAATCACCTTATTATTAATTAAGTCTAATTATCCAAGTTCCATCTAATTTTAGCTTATCTAAGGTGTCACACTAACATTCTAAATTCGTCATTTACCAACCAATAACCAAATTAATCTCCAATTATGGTCCCTAAGCTAAATTAAGTCCAATTATCATCAATTGATTTTAAATCACACTTCTAGGCTCCCTAGCACCTTAAGGCCATGACATTCACTAATCAAAATTTGCACAATTTAAACTTGCACTCATCCTCAATCTCACAATTTTAAGCTAAACAAAGTTAATTAAGGTTCAACTAGCCTAATTCAAAATCAAAGCAACAAGGTGTAACTCATCCCTAGGAACTTGAAACAAGCATCATCACAAACTCCATCATGAAATCAAAATTTAGCACATAATCTATGACATTCCAGCACCATTAAACATCAATTCATCATGCTACACCATCAAGAATTCAATTTGGAACAAAAATCCTCCCTTGGACCCAAGACATATAGGTTCGACCATGGTGAGAAAACTTCAAGCAATCCATCACATGCAACCTCACAACCAAGATCACAAGCATTTATTTCATCATGAATTCAAGCTCATTAAGCTAACAAGACAAAGTTCACCCAATCACCCCATAGAACTCGAGACATGCTCATCCAAACCAACATCAAATTATTAACTCAAATCAACTTGCAAGTGGTTCATTCAACCAAGATCAATTAGAAAAGAAGCAAGGGAAACATGAACCCCTACTTGGATGCCTAAGTTGCGACTTGGAGAGGAAGAGGAAAAGTTGAAGGTGCTCTAATCCACAATCTACTTGATGCACTTGAGGAAGTAGCAAGAAACATTTTTGTCTTCTGGCTCGGGTCACAACAAGGTCAATTAGGTACTTATGCAAGACCTCAAATGGAGAAACCCCTTGCTGTCATGGTTGTGTTCTTGCGTGGAGAGAATAAATGAAGAAGAAAGAAAGGTAGAGGGGGAAGGGGCCCTAGTTTGACTAAATGGAGGAATAAGGAGTTTAACTTTTAAGTTTAAGTCACCAAAGGTTAATTGGTTAAGTTCTAATGCTCCTAGAAAAATTTTAATCCTCAATCCTTATATTTTTAACTCATCATCATGTTTTATAACTCTTCAGGATTCATATAAGATCTTAACTTAAGCTACTTAGTGCTAATTAGGTCCTAATTATTTGTAATAGGTAGCTAACTTAAGGTTCAAGTAATTTACATGTATGCAATCCTATTAGTTTAAGTCTAATCAAGCCTAAATCCACTCATATTAATCCTTATCACCATCTAATAGAATTTCAACTTAACTTAGAAGTTGCCTTTTCATGAATCCTAATTCGTCAAAAGGTAATCATTACCTTATTTTGTAATTTAGTTTAAATAAGATTTAATCTTTTAAATTCATTCTAATTTATTTTCATACACTTATTAAGTCCTAACTTAATTATAATAAGGTCACTATTATCCTTTAAATTAATTCCTTAATTTATAAAATTTTTTTATAATTTTATCACATTTATTTTAATTTCTATGCTACTTTTAAATAAAAAAAACTATAATTTACTAAAAATGCCAATTTAATTTATTTAAGTCTAAAAAATCCACCATAATTATTTTTATTTATTTGGAACTAAATTATAAAATTTTCATAATTTTTTTCAATCATTTAAAATTTTTACATATATTTCATCTATTATTTTTAACTTAATTTATGCACCAAGTTATTCCTGTCAACATGTAAATAACAAAAACGCACAAGGACATACAAATAAATCAAACAAGTAAAATTTTCTATAAATTTCAACTATTTATTTAAACAAATTAGGAGGAAAATGATACATATGAGACTAAATCAGTCATATTATTATAAAGTTGAAATCCTGACATGTTTGGATTTAATTTTACCGTATATATGTTGATAGGGGCGGGAAATTCTGTGGGATTGCATCATGTCTAGTTGGCAAGTACATTCACCATTAGATTGAATCTGGATATGATCTGGAAGTAGTATCTAACTGCAAATGACCCTGCCAACTAGCTAGGTGGCTGGTGACATGCTTTTTGTTAGGAAATTAAGAAATGTGAAACACAAATTTCAATTGATATTAATATTATTATATAGAGTAATTCTTACGCACTTGTTCAGCTTGCCTGAATTCTGGCTTTCAACAAGCTTCATAATCAAGGACTTGTTCTCATCCAGGTACTGCTTGAAAAGGGGAGAAAAACGGTTAAAAGAAGTCAATGTATCATAAAAATGCAGGGAAAATAGGCTAGTAAATGGGAGGTGGGGTTGGAAGCAACAAAACGCACTCGCTGAATTGTCCTCCCTTAAAAAAATACTATGATGCATTGCGGTCTTAAAAGGTTTCAAAAAATATGCAGAGAGCTTATCTTAGTTGACTAAATATAGTAAATATTAATCGAGTGTTTTACTTTAATCTAACTTCTTAAATTAATTGCCATTTTGTGCCAGGAATCAGAACTAAGCTAAGTAATCAAACCACATCTGCGGTTAGTACAAAGTGCAAAAGGCTTTTGACATATTCAGGTAATATAAGGCGACACAAAGTGGTTGTATTTAACATTTATCAACCCTCTTGAATTTGTAAAAGCTTTCACATTTTCAGGTAATGTAAGGCGACACAAAGACATGAGTCACACAGTAGTAAAGTAAATTAACTTAAACAGAAGTTAGTTAACTGAAACAGGGACAAAGCTAAAACAATTTAAACTACAGACAAGAGACCTGAAACAAAACAATGGAACTTCCAGTCAGTCAAGCTTAAATGCGCAAGACAACACAAGAAAACCCCAACTCCCCATTTTCCTATTTTCTACAAACATGCTCCTTTGCAACCCCAAACAGCAAGCTTATGAAGCACAGATACTTCATAATATCTGCCGTACTCGTGTCGGATACGGCGTATCCATATCAGATACTTAGATACTTGATAAATGTTAAGTTAATTTTTTAACAAAAATCATATCCTCGTATCATACACGTATCGTATCCGATACCCGTACCCGTATCCGTGCATCATAGTAGAAAGCAAATCCCCAAAAAGCACCATCAGCCAAAAACCGCCCAACCATCCCAACTCATTGCCGCTACCACCAAACTCCACCCATCCAACCTAAAAACACCACCTCCAAACTGGACCTAGCCACCGGAATCACCAATAATATATGTATAAAACTCACATATTTTATATTTGTTTAAACATGAATTTGAGTGTTTTGAGATAAGAATTATGTTATTTATTTATGATATTAAGTGTATTTTGGACTTATTGATGTAAATGTGCTTTTATTGTGCTTTGTAGGAATTTAAAAACTTTTGTAATATTTTAGTCATGGATACTAAAATCCTAGTGAAGAGCATAAGGATATTGTTGTAGTGTTTTGAGTATAACTTTTTCTACAGATCTCGGATTGAGCTAATCTTAGTGTCTATGGAAAGATGAAAAAAATCCTTACAACTTTCATGAGATATTGAAGCATAGTTTATGCATTAAGAAGGTGAAAAATTGTGTGCAAAGTGGCTGACGAAATTTGACAAAGTCAACTAGCATTCGTAAATTTTAAGGATCAAGTTATATTCTTAATTGGAGTCCAAGTGATCTTTGCTTGGTGACCAAGTATCTTTGTGTTTAGTGCAAGAATCTCAAGGAGTTTCCTAATTTGAGTGAGATATTCGTTTCTTAATTTATATGGATTTAACAAGAAGAAAATAAGAAACAAGAGATTTGATCAAAGATTAATTAAGGAAAATATCGTTGTCAAATTTATCTAAGTAAATTAGGCATAACTTTCTTTACAAGTATGTGATTTACTTGATTCCAGTGGCATTTGAAAGTTAAGAAAGAGATCTACAAATCTCATGTTGATAACTCTCCTTAATTAAGCTGCCATTAATGCGAAACTTGCGCCCCAAGTAACAACAAAGCAAGACTTGGCCTAGTGTGCCTTAGATTCCTTGAATTATTATAACTAGAGGACAAAGCCAAGGATTTGAGAGAGTGGTAGAAGAGACAAAGATTTCACTTTGGAGGTTAGAAGGAGCTCACCATTGAAGGCTTTCAAAATCTTTCTCTTATAGGATTTTCTTCATAATGTTTCTTCGACCCATTTATTTGTTTTGTGCTTATTTTGCCATGAGTGGCTAAACTTTTCTCTTGCTAGGGTGAAGATGTAACTTGGTTATGATGATGATATATTTGGATTCGTTAATTTAATTTAAGTTTCTTTTTATTCAATTGAGTATTTATCATTATTCTTAATGCTTTTGTGAATTGACCACTCATAAATAAATATTGTGGGTTGTGTAGGAAATTAAAAAATTTGTGCATAACTTAGACCATACGATAAATGTCATAATCTTAACCGTCTAGGAATAAAAGTTATTAGTTGTGTGAGTTTTGCTTGAGATTCTATAAATCGCGTAAAGCCTTTAATTTTTGGGATTCAATTAAGGGATTAATTAGGTTTTTTGAATTAAAAAGGATTGATACATCAATGACTTAGGTATTATTTAAATTAGGGAATCTCCCATCAATTAATTAATTAGAACTTAATTAGGTTGGAATCTTAAATACTAGTCGAAAAAATAAGTGAAATTAGTTCCCTAGCATATTTATCATTGCTTATGTACACCTTAATTTGTTATCGTGCTACGTTTACTAATTTTAATTTATATGATTTTACCTTGCTTTGTTTTTCTTTCAATTACTTGTTTTCTTTTGAACTCTCTTTGAATCAAATCCTTGCCTAGATAGTAGATGAGTTAATGAAGTGGTAATTAGCAACTCAATCTCTGTAGGAACAATATTTTCTTATCACTTTATTACTTTTACGATTTAATGCACTTGTCAAATTTCTCAACAACCACCAAAACTCGCTAGATTCAACCCAAAACAGAATCCATAACCAAAATTGTTACCATCTCAATCACCATGTCTGAATCCCCAAAATCAAAACCTTTGCGTTTCACCGTGGTCCTTACGAAGCCACCGCCGAGCCACCCCTTTAACCCAAGATGCCATTGCCGAACCAATTCCAAATTTTCAAACAATAAAAAAATCCCTAGCAAGAGATTTTAGGAGGAAGATCGAGTACAAACGACCATACCTCCTCAAACACAAGTCCAAATCCATAGCAAGCTTTGATTGTGCAATGTCGTTGACACAAGTTTGAAAGGAAGCTCTGATTTCACACTGAGTTCAAATGGTCCTACTCTCATATGACTTCACATATTTTAGAACTTCATAATTTTCTAGTGACTTTTTAATGATTTTAGAATTTGAGTGATTTTATTTATTTAATAGTCATTTTTGAAGCGCGGGCACCCAAGTGAAATTTTTTAAGGTAATATAAGCTTTAAGGAACATTTTATAAATGTTACCCATATAGGTAACATTTATCAAATGGTTACCTATTAGTTTGGAGCCACATGCATTAACCGTCCTCCCACAGGCATTGCCGAAGCATGCAAAAGTTTATCCAACATGCATAAAGCGTTTCCTTTGGACCCTATGGCAACGTTTTTTGAACATAGCCTAAATATCATTGTCTAAATTCAACATTAATTACAAAATGTTGCCTATACTATTTTAGACAACATTTTTTAAACCTTGTCAAAAGAAGTGTAACCAAAGATAAAAAAATGTTGTGTAGTAATATACAAACTATTTCAAAAAAGAAAATATACACACATTACCGTAGCTAATTGAAATGCCAAGTTTTCAAACAATAATAAACTTTGTTTGGCAATATATAATGTCAGTTCAACCTTTTTAATTTACTCCAATGTCTCAATCAAAACATTATCAAGTTTTATTTTTATATACAATTTTTAAAGATTTTTATTATTTTATGTTTGTTTAGAAAGTAAAACGTATAAATATGCTTATTTCACAAAATTCAAATGACAACTCATCCATTTTTCATTACTAGTAAAAGTTCATTTGAAATCTATGAGAAAATATGTAAAAGATGATGGCCATATCGGTATGAGAAATCATGTAAATTGTAATAATTAAGAATTGACTATAATCTTACACATTTATTTCACAAAGTTAAAATATTGTTATATTTTCTTCATACATTTTATAAAAAAAATAATAAAAATATGTTACTCCAAGACTACAAGTTGATTAGAACACTGGCACTATTATAATAATTAGAACAAATTATGTTAATCTTTGTTTCAATTTGTTTAAATTATACTAATTCTTAAGGTTTACAAAGGAACAAAGATATGCGTAAAAGTGAGGAAAAAGGCTCAAGAAAGGAGACAATATGGAGAATTGTATTAATGCCCAATTCATAAAATTACATCAGCTAGATGCTTTGTATTTATATGCAAAAGAAAGGTGTAAAATAGCTATTCTAGGAATTGTATTAATTCTTAAGGTTTACAAAGGAACAAAGATATGCATAAAAGTGAGGAAAAAGGCACAGGAAAGGAGACAATATGGAGAATTGTATTAATGCCCAATTCATAAAATTACATCAACTAGATGCTTTGTATTTATATGCAAAAGAAAGGTGTGAAATAGCTATTCTAGGAATTGCTCCACTATATCCATTCAGCCTACAAATCGTTGAGGTAGTTAAAATTGGAGGGAGGAGAAGGAATAGATGATTCTGGATGGAAAATTGGTTGCTGCCCTGTTGAGTTGGCATTCTCAATGACTCATTTCTTTTGCCCATTTTACCCGTGTGACCATGTGCCTGCTGCTCATGTGCATTTGCATTATTTGCATCATTTGCATCATCATTCATTTTATAATTTGACATCTCCCCGCAAGCTGGAGCATGGTAGATGTCAATCATGCCCAACTTGAAAATGAATGGAGTGAAGGATGGAAGAGGCAATGCTTTGGTAAAGAAGTCAACTAGTTGCTCTTTTGATGGGATTGGCAGCAAGCGAAGTACACCATCTTGGATCTTGTTTCGAACAAAATAACAATCTATCTCTAAGTGCTTAGTCCTTTCATGAAAAACTGGGTTGGCAACTATGTGTAAAGCACTTTGGTTGTCACAATATAACACCGGTGCTCTTGAGCAAGTAATGTTTAAATCATGTAAAAGATAAAGTAACCATTGCAGCTCACAAGCAGCAGTAGAAAGTGCCCTGTACTCGGCCTCAGAGGAAGATCTTGAGACTGTTTGTTACTTCTTGGCTCTCCAAGAAATCAAAGAGGAACCTAAGAAGAAGCAGTATCCTGAAATGGACCTTCTAGAGTCAAGACAGCCAGCCCAATCAGCATTAGAGAATCCTAGGAGCTGGACTTCTGATTTCCTTGGAAAGAACAAGCCTCGGCCAGGGCTATTTTTAAGGTATCTAACTACCCTGCAAGCAGCATTGTAGTGTGTTATAGTAGGCTTGCTGAGGAATTGACTAAGCTGTTGAGTAGCAAATGTAATATCGGGCCTGGTGGTGTTCAAGTAAAGGAGCTTCCCAATCAATCTTCTATAAGATGTAACATCTTCATATGGCTTGCCTTCATCTTGATGCAATTTAATGGAATGGTCAAATGGTGTCTTGGCAGGCTTGGACCCGAGCAAACCAGATTCATGCAGCAAATCCAAGCAATACTTTGTTTGGCATACTGAGATCCCTAACTTGGAGTGTGCTACTTCCAATCCAAGGAAGTATTTCAATGTTCTTAGGTCCTTGATTTTGAAATTGGAGTCTAGAATGCCCTTTATTCTAGTGAATTCAGCAATGGAGTTTCCTACTAAAATCACATCATCCATATAAATGAGGAGAGCTGTGAAAGTGCTGCCATTCTGGAAAGTGAACAGGGAGTGATCAACATTGGATTGCTGGTAACCTTGGCTTAACAACAATGAAGTGAGCTTTTCATACCATTTCCTGCTTGCCTGCTTGAGACCATACAAAGACTTGAGTAATTTGCAAACTTGGTTAGGTTTGGAGCACCTGACACCTTGTGGAACAACCATGTAGACATCCTCATGTAAGTCTCTGTGCAAAAAGGCATTGTTGACATCTAGTTGATGTAGATGCCAACTGTAAACAAAAGCTAGAGCCAACAGAGCCCTTATTGTGGTGAGTTTGGCCACTGGTAAAAAGGTGTCAAAGAAGTTTAGGCCCTCCATTTGATTGTAGCCCTTGGCCACCAACCTAGTCTTATATCTTTCTATAGAGCCATTTGCTCTGTATTTCACTTTGTAGACCCACTTGTTACCAATTGGTTTCACATTTTCTGGTAGATCAACTAGTATCGATGTAACATTCCTTTCAAGGGCATCCAATTCAAACTTCATGGCATTATTCCAACATTCATGCTTACTAGCTTCTAGGTATGTGTGTGGTTCAGAAGTGTGTGCAATTGACAGTGAATAAGTATGATGTGAAGGTGATAAGTTTGAAAAGGAATGAAAAAATGAGATGGGATAGGAAATACCTGAGGCAGTTGCATCTGCTGAACTGCTTGAAAGGCTACACACATAGTCACTAAGATGTTGTGGTGGACGCCGCTGCCTTTGTGATTTCCTTGTATGTTCAATAGCTGCTTCTGTCATATTTGGAGCAGTAAGGGTCTGGCTAGGTACTGAGTCAGAGATTCCAGGTTCTGTTTGGGGAATAACATGTGGTGTGGGCTGAGGTATGAGTGGTGGAACATCATTTTGGTGCTGAAGGGATGGTGTGGAATGATAGGTCCAAGTGGATAAAGGTGAGGAAGGCTTATATGACAGTATATGTTCATGATAAGTGACATTTCTAGAAATAAAACTTTCCCTATTGCTGAGATCCAATAAGATAGACCCTTTCACACTATGTTTATAACCAAGAAAAATACATTTCCTAGCTCTAGTGCAAGTTTGGTTTTGTGTGACTGAAGTGTAGATGCATAGCATAAGGAACCAAAAACCTTCAAATCATGTAAGTTAGGTGTGTGCTTGTGTAATAGAAAATAAGGTGATTTGTTTCCAAGAAGAGTACTAGGTACTCTATTTATTATGTAAGTAGCATGAAGAATGGCATAGGACCAAAATTGTTTTGGCAGTTTTGATTGAAAAAGGAGTGCCCTCCCCACATTGAGAACATGTTGA